>CM032456.1:213427718-213482774 GCA_019049505.1 Pachyrhynchus sulphureomaculatus | reverse complement strand
ATATATATATATATATATATATATATATATATATATATATATATATATATATATATATATATATATGAACATTTAAATTCCGTATTTCAATTCCTTCGTCTAAAAATGAATTTGTACGACGTTTCGCGCCAAAATCTCATTTGCCATTTTCAAGTGTTCTTGCTACTGCTGCTACTCGATACTGTGGTCTTGCTGCTGCTGTCGCTTGAAGCTAACTACCCGTTAGCTTCAAATATTTTGTTTTGTTTATAATTATTAATTTTTTATTAGCAATAATTAAAAATAATGGCTCATATTTAGTTTAAATATTATTTTGTTAAATATTTCGTAAGGTCAGACACTCAGCAACGTGCCTGATTAAAAAATTAGGCGAAAAATCAAATATAATGCTTCTCCCTACCGTTTTTGACCATTCGTGATGGTAGCCGTAATCACATGTACAAGTATATGAATATGGCACACTAGGATCATGTATACTTACTGTATTATATTGAGGATATCTGTCTGAAGAATGTTGGTAAAGAGGACTAACGTGACCAGTCTGTCCTTCCCAAGAACCATGGTAATCATAAGTCATTACAGACATAAAATCTAAGGCATTTCCAAGAGCTGGTAGATCGTAGGCTACATCTATCACTTCCTTATATCCAGATATTGCAGCAGCTAATATCAATGGTGGATTTTGTTTACTAAACTCTTTTTGAAGTTCCTGCAAGTAAATTAAAAACTTTGTAAGATTAAATATTTTTATAATTGTTCACTCACTGTAATGTATTTCAACTGATTTTATTCCAATCATGTCGCAATAGGTATGTATATATATATACATATATATATATATATATATATATATATATATATATATATATATATATATATATATATATATAAATAATATATATATATATATATATATATATATATATATATATCTATATATATATATATATATATATATATATATATATATATATATATATATATATATATATATATATATATATATATATATATATATATATATATATATATATATATATATATATATATATATATATATATATATATATATATATATATATATATATATATATATATATATATATATATATATATATATATATATATATATATATATATATATACTTATTTAAAATTAGACTCCAGCTTATAGTTATAGTAATATGTATATTTAGTTCACCTGAATTAGTTTTGTAAAGTTTGGTTTGTCTGAGGCAGGTCCCTTTTTGCAATTGCTTTGCCAACATATAGGATAATTCCATTCGAAATGAAGACCATTAAACCCATGTCTGCGTAGAAAACTAATAACTGCTACTACAAACCGTCTTCTTGCTGATCCATCACTTACAAGTCTTGAGTATTTGTCGCCGGAAGAATCAGTCCAACCACCCAATGAAAGAAGTACTTTCACGTCTTTCAGAGATGTGATCCTTTCATAGAGATCTATATAAAAAAAAGCCATTTTTTACTAAAAATAAATTTATGATATTTGAAAACAAAAGGAAAAATATTTGGTGTATTCTTGTAAAGTCTCGTCACGTTGGTTGGTTGTACGAGGGTGGACCAAATATAAACGAGACTTTCTGTACTGACCGTTTAGTATCGTTCGGAGCGTGCAATGTTGGTTGGGTTTGTTAGGAGTGGGGAAAACGCTCGGTTTGCCTTGCCAGGTGCATTCAGTAGTACAACTCACGATGTTGGAGTGAGACGTGCAATCTTCGATTGAGCAACGCGTCATTATTAAATTTCTCACTTGCGAAGGCGTGAAACCGACTGAAATTCTGTGGAGATTGACGGTACAGTTCGGGGATCAAATACTATCAAGCCCTCGTGTGTTCGCCGGCATAAGGAGTCATCGGAGGCCGTGAAGAGGTCGAAAATGAGAGCAATGATCGTCGTCCACGGACGAACATTACCGAGAAGAATATTTGCATCATTTATGACTTTATTGAGGAGGACCGACGTTTAACGGTACTATTGCAACCTTTTAGATGAGTTTAAACTTGTTTATCTCCGCCAAAGACGTCACCAACCGATAAGAGACGTAATTATTCTCCATGACGACGCTCGACTTCACGCTGCAACTCTCACTAGCGAACAATTGGAGACAATGAGTTGGACAACTCACCGTCCCCACAGTCCTGACCTAGCGCCCTGCGATTTTCATGTCTTTGGGCCACTCAAAGAAGCGCTGGGAGGCCAACGATTTGATGACGACAACGCAGTGGAGGGTTTCGTGCGCAATTGGTTACTAATACAGCCCCCTTCCTTTTACGACGAAGGTATCAAAAAGCTTCCGATACGCTGAGAAAAGTGCATTTCTAAAGCATAGTAAATAAAAAAATTAATCTCGTTTATATTTCATCCCCCTCGTAAATAATAAAAAGTATCTTTCGAATCTTAATGGGGACCTGTGGTCATTAGGCCTATATTATTAAATACTTAAAGGACTCCAAACCGGGTTGCCAGGCAGTAAATACATATATAGGTAAAAATAGATCCAATATGATTGCAGGTGCAAGTGAGGGCGGTATATAAAGCAGGTAAAATAAAAATACGTTTATCGTAATACCTGGCAACTATGCACAACACCTTAGTAGGGTCGTTTATTGCCCCACTGAAAAAGCCAAAAGGCAGGATTTTATATTTTGGGATCTACTATACTGCTGATATTAATATATGGCACTGAAACGTGGGCTTTAAATAAAATATAAATAATATGTACGAGGCTGGTTTGAAAAGTCCGTGCAAAAATAAAAACTACTTATGTGTTTGGGGTAAACCTTTTTTATTTTTCGACATAGTCTCTTTTTAGGCTTATACACTTCGTCCAACGATGTTCTAGTTTGTTGATCCTTTCCGAATAATAGGATTTGTCCAAGTCTGCAAAATATCCATTAGTGTCTGCAATCACCTCCTCGTTTGAATAAAATCTTTGTCCCGCCAGCCATTTCTTCAAATTGGGGAACAAATAGTAGTCCGAGGGAGCCAAGTCTGGAGAATAGGGGGGATGTGAAACGAGTTGGAATCCTATTTCCATTAATTTTGCGACCACAACTGCTGAGGTGTGTGCTGGTGCGTTGTCGTGATGGAAAAGGACTTTCTTGTGGGCCAATCGCGGGCGTTTTTCTTGCAGCTCGGTTTTCAAACGGTCCAATAACGATGAATAATATTCACCTGTAATAGTTTTACCCTTTTCCAGATAGTCGATGAGGATTATCCCTTGCGAATCCCAAAAGACAGTCGCCATAACCTTTCCGGCCGAAGGAACGGTCTTCGCCTTTTTTGGTGCAGATTCCCCCTTGGTAACCCATTGTTTAGATTGTTGTTTGGTCTCAGGAGTATAGTAATATATCCATGTTTCATCCACAGTGACGAAACGACGGATTCTTCTGGAACAGCTGCAAACCATCCTTGCAACACTTCACACGATTCCGTTTTTGGTCAAGCGTGAGCAATCGCGGCACCCATCTTGCGGATAGCTTTCTCATGTCCAAATGTTTATGCAAAATATTTTGTACCCATTCGGTCGAGATGCCCACAGCACTAGCAATCTCACGCACCTTAACTCTTCTGTCATCCATCACCATATCACGGATTTGATCAATGATTTCTGGAGTCGTAACCTCCACAGGCCGTCCAGAACGTTCAGCGTCACTTGTGCCCATATGGCCAGTCCGAAAATTTTGAAACCACTTATAAATTGTTCTAATCGAAGGTGCTGAGTCACCATAATGTTTATCAAGCTTCTCTTTAGTCTCCTGAGGCGTTTTGCCTTTCATAAAGTAATGTTTAATCACCACACGAAATTCCTTTTCGTCCATTTCTTGAAAATCACTCGACTTCCTTGTTTCACACAAATGCCAAACACAAAGAAATAGACCAATATGGCTGAAACTTGGTGTGCGTTCATTCAAGAGATGCTACTAACTAAACATGACCTCGATACGCGCCGCCGGTGGTGCCATCTCTCGGACTTTGCACGGACTTTTCAAACCAGCCTCGTAATACAGCGAATATGTATATTAAGTAAGTTGGGAATGTGGAATCTTTGGCACAATGATACTACTCAGTATATATCACCACTACACCAAACACTTTATTTTTGCACTCGACGCGCGTTTCGCTAACCATGTTAGCTTCATCAGGAGCGATGATTGACTAAAGCTGAACAACAAATCTACCCTATTTATACTTAGCCTAACTCTTGAATTACTCAAGCGGAACTAATGACATAGGCAAGGCCATCAATTCCGGTCAAGTAACCAGTAGAGGGGACTATAAGGAATAGGCCCTCTGTTTTTATTTAAACTGCTTTTACATTTTATGATTTCCATACTTTCGTATGCGTTTAACAATCTCCCATCAGATACATTTTTTATTAATCTTAGATTATCTAATGTTACAGTATGATCAGCTTCAAGGCATGTTCGGCAATGCTAGACTTTCTGTTCTATTGTATTTTAAGTGTGATAAATGTTCTTTAAATTGTGTTTTAATTGACCTTTTTGTTTGCTCAACATACTTTTTGTTACAATCATTACAACTAATTTCATAAATTTCACTTTTCTCACAATTAGGAATCTTATCTTTGGGATTTCCTAAGATATTCCTCAGATTGTCTGATGACTTATAGACTAAGGTGAGGCCTACCTTATTAAATACCTTATTGAGTTGAGCAAGGGACTCAATAAGGTATTTAATAAGGTAGGCCTCACCTTAGTCTATAAGTCATCAGATAATCTGAGGAATATCTTAGGAAATCTCAAAGATAAGATTTCTAATTGTGAGAAAAGTGGAATTTATGAAATTAGTTGTAATGATTGTGACAAAAAGTATGTTGGGCAAACTAATTAAAACACGATTTAAAGAACATTTAGCACACTTAAAATACAATAGAACAGAAAAGTCTAGCATTGCCGAACATGCCCTTGAAGCTGATCATACTGTAACATTAGATAATCTAAGATTAATAAAAAATGTATCTGATAGGAGATTGTTAAACGCATAGGAAAGTATGGAAATCATAAAATGTAAAAGTAGTTTAAATAAAGACAGAGGGCCTATTCCTTATAATCCCCTCTACTGGTTACTTGACCGGAATTGATGGCCTTGCCGATGTCATTAGTTCCGCTTGAGTAATTCAAGGGTTAGGCTAAGTAAAAATAGGGGAGATTTGTAGTTTAGCTTTAGTCAATCATCGCTCCTGATGAAGCTAACATGGTTAGCGAAACGCGCGTCGGGTGCAAAAATAAAGTGTTTGGTGTAGTGGTGATATATACTGAGTAGTATGTATATTAAGGTGGAATTGGGCGGGGCAAGGATGAATAATAACAGATGGACACGCCATATGGTTGAATGGAGGCCTAGAGAACATAAAAGATGCAGAGGTAGACCACAGTCAAGATGGACGGACGACATAAAAAGATTAGCGGGACACGATTGGATGCAAAAAGTAAGCAACAGAGCTCAGTGGAGAACTTGGGGAGGCTTACATCCGACTATGGATGGAATAAGCTAATGATGATGCTGAATTAAATATTACCGAATATTTCTAAAATAAATATTCTATTCTAAATTAGGTTCTACCAAACATAAAATATTTAATTAAATAAGTTTAAATAACGAAGATTACATAAAAGCTTGTATTTTTTATTCTACATCTAATAAAAAAAAACGCTACTTACTATTGTCAATATCTGCCCAAGTATCAAACTCTCTTAATATAAGGTTTTCTGGGTCTAAACTTGCAAAAGCATATACAACATGTGTACATAGTCGTTGATCAATATGTTCTGGTACGAATTTTCCTTCGGCTTTTCTATAAAACGCCCAATTTGTCATATAACAGACTACCTAAAATTAGTTAGTTGTTGATTTAAGATTTCTAGAGGAATATGTGAGGAGTTGTATTAAGCATTATGCGTTGTTACGGGGAATCGTGAACAACGTCAGTGGCTTTTAATAGGTCTATCTGTCCTTAATAAGTAAATGTTTATATCCTTATTAAGTTAGGGGAGTAAACTTTTATTTTTATTCTTAAGGCATCACAGGCAATAAGGACGGAAATTTAATTATAGAACGCGATGTTACTAATTCAAAAGTCTTGTTGTCTTCACTTTTTCGTAGTTTCAGCAGAGTGCTTTTAAGGAAATTGAAAGTTTTTTCTTGTTATAACAGAAAATTTTCAGGCAAGTAGCGGTAAATAACAAAGTTACTATTTGAAGAAATCCTTCGTGGTAAGCCGTAACAATTTGGCTTTAATTATTATGTGACGTGTGTTTTTTTTTTCATTGATTTTTATATTTAAATTGTTTATTACATTCTATATGAACACAGATTTATTTTTTGTTGCGCATAATGCTTTAATAACACATGGGCTGAAAAGCCCCGGGCCTAACACATAGATGGCGCTAGTTTTATTGCAGTCACCTTTTTTTCAGTTAATACTAACCTTCAAAAGACAGCTGTTAAAATTTCATGATATTCTATTCATTAGTTTGTGAGTTATTGTGCTAAGAGTGACGCTACTTTTGTTATTTTTCAAAACAATGGATCAAAAACAATTTCGTGTTTTAATTTTACACTGCTTCTTGATGGGAAAAAATACCGTTCAAGCGAAGCAATGGCTTGAAAAGTGTTTATGGGGACTCCGCTCCATCAGAAACAACAATAAAACGTTGGTTTGCTGACTTCAAACGTGGTCGTAGAGACACCGATGATGCAGAACGCAGTGGACGTCCAAATGAGGCGGTAACACCAGAAAACATCAAAAAAATCCATAAAATCGTTTTGAATGATCGAAAAGTGAAGTTGCGTGAGTTAGCTGACATCGTAAAGATATCAAAAGAACGTGTTGGCTTTATATTGCATGAGCATTTGACTATGAGAAAGCTCTGTTCAAAGTGGGTGCCGCGTTTGCTCACTGTTGATCAAAAACAAGAACGTGTTGATGATTCTGAGCAATGTTTTTGCGTCGATATGTGACAATGGATGAAACATGGATCCATCACTTCACTCCGGAATCAAAACGATCGTCATCTGAGTGGACAGCAACTGGTGAACCTCATCCAAAGCGCCCGAAAGCACAACAATCGGCTGGAAAGGTTATGGCCTCGGTATTTTGGGATGTGCGTGGTGTAATATTCATCGACTATCTTGAGAAAGGAAATACCATCAACAGTGAATATTATATAGCGTTATTGGAGCGTTTGAAGGCCGAAATTGCAAAGAAACGACCGCATATGGCAAAGAAAAAAATTTTGTTTCATCAAGACAACGCACCATGTCACAAGTCAATCAAAACAATGGCAAAACTACATGAATTGAACTTGGAATTGCTCCCACATCCACCGTATTCGCCAGATTTTGCTCCCAGCGACTACTGGCTGTTCGCAGACCTGAAAAAAATGCTCGCCGGTAAGAAATTTCGCACGAATGAAGAGGTTATCGCTGAAACTGAGGCCTATTTTGAGGCAAAAGATAAATCGTTCTACAAAAGTGGTATTGAAATGTTAGAGCGGCGCTGGAATGATTGCGTTGCTCTTGATGGAGATTACGTTGATGAATAAAGCTAATTTTGAACCAAAAAAACCGTGTTTTCTTTGTTAGGCCCGGGACTTTTCAGCCCATGTGTTATCTACGTAAATAAAAAAAAACTAAGATACGGAACCGTGGAATCGGAAGACACTAATTAAGTATTAACTAAGTTCATTATGTTACAATGTATAATGTGCAGTCTAAGGTTAATAGTATAGAATATTATACGAATACAACTAACTGCAGTAATTACGAATAAAAAAAAACACCAGCCAAGTGCAAGTCGGACTTGCGCAATTAGTGTTCTGTACGTTGATTTCTTTTAGAATAAAAATGTTTGTTACGGAGGTATAAAACGATGATTGACTTCACAAAACACACCCTAAATGAGTTTTTTAACAGAGTTTGTTTCCGATCTTTGTTTAAAACTGATGATCTTGGAATTTATTTTTTTTTTCCAGATAAACTATCAAAGGTGATACACTCGTGATAATTTTCGTTCAGTTTCTTTCCAGAATTTTTTCAAAATTATTTGAGATAAAGCGTGTGGACAGGGGTGTTTTTGTTAGTTTTTTAAATACTACAATGAAGTATTACATCATATATATTTTTGAAGATTTTTTTTCCCTTCTGATTTCACCTCCCAAAATTTAAATTGAAAGTTAACTTTCAGTTAACTTTAAGGACACAAATTTCATTCAAATGAAGCAGTAAGAATTGTTGTCGAAGACTGGTTTACAAACCACAACAAAGACTTATTTTAGAGGTCTAGAGTTACATAACCATAAAACTATGTGTATAAAGTTGAGAAGAGATTACCTTGAATAAACAATTTTTATTTTTGAAAGTTAAGCTAGAAACTTATCGATACGCTTTCGTATATTATCTAATATTTTATCTGCTATAAAATCGACTCAAAATTATACATTTGATGGCTAATAACTGCTACCGAGATTTGATTATTCTTTATTTGCCTTTATATTTAAGTGCCGATTTGTTCGTCGTATTTTGCCATGACTTAATCAAGACAAGATGCAATTTTTGTGCTTGTTAATTGTAATATTTGGTAGCATGGAGTACGCATATTTCGATGACGTATAACCGCCGTTTTCATTTATCTTAAAACCAAAAAATCGGTCAAGTGGAAGTTGAACTTGCACAATTAGTGTTCGGCACGTTGATTGCTTTTCAAATAAAAAATGTTGTTACTGTGGTATAAAATAATTAGTGACTTTACAAAACACACCCCAAATAAGTTTTCAACAAAGTTTGTTTCCAATCTTTACAGAAAATTGATGACCTTGATTTTTTTTTTTATATACCAGATAAATTATGGTAATGATAAAGGTGATAATTTTCTTTCAATCTACACCCCGTGGAGAATATTCCAGAATTTTTTCAAAATTTTTTGATAAGTACTTTTCGAGATAAGGTGGGAGACAGCGATTTTTGGCGATTTTTCGCGATTTTTTAAAAATAATACAAAGAAAAGTGTGCGCAAGTATTACATTATATATATATTTTTTACTCGTGTTTTCACAAGCTTTCATTTGACACCACACTTAATGACCTACTAAAAAATTTTTTTTTTACTTCCGATTTCACCCGTCAAAACTAACCCCTTAACTCAAAATTTGACTTTCAAAACTACACGGCTTTGATGAAGCCATCAATTCCTATATTATTACCAAATTTCAACTTTCTATGACAAATAGTTTCGGAGAAAATCGGATGGGACAGACAGATAGACACTGAAGTGATCTTATAAGTGTTCCGTACGGAACACTAAAAACACTAATCGACTTTGGAACTCAAAACTCAAACAATTTTAATCAAATCAATTTGCAATTGTTTTTTTTTATACTGTTATATTTATAAAATAATCATAAATATTGTTACCTTTGGTTCACTGTCTTTCAGCTCAGATCTAGCTAAGTGATTAACTTTTTTGAGGTTTTGATGAATATAAATAGTTTCTCCAGGTTTGCATTTTGCTGCTACAAATTTAACACATTTACTAGTAGCAGAGTCAAACATTAGGTTAGAACCACAAGATAAATGATAACTAAGTCCATTTTTGCACATGTAGTACCCCGCGCAGTTTTTAGGGTCGCTATAATAGCCCTCAGATCGGCAAGATCCAAATGGTTTTAGAGGGTTGTTAGCATCAGCTTGAAGAATTGGTGCTTTGCTTTCTAAAATCAAAAATATATGTTTATTAAAGAGATTATAAAAGGAACATCGTATGTTCATGTTATTTATCATGATAGTAGTATGAGAAAGTTACCTCTTAGATGTTTGTTAATAGTGGTTAATAATGGCCATTTATCTCCACAAAGTCCCTTAAAGTCATCAAGATCAGCAGACCAAACAAAAGCACCTCCTAAGCCATGGTTTTTAATGTACGAAAGCTGGAAACAGAACAAATATATAATCATTGAACTATTAAAAATTTATTTGCCGTCTACAGTCTCTCATTTTCAATTTTATTCTACTTCAGGATTTAATTTCGCTTAAAAAGAATTGTAAAATTAAATATAGTAATTCTAAGAAAAACAATAATTAGTTAAGTTTCAACCTTATTCCAAAAATTTTAATCAGGAACTGTGTCGTGGTTTTAATTTAATGAATAGGGTAGTTTTCAGGTGTACAAGTATGAAATGCGGATTTCAGACAACAGACAGTTTGTGCTATAAAGATTTGACACTGCGCCATTTTGTTGTGTCATCAACAAATGTCAGACGCGCACGAGAGATAAAGTGGAAAAGGGTCTGTATAGTGTAGTGTTGTTGTGTTCAATATGTCGAAATTTATATCGAACAAAGAGCATTCGCGGACAGTATTAATTTTTTGTTTTCATTTAAAGAAAACTGCTGTTGAATCATACCGATTACTTCGAGAAGCTTATGGTGAACATGCTCCATCGCAAGATACGTGTGAATGATGGTTTCGGCGGTTCAAAAGTGGTGACCTCGATGTTGCAGACAAGAAACGTGGAAAAACCGCCAAAAAATACGAAGATGTGGAATTGCAAGCACTGTTGGACGAAGATGATTCGTAAACACAAAAACAACTCGCTGAGCAATTGGGCATTAGTTAACAAGCTGTTTCCAATCGGCTATGAGGGATGGGAAAGATTCAGAAGACCGGTAGATGAGTACCACATGAGTTGAACGACCGGCAAATGGAAAAGCGCAAAAACACGTGGGACATTTTGCTCGCTCGGTACAAAAGGAAGTCGTTTTGGTTCGTACGAAGATGTGAAAAAATAGCTCGATGAATGGTTCGTAGCAAAAGGGGAAGATTTTTACTGGCGTGGTATTCACAAATTGCCCGAAAGATGGGAAAAAATGTATAACAAACGATGGAGCATACTTTGAATAAAGCACTTTTTATCATCATTCTTCCGAATTTAACATGTTTTTTTAGGAAAAAAATTCGCATTTAATACTTGTACACCTGGTAACACCGATCCTCGAGTTTAATTTTCAAATAGTGGTATTAATTTTGGTATCATTAGAATACTGATTTTCTACTCTCTCCAATAATATCAAAAACATTTAGATTTCCAAAAAGTTTTATTAATTAAAACGGTTTTACTGAATAGAACCGTTTTTGCTCGCTCAGCAACGTACTCGTTGTGCGCTATTCACCCCTATAAAAACACATCAACTGCATTTTCCTATCATTCCTTTATCGCAACTTGAACCGTCAACATCTCTGCTATACCTGCCCATTACTTATTATAAGAAGGGCATAGCCAATGTGTAGTCGCTGCGCAACTGCATCTGAGCCAGTCAGCCGTCTTCAGAGTCTGCAAACGTTACTAAGAACTGGCACCTTTACACGGAGACCAGGATCAGGAAGAAAATGTGTACCTTGGAGCGTGACGACCGCTTCATTGTCAACACAAGTCTAAAAAATCGGCGTTAAGGTCCAGCAGGAGCTCCGACAAGTTCGTGGTGGGGCTGTCAGTCATTGGATAGTTAGAAGAAGACTCAAAGGAGATAACTTAACTCTGAAGAGACGCAGATTTGCCCGAGAACATGTCGACTAGACCTTAGAGCAATGGCGCTCCGTTTTATTCTCCGACGAGTCCCGAATGTGCCTACAAGGCAATGATAGAAGAAGACGAGTCTATAGGAGGCCTGGGTAGCGTTATGCCCAGTGCTGCATTACTGAAATTAATACGAGGCCACATGCTGCTGCATCGGTGCGGCAATACCTGGCGGAAGTGGGAATAGCTACGTTAGACTGGCCTGCGCGGAGTCTTGACCTCAATCCAATTGAGCACATGTGGGATGAGCTCAAAAGACTGGTTCGAGCCAGAAATCCAGCCCCTGCATCGCTGAGGGACTTAAAGGTTGCGATGGCGGAAGAGTGGGGAGAATCCCACAGACAGTGGTGAAAAAGCTCATTCGCTTCATAAAAAATCGGCTGGAAGCAGTAATAAAGGCTAGAGGGGGTAATACAAAATATTGATTTTAGTTTTTATCAACAATTTTAATTGTTAAACTTTGTTTAATTTTTCCTTTCTCTTACCCACATTTTCAGTCCTTGTTGCCCCTTTTAATCATTTTAATTAGTAAAAATCATGCTATGGAATTTGGTATCATTAGAAAGATAATAGAAGGGGCTTTCAAATGATACTAAAATCCGTAAAAATATGTGAACACTAAATTCTAGGATCCGTGTTAAATGAAGCCACATAGTTTGAGTCGATTTGTTTGCTCACCAGTATATTAGACCATGGTATTTTCTATAATTGAATTGAATTAAATTTTTCAATTTTCATCACAAACTTACTTTACGTTTAATGCTTGTTTCATCCTCATAACCAACCCATTGATCACCATTGACGATATAAGGAGAGCCATCAGAATCTTTACCTGTAAACCAGCCTTCATTGATTAACATGTCACATATTTCAAAATAGGCTAGAAAACCTGGTTTTTGAGTGTAAAAACCTTCACGTCCTGGACCCTTGATTGGAGCACCAATATCAGTATCGTTTATGTATTGTAACGTAAATGATCTACCGAAGAAAGGAATCCCTAACACAATCTTTTTGCTTGAGAGCCCTTTCTTAATCCAGTATTTGACAGCGTAATCCTAAAAATTGAAAGATATTACGTTATAGTCAAATTTGGTGAAAGCTTATGCATTATGGATTTTTTAATATCTCGTAATATATTACACCAGACCATCGTGTCTAAATCATGCTTTTTGTAGTAAAACAACTCTCAAGTTTTTATAATAGTCTTTGATTTTTTACCTAAAAATATCTAGTCGAACTGGAAGAATACATTTTTGGATTTCTGTTTTTCCGGTACGAAAAATTTACGCACTACTTGGGTAAAAAAAACGAAAAAGCAACGTAAGAATAGACAGATTGCCTTGCTTCATAGGGTGCTATTTACATGCTACAGACTGTCAACGCTAATATTTCTTCTTCTCAACCCATATTTGTCCACTCTTGCACGTAGGTCTCTTCTGAATTCTTTCATGCTTCTCGGTCTTTTGCACTCTTAACTACTGCTTGCCACTGCAGTCCACTAACTACTCTTACGAGTATATCATCGACTCACCGTTTCTGTGGACGTCTCACGTCCCTATCTGTTTCTTTAGATCTTCATTCTGTGATCTTGTATACTCATCTGTCTCTGCCATTCGTTGCCACTTAATCCTTATCGCCTCCAGAGTTACGTCGTTGATCTTGGTTCGTCTCCTTATCTGCTCGTTATCCTTAAGGGAAATACCAGGCAGGCTTGTCGCCATAGCTCTTTGAGAAGTTGCGAGCTTTGTAATAAAAGCTTTAGTCAAGTACATCGTTTCCAGTCCATATGTGCTGACAGGTAGGACACAGCATTATAGACTTTAGTTTTTAGGTCAATGGGTATGGACTTTTAGGATATGCCCTAGTTGCTCATGCCAGCCCTATTTGCCTGTCAATTTCTGCATGCTGGTCCTCCTTTCCGATCTTAATAGTATGGCTTAAGTAGATACACTCGTCGACGCATTCTATGAAGTTATTTCCTATCTGCACACTGGTATCTTCAGGGCTCATTAATTAATTTTTTTTTTTAATTCATTTTAAGACCAACCCTAGCAGAGACCACATTCATCTGGCTTAACATATCCTGTAGCTCATTGGCGTTGTTAGCTAGCACGACTATATCGTTTACAAACCTAAGGTGACTTAGTTTAGGGCTGTAGCTCTTGATGCCCTTCTAATCCCAATGTAACTCTTAAAGACGCCGTTAATATGTACAGACTTAGAATCAGACAGCATGTTCTAATTACACTCCTGGACAAAATTAACGCAACAATCTGAAAATTAATTTATCTTTTTCTTATGTCAGTTTTAAAGTTTATCGAGTATTTGAATAGTAGGCTATGCATATTTTGTTTCGTTCTTCATGACAGAAATCAAAACAATTCGTTTAGATTTACAGTTTTAAAGAATTTTTTAGAAGATAACCAATTTTCTGTAATAATGCGATAGATTTTCTTTAAAAGTAAGCTTATAAATTGTTCCCTTTTTCAAAGTAATACGTTTTTGTGGTAGACTGTTTTATTTTTGACCCCGAAGAATTAGAAACATGAATCGAACAAGGAATTTAACTGCACACGAGGTAGTGCGAGCCTCAGTTTTATTGGACGAGGGATATTGTCAGAGTTATGTTGCCAATTTGTTAGGCAAACATCGTTCCACAATAAGTCGTATGGTAAGACGCTTGAATGTAGTAGGAACTTATTCTAGAAGGCTAGGGCAAGGGCGAAAACGATGCACTAGCGACCTAGATGAACGTTTTATAAGACAATATGCTTTAAGAAACAGGACTGTCACTAGTTCTATAATAAGAAACGAACTCGAAGCTGTTCGCAATGTCACAATTTCTTCTAAAACAGTTAGAAGACGGTTAAATGAAACTGGATTAAACAGTAGGAGACCAGCCACTGCGCCCTTGCTTACTAGAGAGAACAGAGTTGCCAGGTTACGTTTTGCTCGAAATCACGAAAACTGGTCTGTGGATGATTGGAAACAAGCTGAAGTTAGGGGTAGTCTAAAACATCCAGATGGTCGTGAGCGAGTATGGCGAAGACCAGGAGAGAGGTTTGCTCCTTGCAATATCTCTGCAAGGATTCCATTCGGCTCTGTTATGTTCTGGGGTGGCATCTGCTTTGATGCTCGCACAGAGTTAGTTCCTGTCCGTACGAGATCCATGAATGCTGACTACTAGCTTGAGAATATTATAATAGAACATGTGATGCCCTTCAGTCATTTTGTGGGGCCCAATTTTCTGTTTATGCAAGACAACGCTCGACCTCACGTGGCTAGGGAGGTACTCGATTATCTTAATCAAGTTGATATACCGATTATGCAATGGCCACCAAAAAGCCCGGATCTGAATCCAATAGAACATGTATGGGATCACCTTAAGAAAAATGTGAAACATCATATACCTGCACCTAGAAACCTGAGAGAAATTGAAAAATGCAGTTATCACAGAATAGGAGCAAATTCCTCAAGATTTTATCCAAAATTTAATTAGAAGCATGCCTAGGCGCATAAACGCTGTCATCCGAAGTAGAGGAGGCAACACACGCTACTAGTGTCCCAGTTACACCATTAATTTTGCTACTAGTGTCCCAGTTTATTTTTTTCATTATTACATAATTTCAACGATTTTGTTATTGGGTCTTAAGAATAATTTTAATTCGAATCTTATAGAGAAATTTGGTAGCTAATTCACTTTTAAAGTATCCGAATAAGTTTTTTCTAACTTTTAGTGTAACCAAAGTTCATAAAAAATTATTAAAATTAATTTATGATTTAATATATTGTTGCGTTAATTTTGCCCAGGAGTGTATAAAAAAAATCCATTTTATTTCCAAACATCCAATATAGTTGTAGATATTTTTAAAATTTACATCAAAGTTGTTAATAAATGTTCTTTATGTGACTACTCAGTATATATCACCACTACACCAAACACTTTATTTTTGCACTCGACGCGCGTTTCGCTAACCATGTTAGCTTCATCAGAAGGGATGATTGATTAAAGCTAAACTACAAATCTACCCTATTTATATTTAGCCTAACCCTTGAATTACTCAGGCGAAACTAATGGCATAGGCAAGGCCATCAGTTCCGGTCAAGTAACCAGTAGAGGAGACTATAAGCAATAGGCCTTCTGTCTTTATTTAAACTACTTTTACATTTAAAATTTCCATACTTTCGTATGCGTTCAACAATCTCCTATCAGATACATTTTAATTAATTTTAGATTATCTAATGTTACAATATGATCACCTTCAAGGGCATGTTTCGGCAATGCTAGACTTTTCTGCTCTACTATATTTTAAGTTTACTAAATGTTCTTTAAATCGTGTTTCAATTGATCTTTTAGTTTGCCCAACATACTTTTTGTCACAATCATTACAAACTAATTTCATAAATTCCACTTTTCTCACAATTAGGAATCTTATCTTTGGGATTTCTTAAGATATATAAGTCATCAAACAATCTGAGGAATATCTTAGGAAATCCTAAAGATAAGATTCCTAATTGTGAGTGTGATTAGTTGTAACGATTGCGACAAAAAGTATGTTGGGCAAACTAAAAGGTCAATTAAAATACGATTTAAAGAACATTTAGCATACTTAAAATAGAGTAGAGCAGAAAAGTCTAGCATTGCCGAACATGACCTTGAAGCTGATCATATTGTAACATTAGATAATCTAAGATTAATTAAAAATATATTCGATAGGAGATTGTTGAACGCATACGAAATTATGGAAATTTTAAAATGTAAAAGTAGTTTAAATAAAGACAGAGGGCCTATTCCTTATAGTCCCCTCTACTGGTTACTTGACCGGAACTGATGGCCTTGCCTATGCCATTAGTGCCGCCTGAGTAATTCAAGGGTTAGGCTAAATATAAATAGAGTAGATTTGTAGTTTAGCTTTAGTCAATCATCGCTCCTGATGACGCTAACATGGTTAGCGAAACGCGCGTCTAGTGCAAAAATAAAGTGTTTGGTGTAGTGGGGATATATACTGAGTAGTGTCATTTTGCCAAAGATTCCGCATTCCCAACTTAGTTCTTTATATGTAATAACTATAAAGCTCTTTATGTCTAATAAAATACATTGAAAAATTTTATTTACTAAATGGGCACTCTATATAAAGTAAAAGTATTTTGATGGAACTGAAGAGAAAGTTTAATTTCTCTACCACTTTCTTTAGTGGTAACAATTTTAAAATTGTCGTTGAATCTTAAGCTTGCAAATAAAAGATCTTTAAAGTTATAACGAACATTAAATGAGATCATAACTAGTCAGCAAATGGCTCTATCTGTTTAGATAACAATACTGCCATGTACCACCCAAAATTTTGAATCACAACATACTAACTAATTTAAGCAAAAGTTCAGTTCGTTTTTTTTTTAGAGAGAAATTCTAACAAACGTAGTAAGTACTGTCACCTACCGCATTAAGAAATATATCAACACCATTATCATCTGGTCTAGCATTTAGATTGGCGTGATGATCAGCTACAGGTTTACGTTCTCGATGAAAGTCGTATGCTTGCACATTGACAAAATCAACAATTTCATTTAATTTTGAAGGGTAAAAGCCATCTTCAATGCGGAATCTTGAAGCTGGAGCAGATACAGCTACAATTTAAACCTGATCGTTTAAATACTTCTGAAAGTTCTTCTAAAAGATGTTGAAAATTTTCCTTTATCGTCAGGTCGTTCTTCTGTGCCTAAAAGTTTAAATTATTCTTTAAATAGATGGTAAGGAAAAATACATTACTACAGAGTATATATAAAATATTATTATAAAGTATGCAACGGTAAGTATTAGATATTAGTATTATTAAAAATGTTTTATAAATATGAGTTTGTATCATATGCTTGTTTCAGATATATAGCTCATCTACAAAATCGCGCACAAATTCGTTGAAAATTGAGATAAGAATTAAAAAAAAACTTCATAATATATTTTTCAAAATATGCATTTTTTGACACTGGTTCTAATTCTTTTAACGGAACATTATGTTTTTTAATAAATTATATATATATATATATATATATATATATATATATATATATATATATATATATATATACATATATATATATATATATATATATATATATATATATATATATATATATATACGAGGCTGGTTTGAAAAGTCCGTGCAAAGTCCGAGAGATGGCACCACCGGCGCGTATCGAGGTCATGTTTAGTTAGTAGCACCTCTTAAATGAACGCACACCAAGTTTCAGCCATATTGGTCTATTTCTTTGTGTTTGGCATTCGTGTGAATCAAGGAAGTCGAGTGATTTTCAAGAAATGGACGAAAAAGAATTTCGTGTGGTGATTAAACATTACTTTATGAAAGGCAAAACGCCTCAGAAGACTAAAGAGAAGCTTGATAAACATTATGGTGACTCTGCACCTTCGATTAGAACAGTTTATAAGTGGTTTCAAAATTTTCGGACTGGCCATATGGGCACAAGTGACGCTGAACGTTCTGGACGGCCTGTGGAGGTTACGACTCCAGAAATCATTGATCAAATCCGTGATATGGTGATGGATGATAGAAGAATTAAGGTGCGTGAAATTGCTAGTGCTGTGGGCATCTCGACTGAACGGGTACATAATATTTTGCATAAACATTTGGACATGAGAAAGCTATCCGCAAGATAGGTGCCGCGATTGCTCACGCTTGACCAAAAACGGAATCGTGTGAAGTGTTGCAAGGATGGTTTGCAGCTGTTCCAGAAGAATCCGGAGGACTTTAAGCGTCGTTTCGTCACTGTGGATGAAACATGGATACATTACTATACTCCTGAGACCAAACAACAATGTAAACAATGGGTTACCAAGGGGGAATCTGCACTAAAAAAGGCGAAGACCGTTCCTTCGGCCGGAAAGGTTATGGCGACTGTCTTTTGGGATTCGCAAGGGATAATCCTCATCGACTATCTGGAAAAGGGTAAAACTATTACAGGTGAATATTATTCATCGTTATTGGACCGTTTGAAAACCGAGCTGCAAGAAAAACGCCCGCGATTGAACCACAACAAACTAGAACATCGTTGGACGAAGTGTATAAGCCTAAAAGGAGACTATGTCGAAAAATAAAAAAGGTTTACCCCAAAAACATAAGTAGTTTTTATTTTTGCACGGACTTTTCAAACCAGCCTCGTATAACTTCAATTTTCTCTTCAGTAGGTATCTCAGTCTGATTTAAAGTTATTACATTTTTAAGATATTTTAATACAACAAACTTTAACATATTTGGTTAGTTGAGTTTACCCTTTATATGCAATTAATTAGCAGTGACGTAGCCAGGTTGTAAGGGAGATATTCAGAGCGTTTTATTAGGAAAAAAAGATAATATTCAAGGCAAAGCTAGGGAAAAGTTACCTTTCGCTGACTATACCATTATTTATTAGATTAGTCACATGTAAGGTTCTTGGGAATAGTATGCAAGTTTTGGAAAACTTATTATATAATGTGAATATTTAGTTATAATTCTTTTCGAGCTATCTCTCGGCAGCGCAAAATTTTGTTATTAGTAGATTATTGCCACAGTATATGTAAAATTTAAAATTGTATCATCCTATACATTTTTCTTCACAAGAAAGATGATAAATTTACGAGTGAAAATACTTCATATTTATATGTAAAAATAGTGTAATCTAAAAGGTCTATTCATGTATATCAATAATTTTTTAGTTAGTCGAACTAATTTACAGATCGCTTGAGTAACTTTGATATCTGCAAAATCTGAAAATGTTATTATATTATGTCACAAGGTCGCCTTTCTACTTACTATATGTTATACCTTCAGTCATTTTATAAAAATGGAAAGGGTTATCTGTCTTTTATTTTTTGTAGTAATTTTGTTGTAATATTTGTAAAATCACGATTTAGAGCATGTGATCAGTTTGCAATACTGTTAAGAGAAATAACAATTTCAAATAATTACTTACCCGGATACTCCCAATGAACTTCGAGACCGTCAAAACCATATTGTTTAACAATATTAAAAGCAGATTGGACAAAACTATGTCGTTTGCTAGCGCTGATAATCATGTCAGAAAATCTGTGAGATGTTTCATCGCGATGCCCACCAACGGAAAGCAAAACTTTCAATTTTTTATTGAAACGTTTAAGTCCAGTAATGGACTTATATCCACCTAAAACAATACAAATCTAATAAGATATTTAGTTTAGACGTTTTATATTTTTTTCAGTAATTTCAAAATTTCAATACCTTTTTAATTATTGCTAACTTTGTATTTTATTTTTTTCTGATTCGTTATTATTAGTTAGTTTTTGGTCAGAAGACATACTATTTAAACTAAAACAGTAATTTCCTAAGTTTAGACTCATTCTCATAAAGAACAACGCGGCATGTTTAAAATAATTATTTAATGACACCACAAGTTTAATTACACAGGCACTCATAAAAATAAGTCCAGACCCAGAGAATCTACTCCCCTACCCTTATTATTTTGATGCGCTGAAACCGAATAGGACAATAAAAAAATATTTTAAAGAGCCAGTTTCCCCCTATTACCCCATTTTAACCCCATTTTGTGGTTGAAATTTCACTTTTCCTTAAAATTTGAAATATCCCACTATCCCCATGTATTTTGATGCGCTAAAACCGAATGTGACAATAAAAATTATTTTACCTAGCCAATTTCCCACTATCACTCCATTTTAACCCCATTTTGGATTTGAAATTTGAGTTTATTTTTCTTAATTAATGCCAACAATAGCTACTGCGGGAATTTAAAGAGAGATGCACCTGAAAATCCCAGAGCTTCCAAAAGATTGCCTCTAAGAAGATCCTTTAGATGTAAAAGAGTTCGATATCAGAAAATATAAATTAATCGGTAAAAAAGGTACAACCCAATTAGTACCCACATGATATAATCCCTATACATTTTTGTCGAATTCCGATTCAGCGAATCAAAACACATAAAGATAGGTAGATAGATATTTTAATTTAGCTAAGGGGCCCATCTGGCCCAGATAGTAGTTTATTAAAGTTTAATTTCCACCCAAAAAGTGAAATTTCAACCTCAAAATGGGGTTAAAATGGAGTGATAGTGGCAATTTGGCTTGTTAAAATAATTTTTTTTTGTCATATTCGATTTTAGGACATCAAAATACATAGGGGTAGTGGGATACTCCAAATTTTAAAGAAAAGTGAAATTTCAAACCTTAAAATAGGGTTAAAATGAAGTAATAGTGGGAAATTGGCTGGTTAAAATATTTTTTAAATATCATATCCAGTTTCAGCGCATCAAAATATATAGGGGTAGGGGGATACTTTGCATTTTAAGGAAAAGTGAAATTTCAACTCCAAAATGAGTTGATAGTGAGAAATTGGCTCGTTAAAATATGTTTTGTTGTCATATTTCGGTTTCAGTGCATCGAAATACATAGAAGTAATGGGATACTCCAAATTTTAAAGAAAAGTGAAACTTCAACCCTAAAATGGGGTTAAAATGGAGTAATAGTGGGAAATCGGCTGGTTAAAATATATTTTTTATTGTCATATTCAGTTTCAGCACATCAAAATACATAGAGTAGTAGGGGGATATTTCGCATTTTAAGGAAAAGTGAAATTTCATCTCCAAAATGAGTTGATAGTGAGAAATTGGCTCGTTAAAATATTTTTTGTTGTCATATTCGGTTTTCAGTGCATCAAAATACATAGAGGTAGTGGGATACTCCAAATTTTAAAGAAAAGTGAAATTTCAACCCTCAAATGGGGTTAAAATGGAGTAATAGTGGAAAATTGGCTGGTTAAAATATTTATTTTATTGTCCTATTCGGTATTAGGGCATTGACATAGAGGAAGGGGGGTCCGTTCTTTCTGTCTAGACTTTTTTTTTGTGTACCATGTGATATTTAGTTAAATGTAGGCAAATACACAAAATTGTGATATACTTTAAATATATTAAAAGAAACATACTTAAGTACGCTGTAGATGTATGTATATATACATATATATATATATATATATATATATATATATATATATATTATATATATATATATATATTTTTAATAAGAAATTTTTTTTGACGAATTCCCTTGAAAAATAATTACAAGTTGGTAAACCTAGGACAATTTTACGATATTTTTTTCTACTTGTTTAAAGTATTTTTTAATAAAAATTATTAAGAATTTCTAAAAATAATTTTAAAAAAATCTAGTATATTATCAAAAATTAGATCACAGAGTTGAGAATTGTTAGTATTTTTAAAATTTTTCTGAGTTTTGGAATATTGTTTAAAATATCAGTATTGTAGCTTCAATATGGAGCCTAGACGATTTATAAAACTTCATTAATAACAATTTTATGAAGATAGACATAGTTTGAGTTCATTTACAAAAAACATCGTAGGATTTTGGCTCCCACATAGGAATAGCAATTTGAAATTTCAAAATTCCGTGATGATATTTGTTCTCAGTTATCCCGAAAACCATATAAGCAATCCCTATTTAGCCGTTTTTAGTTATTATAGTTGATTGTAGCCGGGGTAGGCTATTGTGATTGTTTCTGCACTGCAACCTCTTGGCTTATTATGCTCCCCTCTCTTCGTTACATGAGCGTTGCCCTTGTAAGAAGGTTTATTAGCTTTCTTTCAAGCCTTTCATGTGGTAATTTATTGTCATGATGTAGATTTTCGAACAGTTTACGTCTGTATGTCATGGGACTATTGTGGATACCTAATTTCTGTAAATGTTTCCTCCGGTGCCAGTGGCCAGCGATCAGTCCCAGCGCTTGTTTGATCTGAGCCCTCGTTAAATAAAGGACGTCAGTTGTTAGTTGCTTTAAGGGGCCGCCAATTACATCCCTCGTAGGCATTTGGCCAGATGTTACGAACCTACGAGCTAGATGTTGCTGATTTGACCATCTGTTGATTGTCGTTTTCCCACCTATTTTGGTATACCAAACGCTAGTCGTGGCCCCTGTATGGTTTTGGAACTCCTAATCTTGCCAATTTGTCTGCTTTTCATTACCTTTTATCTCCGGATATCCCGGGCCTCCAGTAGCTCAATCCTCTTTTTCCTGGAGGATATTTCTAACAAATCACGTTTATACTCCATCGTGATCTTGAAGCTGGTCTAATAGGCCAGTATAATTATAAAAATTTAATTAATGATAATTTCGCTGCCATATTAAATTTTCAGATGGGTCAGATTGAATTCCAAAGTTACATATATGCAATTATTTTTTTTAGAAAAACGTCAAAGAATATCAAACATTATAGAAGGTAAAATTTTACAGACAAATTCGCTGACGATCTAAAATTAAACTGGATCTATTTGCCATGCTCTATAAAGCTTTTTGTTATCCAGCTGATTTTTTTGAATAAGAAAAATTAAAGAAAAAATCGAGAATGAAAACGGATGGAACGGTAGTACAGTTTATATTTTTTAGAGGTCGCATTTATGTAATATTATCTTTTTATGCTATAGCTAGGTATACCTTGTACAATATCAAATTCTTCATCATTAGATACAATATTATAATTATATGGGTCTAAAGATGCAAAGGCATAAATAACATGTGTGCAGAGAGTGGGGTCCAAATCTTCTGCTGTAAAAGTAAGGGGCGGTTTCCTATATGCTCCTGCAGCTTGAACGTAGCAAACTATTTTTTTATCTTCATCACTTTCTACATCCTCTGAAATTGTTTTAAATAATTAGTTAAATATATCAAAACTATTTAAAAATAGAAACAAATAATTATTTATCTTCACTTAGTTATGCAACAACAATAAGTTCTTAACCATTTGACGTACATAAATGAATTTATTTTCACTATGCAAGAAAAGCAAATAACACTGGTAAACAAAATTGTAACTTTGTCGTGCCACATGGACTTTTATGATATTTATTACTTTAATAGGTGGTTGGCAGTAAAAACAAACATTAAAAAAAATCTGTTAGCCAAGAATTGTATTCTCTTAAGTAATTTAAAATATTTCATAAAAGAATGACCTCCTAAACCAAAAATGTAAAAAAGTTTTATTATGAAGTTACGATCTAAGATTTTCTAGCAAGTTTAGATCCTGGTTGGTCCCTTTTGATTGTCCAGCAGTAATCTGGGTTCCATTTGCCCTGGTAACCTTTTTCCATCTTAGAAATGTCCTGATGGAATCTTTCTCCGTGCTCATCGCTCACAGCCCCCAAATTCTGAGGAAAAAAATCCAGGTGTGAGTTTAAAAAATGAATCTTGAGTGACATGTTGCAACCCAATGCTTGATAAGCCAACAATAGCTCGCTAACCAACTCTGTGTAGCTCTCACTATTATGGTTACCCAAAAAATTTCAAACAACTTTCTTAAAAGATTTCCATGCTGGTTTTTCTAAATCGCTCAATTTTCTTCGAATACCGGATCTTTTATTAACTGACCTGACCTGATTTGAGGTCCTACAAAAATACCCTCTTTTATCTTTGCATCACTTATTTTAGGGAATTGTTCTTTTAGATACAAAAATCCACTCCCATTGCGATCCATTGCCTTTACAAAATTTTTAATCAGGCCTAATTTGATATGAGATGGCTCTACAAGGGGTAAATACTTCACATTTTTTTGTCCAGGAATTAAGGATGCACGCGTAGACCATATTTTTTTATGATAGTGGTTTGTTCTGTCTCGACTGTCCCATTCACATAAAAAGCAGCAGAATTTAGTATAATCCATCTGAAGTTCGAGTAATAGGGCAACTTTTAAATCGCCACAGATTTTGAAAGAATATGTACTGTACTTGATTTTTTCAAGTAATAACTTCATGTTTTCATTAAGTTTCTTTCATATTGAAAATAAGAAGAGAATTTACAACTCAATAGTGAAAAGTATAATAACTTACAGCTCCCAGGTGTGGCCATTAAAGGAAAGAACAGAAAAAATACTAAAAGCTACAGAAATGGATTTCTGGAGACGAGCAGCCAGAAAATCCAGAAAAGACCGCATACCAAATGACACGATAAGGCGAGCTTTAGAAATAAAGCACGATATAGTGGACGAAATCAGAACCCAACAGTTGGTATGGTACGGACATGTACAGAGAATGTCACAAGACCGACTGCCTAAAAAGATTTTAAATTGGAACCCTCATGGAAAAAGAAAGCGAGGAAGATCACGCCAAAGCTGGAGAGCAGGAATCAACAAGGAAGTACTAGAGAGAGATCTGGAGGAGGAGGGATGGAGAAACCGGGAGGAGTGGAAATTAGGCATCGGAAAGACGGAAGACGTTATAAAACCGATTGATATATATATATATATATATATATATATATATATATATATATATATATATATATATATATATATATATATATATATTCTTTCATATTAGCAGCATGGGCCAGAGATACAGAAGGAAGTATATTTCCGTTATGCAGTAACACTGCTTTTAGACTTGTTTTTAGAAGAGTCAATGAATAAACGCCATTGGGAGGGATCAAAATCGACTTCCAAAGTCTTCATAATCCCATTTAGATCATTACAATACACCAAGTCCCCGTCTTGAGAAAAGTATGATCTGATGTGTTGATCACGATTTCGAAAATAGTTGATTTTAGTTTCATGTTGTAGCCAATTCCATCCTTTTAATCGAGATCCTAATAGTTCTGACTGCTTTTTTGACAAATTTAAATCTTCTTCAGTTATCAAGTGTGGCTTGGTTTCTTCAACCTCATCAACACATTGGAGGATTGTGTATCGTCAATCTCAACGGACGCAGATGCAACTGGTATAGGCAAATTTTCACTATGAGAGACTGGTCTCATGGCTGAAGGTAAATTAGGGCAAATAACTGTGTGTTTTTTCTTGAAATTTATACTATTTACGTCAGTAAGACAAAAATAGCAGTACGAAGTGTGATCTCTTGGTTCGGTCCAAGTCATGGGTACAGCAAACGGCATATGACGGGACCCTTTCTTCCAATCGGTTAAATTCTTCACACACGATATGCAACAAATATGAGCACAGCGAAACCAAAATACCGGTGATAAGTCTCCAAGACTAGTTTTTTGTGAAATTTCGGCTTTGTTTTTTGAAAGTCAGTTCACCGCAAACATAACAAAAAGAGTTAGGATCGTTACAACACTTTTCTCGACATGTTAACGCAGTTAATAAATCACAATATTTTGATGAAATCACAGACAAATAGTTTTATGACTATTTCTTCGCGAAAGTTCCTTTGCTTTTATTGCCGTAGTACTACAGGGTGGCCCAAAATTACCGAAGGGGTTTGAATTCCTTATAACTTTTTTATTATAATTTTGTTTTTTATTTCTTTTCAGTATTTTGTAAAGAAGACTTGGGGAATTTAAAATGGAACAGTACACAATTGAACAACATGCCCAAATCGTTGAACTTTATTTCTCAAATCAACGGTCCATTGTTTGGACTGAGCGTGCATATCATCGTTATTTTAATGTGCGGGTTGGACCCTCAGAGTCAACAATAAACCGTCTGGTTGCAAATTTTCGGCAACAAGGGGCAGTAAGGAACGTTCCTGGTGCCGGCAGACGACGAACGGTGCACACGGATGAAAATATTGAACGGGTACAGGAGAGTATTCGGGAAGATGGAGAAACATCAACCAGGAGACGTTCGACACAACTTGGCCTCTCACGAGAGTCGCTGAAGAGAATTTTGCATACAATAAGAATGTTTCCATACAAAATTCAGCTTGTCCAAGAATGAAACCGACAGATTACCAGCAACGACTTGATTATGCAATTTATTTCCGGCAAAAAGCAGAAGAAAATCATGATTTTATTCATAATTTAATTATGAGCGACGAAGCCGATTTCCAATTAAATGGGTTCGTTAATAGGCAAAACTGCAGGATATGGGCTACGGAAAATCCAAGAGTAGTTCAACAGCGACAATTACACCCACTTAAGTGTACTGTTTGGTGCGGTGTTTCGTCGGAAAGGATAATTGGCCCATATTTTTTTTAAAATGAACACGGTGTCGTCGTTTCCATCACTGGTGTTCGATATCGGACAATGTTGGATAATTTTTTAAGGCCAGCCGTGGAAAAACCATCCGCAAGTATGGTTCCAACAGGATGGAGCCACAGCGCACACTGCGAGGGACACAATGGCTCTTTTACGCGACATCTTTGGTGAGCGAATTATTTCGCATACAACCGATTTTAATTGGCCTCCGCGTTCACACCGGATTTAACCGCTCCAGACTTTTTCCTTTGGGGTTATTTGAAAGGAAAAGTCTATATTAATAAGCTTAGAACCATCCAGCAATTAAAAAACAATAGACGCGACGAAATCAACAACATAACACCTGAAGTTTTGCGAAAGGTTATGGAAAATGTTTTGGAAAGAGCACGAATATGCGAAGCAGAAAATGGCCACCACTTGCGAGATATAATTTTTCATAATTAAATTAAAAATATTCTCCATTAATATACTGTATTAAAAAAAAAAAAAAAAAAAATTATAATTACTCGTATGTCTTAAATAAAAAGTTATAATGAACTCAAACCCCTTCGGTAATTTTGGGCTACCCTGTGGTTATAAGTATTACCATATCACAAGAAAACAGACTAATTGAAACAAAACACCTGCAGTTTAATAATGGGGGTAGTTAGCTAAAACAGTATTAGCTATCAAAGTTCGTGTGGCACGACTAGTGCTGACCAGTGTAATTGCTCATTCTGTTGTGTATCCAAGACATGTATTTTGAGGCAACGTATTATTACATCATAAAGGAGGTATAGGAGTTGTTTTCCGCGTTTCTCAAAAAATTTTAGAGTAAGATTAAGAAATAATATATAGAAAAAATATTGTACACCAAAATGCGATATAATAAAGCAGAAGGACAACCTAAGAAGTTTCTGAGATATTGCAATTTTTTTATCGACTTTGATGATATGTGGAGAAGGCACCGGGTATAAGGTAGTTGGCAAAAAGTCAAAAGCTATGTCCCGAATGACTTACACGATGTAAATGGTGTAGTTTATGTGGGTGCCGCTAGAAGCACATCTATAATATATATAAAATGTAACGTCTCTCTGACTGTCTGTCCGTTAGTACACTTATCACTGGAGAACCATTATCCGATTTACGTACTTTTTTTAAAACATACATATGTTCTCTGGCCAGGTTATAGGCTATAGTTTATTACGATAGGTAGCATAAGGAATGAGCAGTGACGATAATTAGGAATGAAGTAGGAAAAAAGTTTGCCACTAGCGCGGTCCCTTGCAGTACACAGCCAAAACCATTAAATATGGAACAATATTATATAGTGGAGAATATCTATAATCCATAATCTATAATATATATAAAATGCAATGTCTCTCTGTCCATTTGTCTGTCCGTTAGTGCGTTGATCACGCGAGACCCACTTATCTGATTTACGTGTCTTTTTTTAAATTCATACATATATTCTTTGGCCAGGTTATATAATAATAATTTCTATCTGTAATATATATAAAATGCAACGTCTCTCTCTCTGTCTGTCTGTCCGTTAGTGCGCTTATCCCTCGAGAACCACTTATCCAATTTACGTGATTTTTCAAATTCATACATATATTCTCTGACCAGGTTATAGATATATATTTTATTACATCTATAATATATATAAAATGCAACGTATCTCTGTCTGTCCGTTAGTGCGCATATCACTCGAGAGCCACTTATCCGATTTACGTGCTTTTTTTTTAAACATACATATGTTCTCTGTCCAAGTTATAGGATTAATTTTATTACGTTAGGTGACATAAGGAATAAGCAGTGACGATAATAGTGAATAAAGTAGGAGAAATGTTTGCCGCTAGCGTGTTCTCTTGCAATACACTGCCTAAAGCATGAAATATGGAACAATATCATGTAGCCAAGAATATAATATATATAAAATGCAACGTCTCTCTGTCTGTCTGTCTGTCTGTCCGTCCGTTAGTGCGCGTATTACTTGAGAACCACTTATCTGATTTACGTGTTTTTATAAATTTTTATACATATGTTCTATATAATTCGATATAAGCGGAGATAATTGGAGATAAGGTGAGATAATGGGAGATAAGTATAAATAATGTGAGATAAGGAGAAATAATGGGAGATAAGTAGAGATAAGTCTAGATAATGGGTGTTATGGTGAGATAATGGGAGATAAGGAGAAATAATGGGAGATAAAGAGATATATTGCGACATAAGTCGAGATAAGCCTAGATAATGGGAGATAAGGAGAAATAATGAGAGATAAGGAGAGATAATGAGATAATGGGAAATAGGGAGAAGTAAGGGGAGATAAAGGGAAATAATGGCAGATATTTTATTACGTTAGGTAACATAAGGAATAAGCAGTGACGATAGTAGTGAATCAAGTCCACGCGAGCGAAGCCGCGGGTACGGCTAGTACTAGTATATAATACTTTCTAGCTAGCCTTTGCGATTGAGTGTAAGAATATTAGGCAGATAAAACATAACTTTTCAATCGACCCATTTTAGCCTCTCAAAGCAAGTTGTATTAGCTGTGAGTGGATTTAATTTTTTAAGTAAAAATCTAATCTGTCTCTAAATCTGTTTTGAAAGTTGTTGCCATTATTATTAAATTCCGACGAAAGTTTTGATTGATAAAAGTGTTTTAGTAACTTAAAGTGTAAAAAGAATAATTTTATTTTTTTTTTTTTATGGGTCTAGCACACGTGCTACAGGGAAGTCCCTAAAGCGCTACAGGAGCGACACGTGTGCGGAGAAAGCGATTCACGTTGTTCTTGAATCGCTGTAGATTGTACTCGATGGGAAACACAGTCCTGGGTAAACCATTCCAAAGGTATGATGTTCTCCATATAAAAGACTGCTTGAAAAGCGTTGTACGAGGAGTAACAAGCTGAACCTCATACGGATGTGAAGCATTAGCGCGACGTGTACTTCTAATATGCACCGCTCTGGGAGGAATTAAACGGGCCACATCTTTCGAACACTCTCCATGAAAGTACTTGTAGAATAGGCTCAAGTCGCCAACCGTTCTTCGATGTTCCAGCGAATCAAGGCCGTCGGTCAGTTCCGGGGTGTCCAATCAGACGAACAGCTCTTCTCTGGATAGAATCCAACAAATGCAGTGTATGCTTGGGAGCGGAGCTCCAAACATGGGAGCAGTATTCCATAGTTGGTCGAATTTGAGCTTTGTAAAGAATTAACAGTTGTTGTGGAGTGTAAGCTTTCTGGTTCGAAAACAATATTCCCAACTTTTGAGAAGCTCTTCTTGCTATGCCTGCAACATGTTTCATGCCAGGACATATTTGCTCCCAAATTAACGCCTAACAGATTGAGTGACGATGTTAGAGGGATGGAGTGCCCCGACATAACTATGTCGGGTTCTGCAACGTTAACTTTTTTAGAAAAAACTGCTGCCTGGGTTTTTGTAGCGTTAAATTCCACTTGGTTACTGTCACCCCAAGATAGAATTTCTTCCAGGTCTTTGTTAAGTTGAATGACTTCCTGCTGTCTGCGGATATTCGCCTGAGCAGTCGATGTCCGATCGTTCAAAGTGAATGAAGAGATAAGTGTACTGTCATCTGCAAAGCTGTAGATTGGATTCTCGGTCTTTTCCAGCAGATCGTTAATATAAATGAGGAAGAGAGTAGGAGACAGTATGGAACCTTGGGGCACACCGGCGTTGATAGTGAAGGTGTTAGAAAGAAATCCGTCAACTGCCACTCGTAAAGAACGCTCTCTGAGGAAACATGAGAGCCACAACCAGAACTTTTCAGACATACCATAAGAACGTAGCTTAGCCAACAGCCCATCGTGCCAAACACGGTCAAATGCCTTGGATATGTCAAGAGCAACCGCTCGAGATTCTCCAAAGTGTTCAATTGCGTTGTTCCAAACATGCGTTACATAAGTCAGAAGATCTCCTGTTGATCTATTTTTACGAAAGCCATATTGGTGATCACTGATAATGTTGAATCCATATACAATACATACACAATATTTGTATGTATTTAGTTCTTGTATGAAGATGTTGCAATACGGGAAATATAATTTTTTTGTATTATGTATATGTAAATGATTTGAAGAAAAATAGTTATTAATATTTCTCGATTTCATTAAATTAAATAGATTAGGGTTGGTGTTTTCTATCCTATCTATAAAAATCAATGTTTCAACATCTTAATCTATTTCGAACAACTTATTGAAGAAAAATGCCAAAGATTACATTTGGTTACGCGGTGGTTGAGTGCACGTGGTAAGAGATATTCGATGTCATATGTAGGTGGATAGCTTTTTCTCAACTTTCTACCAAAATACGTGGCGCTATCTAGACCGTATATTATCTAATGTCTTTTTATTTGCCTAAAATTTTCAGAACTCAGATACTCAATTGACAAACTTACACTAAATTGAATGTACTTTGTTCAATTGTCGATTTCTGAGTAATTGCAAGAAAATCGAGCTTCACAGGCCTAGGCAAGAAAATAAGATTTTTTATTTGCACAGGCTTAACCCGTAGGCTGAAAAGTTTTTGGTGTAGCTACTTAAGATACACTTTTTTTGCAAAATTCGACTTTATTCATCAATATAGTCTTCTTCAAGAGCAATACAATCAGTCCAACGCTTTTCAAACATTTCTATATCTTTCTTGTAAAAGAATTTGTCTTTGCCCTCAAAACAGGCCTCAGTTTCGGCGATAACTTCCTCACTGGAGCCAAATCTCTTTCTGGCGAGCATTTTTTTGAGTTCTGCGAATAGATAATAGTTGCTGGGAGCCAAATCTGGAGAATACGGTGAATGAGGAAGCAATTCTAATTTCGATTCTGCAAGTTTGCGATCGTAACCATTGACTCGTGACACGGTGCATTGTCTTGATGAAAGAGCACTTTTTTCTTGTTCATTTGGGACCGTTTCTTTGCGATTTCTGCCGACTGTCTTTGGTCGCTTCGGGCGGGTTTCACCGGCGGCTGTCTACTCAGCTGACTGCCAATTTGATTCCGGTGTGTAGTGGTAGAGCCATGTTTCATCCATCGTCTCATATCGCATGAAAAAAATCCTTTTTATTGCGCTTAAAGAGGTCGAAACAGCGTTCAGAATCATCAACACGCTGTTGTTTTTGGTCCACTGTGAGCAAACGCGGTACTCATTTCGAACAAAGCTTTCTCATGCCCAAATGTTCATGCAAAATATGACCAACACATTCTTTTGATATCTTTAGAGTATCAGCTATCTCACGCAATTTCATTTTACGGTCATCCAAAACAATTTTGTGGATTTTTTTGATGTTTTCCGGTGTAACCATCTCATTTGGGCGCCCAGAGAGTTCAGCATCATTTCTATCTGTACGACCGCGTTTAAATTCACATACCAGTAAATGATAAGTGATTTTCCAGGGACACAGCTTCCGTAACACTTATCAAACTTGAACAGTATTTTTTCCGATCAAAAGACAGTGTTTAATCAACACACGAAATTCTATTTTTTTCCATTGTTTTTTAAAATATCAAATGTAGCGTCACTAAAACCACTCTAACTTGTAAACTAATAGTCGAAATGTCATGAAATTTTGACACGTATCGTTTGAAGGTTGATACTTCCTAAAAATCATATGAATTTTGTGAATAGGGCGACATCTATGTGTCAAACCAAAAACTTTTCAGCCTACGTGTTATGATGCCAAGATTTTAATGTTTTTTCTGTTTGTCTGTCTGTTTGTAAGTTTTGGCATCAAATAAAAACGCAAAACAAATTTTAATAAAACATCACATGAAGGTAAAGTAAAAATAAATATTTATTTTCACCGAGCTAAGGGAAAAAATGCCTTCCTTCATCAATGATATGAAACAGTAAAGGTACTCAATCTCTTGATGATTTTAATTAACACCAGAAATATGTATATATATATATATATATATATATATATATATATATATATATATATATATTTATTTATTTATTTATTATATCCCATATATTTACAGTTACAGGAAGAAAATAGGCGACATATGAGATTTTTCGTTATTACGAAATTTAGAAAAGACTGATTCCGCATCCCCTAAAACCCAAAAAATGATCACGATTATCGTTTTGGCGGAAAATTTGGATTTTCTGAAGTTCAAAAGTCGCTCTATTCGAAAAAAGTGCTTAGAATTACTTTTTATGACAATATATAAAATTTTTTATCTATTCTAAGTAAATCAGTTAGCTTCGAGCGGAGTAGCAGGCGCAAGATCATGGGATCGCGTAGCAGCAGCAGCAAAAGCACTTGAAAATGCCAAATGAGATTTTGGTGAAACGTCGTGCAAATGTCATGAAATTTTGACACGTATCGTTAGGCGAACGGATTGAAACCATCCGTGAAAACCTCTATTGTAACATATATATATATATATATATATATATATATATATATATATATATATATATATATATATATATATGTATACTCGTATCTATATAGTGTGTGTGTGTGTGTGTGTGTGTGTGTGTGTATGGAGATATAATCATTTGTCATTTTTAAATTACATTAAGTATATGCTTAACATAAATTTTAAATATGTTTAAAACTACATATTACTTACCAAGATTGAGGCTTCGTCCTCGAACTGGACTAAATAAAAGTTGTTGGTGTCCATTTCCAATTCTATACGGAGCAGACTGCGGGTAGACACCAACAACATTTTTAAAAATACTCTACTGGAGAGTATACGTAGGAAGCAGTTCGAAGAGGAATAACTGGCTGATATACGATGTTGGGTTTAACGACGGGGTAATAATTTGGTTGTTGAAGTCGTAAACTCAAATCAATATCAAAGGGCTCATCAGGTGGAAGTCTTCTTTCAACGGCATCACGTAAAGGTAGCCTTCTAGTATTCTCATTTCTATAACAAATTAATAAAAATGAAAATACAATTATAAATAATTTACATCTTTTAAACTCAAGAACTAAAAGAAAAAGTTTTTCTATTCAAATAACGGTACTTTTAGAATATTAGGGCTTGTTAAATTGTGGTGGTGCCGTTTGTAAAGTACAGATTTTTTCTCTACTGGTAAACACAAAATTCTATCTTAATTTTTTTAAAATTTTTTTAGTTTTTTCTTTTTTAAATTTTGCTGTTAAGTATTGCTTGGCGAATAGTAACACATAACATAAGTTTTCCAACTTTCTAGCCTATTTCTCTGGCTGAGGGCATCCGTATGCATCCAAAATGGTATTTGTTTGTTTAAAAAATAACATAATCCTGTAACTAAACATAATAGTGACACCGTGTATGATTTCATCTTAATGAATTTGGTTAAAGTTAGAACTCAACAAGAGGAGGCAGCCTTAGTTTGAATTCTGCTGGTGTACAATCACACAACCAATCTGAGCACCTATACGGTATACTGTTAAATAATAAGATTTTTTCCATTTCGGGGTACGCTGGCCGGAACCAAAGTTTCGTCCGTATGTCCATTTCTTTGTTTTGGGCCATTTCGAGATTTTGAGGAATCTGGGACCAGACGGGCATATGCATCGGGCGTAAGAATGCGGTGAAATCCTCGGCAGGATGAAAGCGGTTTTCTATATGCTCGCTTAGAGCCTCGTTGCACGTGATGAAGAGAACTGGTGGTGAAGTCTCTTTGACCTGAACTCCACCGAATCACGTCAATGAAATTTTCAGCGTCAAACAGTTTTCTCGCTTTTTGTCATTTTATTTGATGATCGCTACCCTTTATTCTATATTATTTTCTCCTCTGGTCTGGCCGCCATAATTTCTTTGAATCCTAGCTAACGAATGTGTGGTCAGTTATCAGTTAACATTGTGAAAAAGAGGTTTTTAGGATGAACATGGGTCTGAAGAACCTTATCCACCACTAATTTAAGATTTTGTAGGTGTTTATAAAGATTTGTGTTAGGGATATAAGTGTGTGTTAGTGGTGAGCAACGTAATTAAGTAAATGGTGACTTTTTATAATAAACTGCATAACCTCTAACCACATAGTAAACCAAATGCTTTAGTTCATTACTGTACCGGTAAGTAAATACGTCTTAAGTGATTAGCGAACAAATTAGACATTTATCAACCACGTGAACAAACGGGATTTAGACGGGGGTACACTACTTTGGAGCATCTTCAAATAATTATATTATTAGTGGAAAAAGCAAATGAATATAAGGTCATCTTGTGGATAGCAATGGTTGACTACGAAAAAGTATTTGATTCGGTAGAGGTATGGGCAGTCCTTAACGCCTTAAGTAATAGCAGAGTCTATGAAAGGTATAGTATTTTTCAAGATCTAAGAAAGTGATTTGGCAAATTAATGCAATAAAAACATTAAACGACCTTTAGAACCTTTGCACGTACTTGGCCGTAACAGGGTCAAAATTTATATATATTTTATATATATATATATATATATATATATATATATATATATACATATATATATATATATATATATATATATATATATATATTATATATATATATATATATATATATATATTATATATATATATATATTAGAGTGACCGGATCTCATAGAGGGGAAAAAAAAAATGTCGGAATCTTGTTCGTCTGGACCCCACAAAACGATTTCCCTTTCCAGATATTGAGATAGCCGAAATTTGAGCTCGATTAAACGACGTTAACCCATGCCGCTCGTCGCTCAAAGTTTGAAAAAAATCCAAATTTTTGGCTAAAAAGCTGACATATGGAGCCATAACTCCAGAACGGTAAATAATAGAAACACGCTTAATATCTCAAAAGAAAGCTAATGTTGTTCTTCAAAATTTATATTCTATACATAATTGTTGTTATTTTTAAGTCAAACCGAGTTACAACAGCCTTTAGTCCCAAAAACGTGACCTGGTACCACTAGGAGCATACTTCGTATATTTTGTTATTAAGTGATAAATTTTACTTTTTTTTGGTATATTTTTGAGTTTAAAGTAGAAATATAATAAAAAAAAACAAGTAATACTGATAAGTCTAATGACATTTTTTATTTTAAAATATAAAAATTAGGTATATAATACATACAAAACAGACACAGAAAAGATACAGACGTAGTACCTACATGAGTTGATAATTTTACATAGTTATCTAATCTATTCTAGAGCTTTTGTTAAAGTAGTTTTTGAAACGTCAGGATATAATGCTCGGCATTTACTTACAACTTGCAGGACATATTGCTTTTGGTCTTCATCTTTTGTCAGAAGGTCGTTAAAGTCGGTTATTAATTTAACACCACGCTCAGCCATATCATTAACTACTTTTAATGTTTTGACAATTTTCAATCCTTCTTGGAAGTCATTATTTTGAGGCCAGGTGTTTGGATGTTGTCTTAGGAAATCTGTTTTTATATTAAATTGGTCAAAGAATGTAAACGTTTCTTTGGTAAGTAAATTTACCAATTCTCCATCAACTACCTCTTTTAAGTTTTCTTTCCTAACTTTTGGATTTACAACCCTAGCGTGCTCTGATGGTTCATCTGTGCTACTGAGCAATTTATTAGCCATTAACAACTTTTCATCGTCTGTAATGGTGGGATCAAAAAACGATAATCCCACCAACTTTGCATTCAAATACCACAAATGGTTCGAAAATTTGGTCAGGGCTATTTCTGCAATGTCGTTGTCACATTCTTTATAGTCTAACAGTCTATGCAAAATACCTAAATCTTGCTTTGGTGCAAGATGAGCTTTTGGAGCATTGAACCAAGCTTTACAATAAATTTTAACTAGGAAAACAGAAATGGCACGCACAGAACTTTCTTCTTCTTTAGACATCTTAAATTGACGACGAAAAATGAACATTTTTAAGCAGTGGCTCCTGGAGTTCTAAAACCCACAACATTGCCGTCTAGTGATCCAACAAATACGAGAACCAACTGCAATAGCTCCTTGTAGTCATCTCTGGGGTGGCTCTCAGTTAATTTGGTCTCGAATTCAGCAGTAACATTTTCAATTACTTCTGGAGTTAGCTGCTTTTGTATTAGATTGTCACTGATACCTGTGTCGTATTTTCCTTTGTCTATCTTGGGCCACGCAGTGAGGAATCTCTTGAAAATGTCTGGATGAGGTCCAGTGGTTGATCCCATTTTTGTGTTGAATACGCCTCTTAACAGAATTTCCAAGATATGGTGATGGCAAGCTAGGTATAACAATTCTCTTCCTAACATTTGCTCCAATATGACGCATGCTCCTTTGAGTAATCCCGTGTTGGATGCTGTAGTGTCGAAGCACATCGCCTTGACGGTGTTGAGAAGACCCCATTCATGTAGGCATTCATATACGGCTACGGCTTCGCTCCTCTCCAGAGCTGTTTGCTGTTACAGGAACTCCCAGCAGCTGTTCCTTTTCGCCATATGAAATAGCTATAGCTATTCGCTCACATTGTTCATTTTTTAAAACACCCGGTAAAAGTTTACCGTCCCAATGGACAACCACGGGCTCTTTTTCAGGAATGTTTACTTTATCAAAAATTTTTTTTATTATATTGTTCTCTGAACATTTGCCTTCTATCATGTAATAAAGTTTTCGAGACTTTGTACTCAGGAGGGTCAAGGTTTAGTGCTTCTAGAGTAGCTATTAAAATTCTCGTGGCATTTTTGTCGGATACCTAACATCGATCTAATAAAATAGACAATTTCATGGTCAAAATCTCTTTAACGCCCCTTGCAAATGAAACTTTCATCCTCTTGCTCTCAGTTGGTCCTGGATCTTCTGCAGCTTCTTCAGGGATGTCCATTTCCTCCAAGCTCTCAAGTTCCTGGTAGATGATGTCCTCTTCAGTGTCTTAAAATATCTTCACTAGATAATTGTTCGATCTAACCAGCTCAAAGGCATTTTAGAAACTAAACTGAATAAATAAAAGGTTAGATTCACCCTCCTTTTTACCTGTCAAAGGGGTCTTTCTTTGGTAAACTAGTCAGGTAATCCCCATATAATAAAAGATTAAATTTGAACAAATGTTTGAAAATTGAGTTCCAAAATACTTTTTAACAAAAAAATGTTAATTCCGAGACACATTATGTAAAAACCCGTAAAATTCTTAGAATACTCCCAAACTGGCTCCTATTGGCACCAGGTCACGTTTTTGGGGCTAAAAGTTGTTGTAACCCGGTTTGACTTAAAATAACAACAATTATGTATAGAATATAAATTTTGAAGAACAACATTAGCTTTCTTTTGAGATATTAAGCGTGTTTCTATTATTTACCGTTCTGGAGTTATGGCTCCATATGTCAGCTTTTTGGCCAAAAATTTGGATTTTTTCAAACTTTGAGCGACGAGCGGCAAGGGTTAACGTCGTTTTAATCGAGCTCAAATTTCGGCTATCTCAATATCTGGAAAGGGGAATCGTTTTGTGGGGTCCAGACGAACAAAATTCCGACATCGATTTTTTGCGGTCACCCTAAATATATATATATATATATATATATATATATATATATATATATATATATATATATATATATCTATATATATATATATATATATATATATATATATATATATATATAGATATATATATATATATATATATATATATATATATATATATATATATATATATATATATATATATATATATATATATATATATCTCAAATATTTGAAAAAAAAATGCGTTATGATTAATTGAAAATTGTGATCTATAGAGTATTTGTACTTGATCTGTTATTTATTTTCATGTAATCTAGAGATTTTTTAACAAGTAAAATATGTTAAAGTTTAAATTAGTTCACAGGAGTACTTACACTTCTGGTATACTTTCTACGGCTGCTCTAAGTGGCAAACTTCTACTTCCATGTCCTTCCAGTGACATATACGCCGCCGATTTCATGTAAGATAAGCCATCTATTTGAGGAACATGTTCTACAGAATCTCGTCTAAAGCTTGGAGTTCCCAAAGGTGGCACGTGTTGATCTCTTTTGACTCTTTGATGTTGAAATTCATGACTTTTTTCCTCTGTTGTCGAAATCAAAGTAAACAGAACTATGCACAGCTAAAAATACATCAAAAATATTTTAAAAACGTATTGGATAGTACAACTAAAAGGTATATTTTCAATAATGTCGACAGTGAAGCCTTAATATGCTTCTGTAAATAAAAATAATTTATTTATTATGATTAACACAGAGAGAAAGATAGTAATAGTAACAAAACTTAAATCAGAGAATCAAAAAATTAACATCATTGGCATATACAGCCCAGAAAACTGAAAACTGGAAAACGAGAGAACAAAATTCTACGAAAAACTACAAGAGACAATTGATGCAGTCCCTAAAAGAAAAGTAATTATCATAATGGGGGACTTTAATGCAAGAGTAGGGAACATGACAGTACCGGGAGTGAAAAAGAGGCTCAATGAAAATGTGACGAATGAGAATGGCGAATTTTTGCATAAACTTCTCCGCGCAAAATGAGTTCCGAATAAATAACACCTTCTTTAAACATAAAGAACAACATAAATAAACATTTCAAAAGACGAGAGGAGATAAATCAATCATAGATTACATTCTAACAAATAGAGAAATATATTATACACAAATATTAGACATAAGATGTTTATGTTCTGCAGATGTAGGAAGTGATCACAGTCTTGTATTGGGAAAAATTAGAATGACAATAAAGAGACCTTGAAAAACAAGCCTAACAGTTTACGAAACAAAGACAAAGGTGGAAAGCCTACAAGACGAATTAATAAAAAATCTCTACCAGACAAGATTCGAGAACGAAATAAATAAAAACCCAGTGGTAGAGGAAGAAGACATAGAAGACAGGTGAAAAAAGATCAAGGATAATATTATAAATGCAGCAAAGGAAGCACTCGGGGAACGTAAAATAAACAGAACATCAAGAAGACCTTGGTTCTGCGATGAAGTGAAATTAAAATGCTAAGAAAAAATAAAAGCCTATCTTAAATATAGATCAAGAAAAACTAGAGAAACATATGAAGAATATAAGACAGTCCGCAATGAAACAAACGCACTAGTGTGAAAAAAAAAAATGGAACACTGGAAAAAATTCTTTAAAGAAATGGAACATGACTTTTATGGTATGCAAAAGGAGATTTGGAGAATGATACGTGGACAGCGAAAGGAAATGAAAGAATTAATAGAAGTAAGATACATCGGAAAAGATACATGGATAAATTATATAAAGCAATTATATAATACAACAGAAAATTTAGCACCCGAAAAACCAGAAATAGTAATCAAAGAAACATCAGAAATAGATTATAAGAAGATGGAAGAAGATCTCAAAAAATTAAAAAACCGAAAATCAGGTGGTAAGGACGAAATACAAAATGAACTATTAAAGTACGGAGGAGTGAAACTGACTAAAGAATTGACAATGCTCATAAACAAAATAATACAGGGATCGCGAATACCAGAAGAATGGAGGACAAGCATAATGATTCCCCTTTTTAAAAAAGGAGAAAAAACCGATCCGAATAATTATCGAGGAATTAACCTCTTGTGCACAATTTTAAAACTGACGGCAAAAATTGTTACCAATAAAATAACTCCACTTATACAGCTTTCCGAAGAACAATAAGGATTCAGGAGCGGAAGATTCTGTAACAACGCAGTATTTGTAATAAGACAAAGTACTGAAAAATCAATTGAGTATAACAGACCAGCGTTCTTATGCTTTACAGATTTGGTAAAAGCATTTGATAGAGTACAGCTGTGAGACCTACTGCCCACACTTTATGACAAGAATATTCCATTGGATATAATAAAACTAATTGAGAATATTTACAAAAGAAATAAAATAGAAGCGAGAGGAAATTCGGAGTTACTTGAACCCATGGAAGTAACAACTGGTATTAGACAAGGAGACTCACTGATTTCCCCACTGTTTAACATTATATTAGATGAAATGATTAAACAGGTAAACTAAGTTGGGAATGTGGAATCTTTGGCACAATGATACTACTCAGTATATATCACCACTACAACAAACACTTTATTTTTGCACTCGACGCGCGTGTCGCTAACCATGTTAGCTTCTTCAGGAGCGAATATTGACTAAAGCTAAACTACTAATCTACCCTATTTATACATAGCCTAACCCTTGAATAACTCAGGCGGAACTAATCGCATAGGCAAGGCCATCAGTTCCGGTTAAGTAACCAGTAGAGGGGACTATAAGGAATAGGCCCTCTGTCTTTATTTAAATTACTTTTACACTTTATAATTTCCATACTTTCGTATGCGTTCAACAACCTGCTATCAGATACAGTTTTTATTAATCTTAGATTATCTAATGTTATAATATGATCAGCTTCAAGGGCATGTTCGGCAATGCTAGACTTTTTTGTTCTACTGTATTTTAAGTGTGCTAAATGTTCTTTAAATCGTGTTTTAATTGACCTTTTAATTTTCCCAACATACTTTTTGTCACAATCATTACAACTAATTTCATAAATTCCACTTTTCTCACAATTAGGAATCTTATCTTTGAGATTTTCTAAGATATTCCTCAGATTGTCTGAAGACTTATAGACTAAGGTGAGGCCTACCTTATTAAATACCTATATTTCGGATTATATAGTATGGAGACATACTTGGTGTTATTTTTTTCGCGTGTAAAAAAGGTGGAATTCTGAACATTAAACCTAAACTTATGTTTATTTATTAGCTTATTTACTAAGTCATCGTCATAACCATTAATTCTAGTTATATTTCGAATACGATTCCTTTCTTTATTAAAGTTTACTCTATTCAGAGGGTAAGTGACCAAACGATGAACTAAAAAATGTAATGAGGCTAATTTTTGTTGTTTGCAATGAATGAATCACACCCTTGGTGGTGTGTGTATGTGGATGATATTTTCGCGATTTTTGATACAAAGAAAGCAAATATTGATGATTTTGTTTCTAAATTAAATAGCCAGTATGATTCCATTAAATTCTCTTACGAAGTTGAGAACAACGGACAGTTGCCTTTTCTGGATATTTTGATTATTAAAAATAATAATAATAGTTTAGAATTTGATATCTATAGGAAGGACATAGTAATAGATAGATATATTCCTAATGATTTATTTCATTGCAAACAACACAAATTTGCCTCATTATATTTTTTTAGTTCATCGTTTGGTCACTTTTCCTCTGAATAGAGTAAACTTTAATAAAGAAAGGAATCGTATTAGAAAAATAACTAGAGTTAATGGTTATGACGATGACTTAGTAAATAAGCTAATAAATAGACATAAGTTTAGGTTTAATGTTCAGAATTCCACCTTTTTTACACCCGAAAAAAAATAATACCAAGTATGTCTCCATACCATATAATCCGAAATATAGGTATTTAATAAGGTAGGTCTCACCTTAGTCTATAAGTCACCAGAGGAATATCTTAGGAAATCCCAAAGATAAGATTCCTAATTGTAAGAAAAGTGGAATTTATGAAATTAGTTGTAATGATTGTGACAAAAAGTATGTTGGGCAAACTAAAAGGTCAACTAAAACACAAAAGAACATTTAGCATACTTAAAATACAGTAGAACAGAAAAGCATTGCCGAATATGCCCTTGAAGCTGATCATATTGTAACATTAGATAATCTAAAATTAATAAAAAATGTATCTGATAGGAGATTGTTGAACGCATACCAAACTAGGGAAATTATAAAATGTAAAAGTAATTTAAGTAAAGACAGAGGGCTTATTCCTTATAGTCCCCTCTACTGGTTACTTAACCGGAACTGATGGCCTTGCCTATGCCATTAGTTCCGCCTGAGTAATTCAAGGGTTAGGCTAAGTATAAATAGGGTAGATTAGTAGTTTAGCTTTAGTCAATCATCGCTCCTGATGAAGCTAATATGGTTAGCGAAACGCGCGTCGAGTGCAAAAATAAAGTGTTTGGTGTAGTGGTGATATACGAGGCTGGTTTGAAAAGTCCGTGCAAAAATAAAAACTACTTATGTGTTTGGGGTAAACCTTTTTTATTTTTCGACATAGTCTCCTTTTAGGCTTATACACTTCGTCCAACGATGTTCTAGTTTGTTGATCCCTTCCGAATAATAGGATTTGTTCAAGTTTGCAATCACCTCCTCATTTGAATAAAATCTTTGTCCCGCCAGTCATTTCTTCAAATTGGGGAACAAATAGTAGTCCGAGGGAGCCAAGTCTGGGGATGTGAAACCACAACTGCTGAGGTGTGTGCTGGTGCGTTGTCGTGATGGAAAAGGACTTTCTTGTGGGCCAATCGCGGGCGTTTTTCTTGCAGCTCGGTTTTCAAACGGTCCAATAACGATGAATAATATTCACCTGTAATAGTTTTACCCCTTTCCAGATAGTCGATGAGGATTATCCCTTGCGAATCCCAAAAGACAGTCGCCATAACCTTTCCGGCCGAAGGAACGGTCTTCGCCTTTTTTGGTGCAGATTCCCCCTTGGTAACCCATTGTTTAGATTGTTGTTTGGTCTCAGGAGTATAGTAATGTATTCATGTTTCATCCACAGTGACGAAACAACGCTTAAAGTCCTCCGGATTCTTCTGGAACAGCTGCAAAACCATCCTTGCAACACTTCACACGATTCCGTTTTTGGTCAAGCGTGAGCAATCGTGGCACCCATCTTGCGGATAGCTTTCTCATGTCCAAATGTTTATGCAAAATATTATGTACCCGTTCAGTCGAGATGCCCACAGCACTAGCAATCGCACGCACCTTAACTCTTCTGTCATCCATCACCATATCATGGATTTGATCAATGATTTCTGGAGTCGTAACCTCCACAGGCCGTCCAGAACGTTCAGCGTCACTTGTGCCCATATGGCCAGTCCGAAAATTTTGAAACCACTTATAAACTGTTCTAATCGAAGGTGCAGAGTCACCATAATGTTTATCAAGCTTCTCTTTAGTCTCCTGAGGCGTTTTGCCTTTCATAAAGTAATGTTTCATCACCACACGAAATTCTTTTTCGTCCATTTCTTGAAAATCACTCGACTTCCTTGATTCACACGAATGCCAAACATAAAGAAATAGACCAATATGGCGGAAACTTGGTGTGCGTTCATTCAAGAGATGCTACTAACTAAACATGACCTCGATACGCGCCGGTATACTGAGTAGTAAACAGGTAAAAACAGGCTATAAAATCGGCAATAAAGAGATACAAATATTGTGCTACGCCGACGATACTGTCCTAGTCAGTTTATTACATCAGCAAAGAAATTTAACATGAAAATATCGGATGAAAAAACCAAAGCAGTAGTTATCTACAAAGAACCAATTAGGTGTAAGCTGGAAATCGATAATTATATTATAGAGCAGGTGATGTTTAGGAATCAAATTATCATATAATAACAACATAGAAGAAGAAATAAAAAACAAATAGTAAAAGCCAGTAGAATAGCAGGATACTTGAACGACACTATTTGGAAAAATAAATATTTGACCAGTTATGACCTACACAGCAGAGACAAGACAAGAAACACGCAAAACTCAAAGATACTTACAAACAAGTGAAATGAAAACATTAAGAAGAATTGCAGGAAGGACACTTTGGGATAGAGAAACAAATGACAACATTAGGCACATATGTGAAGTAGAGGATATTAACACATGGATCAGAAACAGAAAACAAGAATGGAACCAACACATAAATAGAATGTCCGAGCGATGATTAGTGAAAAAAGCTCGAGATAAATCACCGATGGGCTGAAGGAGTATAGGACGCCCACGAAAAAGATGAAACGACGACCTGTAGCGACGATACCTTAAAGAAAAACAGGCGGGATATAGCCTAATATAAATAAGAAGAAGAACACAGAAGTTGTTATTCCCTTTTTTCTCCAGAAGAAAACTATATTAAAACTCGGCATTTTGTTAAATAAAATAGCAGAATAAATTCAGATATTACAGTAATTTTTCATAAAAAAATGAATGTGAATTTTACAAATGAGTGTAGCTTTTTTGGCTAAATATTCTCTACACTTTTTGAGGGTTAGTGTGAAAATAGTTATACTTTAATCGACAAGATTTGTGGATTATCTTATTGATTGGTCTTCATAGACGTAAATTTTAAATTAATTATTAAAAGAGTCGGACACAGAAAACTGGAAGTGGAAAATATATATTATGTGTAGGAGATGAGTTTTTCTGTAAAAACATAGAGTAACATATACGTATACTGAGGCGTAGCCGGGCTGAAAAAGTACTGGGAGAGAGTGAGCACATAGATATATGTATATCACAAACAGAGAACAGAAATAGCGAAGCTGCGTAACGAGGGTTGAGGTGGCATTGCACAAACAGGGTGGGTACGCCAGTTGATAAACGAAAGGAATAAAAAAACCTCTCTAGCACAGGAATTCTAAACGTTAAGACTCTGCCTAACTTTCTAAATTCAAAATCGATGACCGGAAGGGCGAAATTTTGTCAAAAAAACAACTGGATTATATAAATCTGTAAAAATTTACATCCCAACTTAAAAATCGATGATACCGGGGTGGGAGAGAGTTTTTGTTCTAAAAGAGAATCTTTTTATATATGAAACTTTGAAGCTTAAACACAACTTAAATATCTTATATATAAAAATTTCTACCCTATGAGGGTAGAAATTTTTTACAAAAAAACGCCACCCAATAAAAAAAAAGCGAGAGAACGTTATTTTCTACATCCATGGTGGCAGGGGGTATATACCCCCTCCATCCCTTGGCTACGTCTTTGAAAAAGCTACATATTTTTTGACATTGATTGCCAAAATTGAAACACTACGGTTTAAGAAAGTTTTTTGCCTAAGAACAAATTCTTACATCTCTTTTATTTAATGGCCAATTTTAATCAAATTTGACAGTAAATTATTATATCTCCTTTACAGTAATACCCCGCTTTACGCGAGGGATACGTTCCGAAAAAAATCGCGTTAACTGAAATTCGCGTATATCGAGGTTTATGATTAAACATAGTCAAAATTTAATACAAAAAAATACAAATCATTTTAATCAATCACTTTAATTCTAAGAACACTTTATGCAATACATACTCTTATTTTTTACGGAAAAATACATCTATTGTCTTTTGGGTAACGTTTTGTTTACGTTCTTGTAAAATACGTTCATAACACCCAACACTGTTTTTAATTGTTTGACACACGGTCAAGACACGGTCATCATTATTGTCTATACTCTGCAATATGTCCAAACCTGAATAAATTTTTGAAAGTGCATTTTGTATTTCCCCTGAAGATAAAACTTTCTCTTCTACTTGTTCTTCCTCATCGTAGATAGGATTATTCTGTAACTCGATCAGATCTTCATTGCTAATAGGATCGTCGTGCGTTTGCTACAAGTTCTACGAGATCTTCTACCGTGACATCTTCAAGTTCAGACCCCTCAATCATTGCAGCAATGTCTTCAAGCACTTGTCTCTGCATCTGGACAATTCTTCTAGGTGCTTCCACTACATCTGGCCAAAGATTACGCCACACCCCATTCATACAACTCATTTTAACTTCCTTCCAAGCCTCTTCTATGTTGTGAATAGACTTCATAATGTTGTATGACTTCCACCACTCTCGCATAGACTGTCTTCCTTCCCCGTCAGTTTCATGAATTAGTTGGCTAAAAGTGCGGCGATGGTAATAAGCTTTGAAGTTTGCTATTGCTCCCTGGTCCATAGGTTGTAATATTGACGTAGTGTTTGGTGGAAGGAACTTTACGTACACTTTTAAGTCTCTGGGCGTATCAAGTGAGGTTGGATGTCCTGGGGCATTGTCTAAGAGTAATATAACTTTAGGTTCAAGCCCATTTCTGTCACAGTATGATTTGACTGATGGGCAAAAAACTATTAGAATACCATTCTTGAAAAATTTCCCGTGTAACCCACGCCTTTCTGTTTGATCGCCACACAACTGGTAGACTTGTCTTGTCTGTGCCTCGCATTGCACGGGGTGTTTCTGAATGGTACACTAGTAAAGGTTTCAGTTTGAAATCACCAGTGGCATTACCACCCAGCAGAAGTGTTAGTCGATCTTTCGCAGCTTTGAAACCACTGGCTTGACGTTCTTCCTTAGAAATGAATGTTCGAGATGGCATTTTTTTCCAGTAAAGTGCGGTCTCATCAACATTGAAGATGAGACAAGCAGGAATTTTCTCTCGTCTAACGAAGTCTTGAAACTTGTCTGGAAACTCAGCTGCAGCTTGAATGTCCGCGCTGACCGCCTCGCCTGTTATGTGGATATTGTGAAGATTAGAACGCTGCTTGAACCAATGGAACCAGCCTCTGCTGGCAGCAAAAGTCGGAGTGGCACTCCCTTCTCCTTCTTTTGTTTTCAGCATCTCATACAAAGATTTTGCTTTTGTGCATATGAGATCTTGACTTAGTGGTGTGTTCTTCTTATTCAAATCTTCGATCCAGACTGACAGTAATTTCTCCATTCTTTCTAAGAGAGATGATCTCGAACGAGAAAGTTTTGTTGCACTTATAGGTGTTGAACCTTCGCTGGAGATTTTAATTTTTTCCCGATTTTTATAAATCGTTCTCACAGTCGATTCTGAGAGTCCAAAATCTCTCCCAACAATTGTTGCTTTGCCTCCATTTTCCATTCTTCTTAACACTTTCATCTTCAATTCCAAAGTGACGCTTTTACGCTCTTTTTTCTTTACAGGCGGCATTTTTAACGTAGGGTTTAAATTATGTATGTATGTATCTCCAATAAATATTAAAACAAAACTGCCAGCCGACCGAACTAACATTACGGAACAAATGAACACACGAAACGAACGAGGAAATCCCCATAGAACAAAGTCGAAGGACAGGGAATTCCCAATTCTTCAAAGAGAATATTCAGAGAAAGCGGGGATCCCCCCGCGACCATAGAGAAGTTAATGACTACATGAGCGCGAAATTTGAAATTCGCGTTCTGGATGGTTATAGTGAAAACCGCGCGTAACGGGGTCGCGCTAAGCGGGTATTACTGTAATTAATTCTTACCGACGTAAATAAATGGACCAATTTTATTAATAATTTATCATTATGACATAATAATTATGCTGATGATTATTCTCCATTATTTTTCTATACCGTAATTTTCTTTTTACTGTTCCATTCCACTTATAGTATCACTTCGGTGTCCGTCTGTCACACCCGATTTTCTCCTCTATTATTTGACATAGAAAGTTGAAATTTGTCACAAATATGGGAATTAATGACCCAATCAGAACAGTGTAGTGTTGAAAGTTAAATTTTAACTTACGGGGTTAGTTTTAGGGGACGAAATAGGAAGTGAAAAAAAAATTTCGAGTGGGGTGTCAAATGAAAGTTTGTAAAACACGAGTTCAAAAATATATATGATGTAATACTCGCGCAAACTTTTCCTCGCATTATTTGAAAAAAATCGCCATTCCTCACCCTACTTACTAACCAGAAAATTTCGAAAAAAATTCTGGAATATTATTTATAAGGTGTACAGGGTGAGTCAACAATAGAGTAAAGTTCATTATCTCATTTGTTTCAGGAATGACGAAAAAATGTTACATACACTAGTTTTAGGGAATGTTAAGGTGCATGGTTTAAAGTTATTTTTGAATATACAGGGTACTTCAAAAAAATGTGACCGATATAACATATGTTTTTTTTTTAATGGAACATCCTATTTTCTAATTTATGTTTAAATTCTGCGTAAAATTTTATAACATTTTTATTAATAATGTTATATACCTAAACCTAGTAGTTTTTTCCATTATTTCAGTTTTTTAGAAAAAATACTAGTTTTCAGTTTTGTAAAAAATTGCCAGTGGCGCCATTGTTTCTGAAGGTGGAACACTCATAATTGGTATGAGCATTCTATAGAAAAGAAAAAAAGATATATGTAAAGAAATTTGAATTAGATGCTACAGGGTGCTCAAAATAAATTTATGCATTTCGACTATTTTAAATTGAAAAATCTAAAATTTTTTAAATGGCATGTCATATACCTATTTCTAATAGTTTTCGATTTATTTTGAATTTTTCAATTATTACCCTTGTTTTTTAATACACTTACGCTATAACATCATAGTTGCCAAGACAAAACAAAAATGTAGGCATTGTCAAATTTTGACATGTCTATTAAACAAGAAAAAATAGTTTAATTTCTTGTAGTAAGTGACGTATAAGGGTATAAGGTAATAGTTATGGATTTTCCTAAAAATGAATTAATTGATATGGTTTATGTACTGGGCGAGGTGGGAAAAAAATTGTCTTTTGGCAGTAAGGCTTTAGGGAGCGAAGTACCCTAATAAACGTATACCATCTAGAAAACCTTTTCAGTGCTTAATGGAACGGTTTGATGGTAGTGGTAGCGTTGAGTATACGAAACGAAAAGTAGTAAACCAAAATGCTAGCAATGGGGAAAAAGAAATCGAGATTCTACTTCATGTTGAAGATAATCCCCAGGTCAACAGCCGTCAACTAGCTGATTTATCTGACACATCTCAATCTACGGCTAATCGCACAACGAGAAAATCCTAGTATCATTCCTTTCATATGCAACTACAACGAAAATTTCAAGACCGCGATTTTGAACGACGAGTAAACTTTTGTACCACCATGAATGGAGCTATAGAAGTCGATCCAAATTTTTTATCCAAAATAATGTGTTCTGATGAAGCCACTTTTCGCAGTAATGGAGCAGTTGACAGCCATAACATGCATTATTAAACAGTTAATCAATTTTGGGTCAGGGAAGTTCAAAACCAGAACTATTGGTCGCTTAATATATGGGGTGTGGAGTATTAAATTTTCGAATTATTGGTCCATATTTTTTCCGCGAACCGCTTAATGGGCCTAGATATCTAAATTTTTTGTAAAACGAATTACCCCAGCTTCTTGAAGAAGTTGATAACTTTGAAAGGGAACAAATGTGGATTCAACAAGATGGAGCTCCTGCTCATTACCACCAGGAAGTTCGGGAATTTTTAAACGATCGTTAACCACAAAAATGGATCGGTAGGGATGGATTCATTCAGTGGCCCCCTCGATCATTTGACTTAACACCTTTAGACTTCTTTTTCTGGGACTACATTAAAGATCGTGTTTTATGTGAATCCCCCTACATCAGTAGATATGGAAAATAGGATATAGGATGCGTGCAGGATAATAACGCGCTTTATGCTAAGGAAAGTGAAGGAAAATATAGTAAAACGACTAAACATGTGTATTCAAGTAGACGGGCATATTTTTGACCATTTATTACGTTATAATAATTAATCATTAGATAAGTTAAACTATATTACTACTACTAATTATTATTAACTATTTGTTTATGTTTTCACAATAGCGTAGGTATATTAAAAACAAGGGTAAAAACTGAAAAATTCAAAATAAATCGAAAACTATTAGAAATAGGTATATGACATACTTAATAAAAGTTGGAGGGTTTTGTAAAATCTATCAAAAAAAAATAATAATATACAAAGTGTGCCATTTAAAAAATTTGAGATTTTTCAATTTAAGATAGTCGAAATTCATAAATTTATTTTGAACACCCTGTAGCTTCTAACTCAAATTTCTTTACTTATATCTTTTTTTTTTCATCTCTATAGAACGCTCGTACCAATTGTGGGTATTCTACCTTCAGAAACAATGACGTTACTGGCAATTTTTTACAAAACTGAAAAACTAGTATTTAAGTTTTTTTAAAAAAATTGAAATATTAGAAAAAAACTACGAGGTTTAGGTATTAGGATTTAGAAAAACATATGTTATATCGGCCACACTTTTTTGAAGTACCTGTATACTGAAAAATAATTTTAAACTGTGCACCTTAATATTCCCTAAAACTATTGTAGTTTAACATTTTTTCGTCATTCCCAAAACAAATGAGATAATGAACTTTACTCTAACGTTGACTCACCCTGTACACAACCAATAACCGAATGTTGTAAAGCACAGAATAAGAAAATAACTCAAACAACAATATATTTAGGAATACTGGTAATTTAAACTGTAAATCTTCTTTAAGTATTATTTTTAAATAGGCGGGCCCGCGGCTCCGCTCGCGTGGACTTGATTCACTACTATCGTCACTGCTTATTCCTTATGTGACCCAACGTAATAAAATATCTCCCATTATTTCTCCTTATCTCCCAATATTTCTCCTTATTTCCCATTATCTCTACATAATTTCCATTATCTAGGCTTATCTCTGCTCATCTCCCATTATTTCTCCTTATCTCCCATTATTTCTCCTTATCTCCCATTATCTCACCTTATTTTCCCATTATCTAGGCTTATCTCGACTTATCTCCCATTATTTCTTCTTATCTCCCATTATTTCTTCTTATCTCCCATTATTTCTTCTTATCTCCCATTATTTCTTCTTATCTCCCATTATCTCTCCATAACTCTCATTATCTAGACTTTTCTCTGCTTATCTCCCATTATCTCTCCTTATCTCCCATTATCTCACCTTATCTCCCATTATCGAGGCTTATCTCGACTTATTTCCCATTATTTCTCCTTATCTCCCATTATCTCACCTTATCTCCCATTATCTAGGCTTATATCGAATTATATAGAACATATGTATAAATTTATAAAAAACACGTAAATCGGATAAGTGGTTCTCGAGTGATAAGCTCACTAACGGACAGACAGACAGACAGAGAGACGTTACATTTTATTTATATTGTATTTTTTGCTACATGATATTGTTACATATTTAATGCTTTAGGGAGTGTATTGCAAGAGAACGCGCTAGCGGCAAACTTTTCTCCGACTTGATTCACTATTATCGTCACTGCTTATTCCTTATGTCACCTAATAAAATATATCCTGTTTAAAAAAAAAGCACGTAAATCGGATAAGTGGTTCTCCAGTGATAAGCACACTAACGGACGGACAGACAGACAGACAGACAGACGGACAGAGAGACATTGCATTTTATATATATTTTAGATATTCTCTGCTACATAATATTGTTCCATATTAATGGTTTGGACTGTGTATTGCAAGAGAACGCGCTAGCGGCAAACTTTGTCCGACTTCATTTACTATTATTGTCACTGCTCATTCCTTATGCTACCTATCGTAATAAAGTATAGCCTATAACCTGGCCGGAGAACACATGTATGTTTTAAAAAAAAAAGTACGAAAATCGGATAAGTGGTTCTCCAGTGATAAGCGCACTAACGGACAGACAGACAGACAGAGATACGTTGCATTTTATATATTATAGATGTAATAAAATATATACCTATAACCTGATCAGAGAACATATGTATGAATTTAAAAAATCACGTAAATCGGATAAGTGGTTCTCGAGGGATAAGCGCATTAACGGACAGACAGACAAACATTGCATTTTATATATATTATAGATATAGATTATTATTATTATTATTATATAACCTGGCCAAAGAATATATGTATGAATTAAAAAAAAGACAGGTAAATCGGATAAGTGGTTCCCGCGTGATAAACGCACTAATGGACAGACAGGCAGAGAGACATTGCATTTTATATATATTATAGATTATAACATTGGAAAGGCACCGCTAGCGGCAAACTTATTTCCGACATCATTCACTATTTTATGTCACTGCTCATTCCTTCTGCTACCTATCGTAATAAAATATAGCCTATAACCTGGCCAGAGAACATATGTATGTTTTAAAAAAAAAGTACGTAAATCGGATAAGTGGTTCTTCAGTGATAGGCGCACTAACGGACAGACAGACAGACAGATAGAGAGACGTTGCATTTTATATATATTATAGATAACCATTTCGCAAAATATTTTGGAAACATATTATAGAGCTAGTTGTGTTTCATTCAATACTATATCATACCTCATATTCTATTCTATTTCTAATAGTAAGATTCCCTTCTGAAATTTATTTACAAGTGAGGTAATGTTATTTCTGAATTCGTATTTCTAAAAATCGGTTGTATTGTTGATACAGTGATAAAAATTATAACCCGTAATTAAATTACAACCATGCGTTTACTGTTCTGCTTATTATTATTTTAACCGAATTTGTTAAGTACAGAACTGCGTAATATAATAGCAATAATGAAGCTAATATGAAAGATTACAGAAATTCTATTTAAATTATGAGACTTCAGACCCGGTCTTCAATCAGAAGGTCTAAAAGTAAGTTGCTAATACGTTTTTTGACTTGTGAACGGATATATCTAAAGTAATTATATATGACAAAGCGGAAAATCGGGTGTTCATCTCGCACAGCAACAAAAATAAAATCAAATTTATCGCTTTTTTAAAGTACTATCTGGCTCATTTGTATGTTATGGTATGTCTGTGGAATTTATTTAATGTTATGGGTAATCTTTTAGCAGGCCATTAACTCGACTAAAATATTATTCAACTGACGGCATTCTTGATCATAGATGGATAATAAATTTAAAAAAAATCGGTAAAGTGATTTTTCCATTTCTTACCTCGCAAATAAGCAGTATGTTAATACGCAATGAATTTGACTCGCTCATACTAAAGAGTAACTTAATTCAGTCATTATAAATCAAAATATTTTAAATGCTAGGTATCCAAAGCTCTAGAGATATTTAAAACTGAAAGCTCTTCATACTATTTCTGTTAAAATTAAAAATAATTAAAGAATACCGTAATTTTCTAATCCCTCGACTCCATACATACAAATAATTATTCTGCTGGAAATTTGGAATCTTCGGCACAATGACAATACTCAGTATATATCGCCACTGTACCAAACACTTTATTTTTGCACTCGACGCACGTTTCGCTAACCGTGTTAGCTTCATCTGGAAATATGGTTGACTAGAATATGTCGTGGATTAAGATCAATGTTATTGCAGTTTTTTTTAAAGAGACTGTTATTTAAGGAATTTGTAGAAAGTGAGATAGTCGTGTTTTTCAGTACAGTTGACTTTAGTTAAAAATATTTTATATATAGAGTATTTTATATACAGATCAAATGCACATTTAAGGTGCCATAAAAATAATAAACAAAATATCTTTTTAGACCTACTTTGTTTTTTTCACTTTAGCACTAAAAACCTTTCAAATTTCTGAAAAGAATATCGTTTACCGGGTCGGTATTAATATTGGAAAAGTTAAGAGAAAAACGTATTTGAAATTCTGTTTTTATTTTGCCCCAAATTTAAACATTGTTGTTAACATAAAAGTCAAAACTAGCTGCTAAAAGGCAATGATCCAGTTGTTCTCGCGCATTTCCAAGAAATCATTTCTTTTCATATACTTATTTTTTACTAGGTGTTTTTTATTAATATTTTCATTGGTTAGATGAATTTTGCCTGAAATTTGAAAATCTGTAATTGTGGAAGAAAATTGTATGTTTGGCAACAGCGACCTGCCCTTGAGAATATATATAGTAATATATATAATATATATTATATATATATATATATATATATATATACATGTATATATAATATATATATATATATATATATATATATATATATATATATATATATAACATATATATATACATATATATACATATATATATATATATAATATATATATAATATATATATATATATATATATATATATATATATATATATATACATATATATTTATATATACTTATATATATTTTACAGGGTTACAGGAAAAGTCGTCCTAGATAATTAGGGACGTTATAGTTTTAGTCGTTTTCTGACTGATTTGACTCTATGACATGATGTCCTAAACTTAACCGTTTTCGAGATATTGAAGTTTAAAGATTTTCTAAAAAAAAAACATGTTTTTTTTTGCTTTTTATATCGATTTTTTTTTATTAGAGGTTCTCGCCGGCCAAGGTATGGGTCAGACCTAAACACCGATGGATTTTTATGTGTGGGGTCACATCGAAAGTCTCGTATACGACCAGATGACTCCTATCGAAAAACGTGGATGGTCCTAAGACAAAAAATAATTGATGCGGCTGACGAAATGAGGGCGGCACCTCACTACCAGCTTTGTGAAAAGGAAATTTAAGAAGAAAAAGAATGAGAATTTGTGTTAGAAATAGGGGCGTCCATATAGAACATGAATTATAATTAATAAAAAATATTAAATTGCAAGGTTTTTTGTTTTATTTGTGTATTTTTCGTATTTTCACCTAGAACTAAAAATTTACCTTTTGCTACCCGAGCCCGCTTTAGGTGTACAGTTTTCCTATTAAACTCCTAGTATTATATCTTTTTTGATAGCTAAAAGACGTAAAAGTTTTTAAAATAATTTGCAGAATAACTTTCATACATTTTTTTTTTCTCTTTATCGATTTAAAGTAGGAAACACTTGGTAAAAATTCGTAATTTAGAAACATCAACAAGCCGCCATTTGAAACTGTTAGTAACTAGTTCAAATTTTTTTTGATGATTTTTGATACTTGACATACAGACTAACTAAAAATAACCAAAAAATCGGTCAGAAACGACCTAAACTATAACGTCCTTAATTATCTAGGACGACTTTCCCTGTAAAACCCTGTATATATATATATTTATATATATATATATATAT
>CM032456.1:213290377-213427618 GCA_019049505.1 Pachyrhynchus sulphureomaculatus | reverse complement strand
TCTGTTTTTCGCACAGCAATGGTTTCTTATTTGCACTTATCCACTTCAAACCGTTAGCCCGAGAGTGCGAATTTTCATACGATATATCCACACTTTCTGCTTTAGTTTTTGCGCTTTTTGGCGCAAAGTTAATTGAGTATTTCGGACAAATACGTAAATAATCATTTTTTTCGTCCGTGTCTAATACATTTTCTCTCAAACCACGTTCTGATAGATCATTAACATTTTTAACTGAGAGTATCATTTCACTCACTTGCTAACGAATGCCATCGACTTGCCCATATACTTAACAGCTGCTGTAGGTATTATTTTCGGTCCTTGGCGGCTTGATACGCGACGCGCACCTATATTCGATAATATCCTATTTAACCATAAATAAGGTTATTTTTTGTTTCTTTCCTTTTATTGGCACGTCTACATCGCGTGACATTTGCCAGCTCTATTTGAGTAGCAACATTTGTCCGGCTTTACACCGTAATGTCACTACTGTAAGTTACGATTATATCTGGTAAGGTAGTTAGAACATAAGGAAATACTTATCAAGTACAAAAGATGGACTGAAAAGGTTACAAAGTGCTGAAAAAAGGAATCCTGAAATATGCTCCACTTGAACCAATTAAGATTTATATAAATTACATATAGGAAGCAGTAGTTGGTCTAGCTTTGTTAACACTTAATTAACTTAAAAACTTTGTGAATCACTATGATTGCCCTGACATACATATATATATATATATATATATATATATATATATATATATATATATATATATATATATATATATATATATATATATATATACATACATGTATATATATATATATATATATATATATATATATATATATATATATATATATATATATACATACATGATATATATATATATATATATATATATATATATATATATATATATATATATATATATATATATATATATACATATATACACACATATACATCATATATGCAAAACTTCTTAAATTCCACTGTACTTTTTTCAATTGTTTTACTGAAAACATAATTATTATTTGTCGAGTTGAAATTAAATTATTTATGATATGATTTATTTAACCTCTTCACGACCGAATTTATTTGGGAAAGTAGGACCAAAATGCCCAATTTTTTTATGGTATGTGTTAAATCTGCAAATAGGACTTACCAAATATGTTTTTTCAAAGTTTCAAAAAAACAAGTATTTTCACAAAAAATAAAACATTGTAATTCTGTTCTTGATATCACCCGAATTAACTCGGGCGTTCAAAGAAATGCTAATTTGAAACAAAATTTGAGCCAAATAACAAAAAAGTGGCTTATCTTATCAACTAAATAGTACTAACTGTATGATATACTCTAAAGCAGGGTGTAACACAGAGCGGTACGTCACAAATAGGGCAGTAGTAGCGTGTTTCCTTTCGAACTTTTTTGCCGCGGGCATCACGCACTCTACAGCATACACCACATTGCCGAGTTGGAAATTGTTTTTTTTCGGTTGCCGGGATACACTCAGGGAAATGACGACCTGTCAGTCTAAGTGGTGTAGGTTGGCTTGAAGGTCGTCCTTTTCTAGAAGAAAATTCCGTGCGGTGATATTTTTCCATGATCTGTTTGATTAGATCCAACCTATAAACTAGTGCTGACTTTGTTCCTCCAGTTTTTCGATATAACACAAAAGAGTTCCACAGTGCCAAATCTAATAAATAAAAAAATATTTTTTTGTAATACTTTTTTTCCACGCTTTCTTGGAAGGTTGTAGTCTGCTAAGTGTTGATCCACCCGATCAACACCGCCCATGGTGTCGTTATAATCGATGACAACTTTCGGCTTTATTATAATCTCTCTTGGTTTTTCTACCTCTACACAGGTGTTCGTATGAATGGTTGAAATCAAAGAAACATCTTTCTTGTCTTTCCACTTTAGGACACAAACTTTACCTCTTTGAAAGGCTACAACTTCTCCTTTTTTCAGCTTCTTTTTTTTTAGCTCTGAAGGAACTTCTTTCCGTGTTAATTTTAGTGTTCCATAAACGTCGGTTTTCTTTGTAATAAGTAAATCCGCAAGCTGGGGGGAGTTATAAAAATTATCCATCGTTATGCAATAGCCCTTCTCTAACAATGGTTTAGACAGCGTCATGACAACTTGCGACGAAATTGGTAGATTTTCATAGTCTTTGTCAAGGTTGGTTTGTTTTCCAGGGTAGATGATAAAATTCCATACATAACCACTTTTAGATTCACACAGTAAATAGGTTTTTATACCAAATCGAGCTCTTTTTAGTGGAATGTATTGGATCCAACCAAGTCTACCCTTATATAAAAGGAGACTTTCGTCAATAGACAGGTTTTTTTCAGGTACGACCAGTTCTTGAAACTTGCTAACCAATTTTTCGTATACTGGCCATATTTTATTAAGTTTTGGGTTTGGATGAGTTACTTCATCAAATTCATCATTATTAGAAAAATGGATGTTTTGATGGATAGCCTCAAATCTATTTCTGCTCATACAACTGGCAAAAAAGGGCGTCACCAAAAGAGGATCGGTTGACCAGTATTGACGCAATTCTGGTTTTTTTATAACGCTTTGTAAAATTGTCAATCCTAAAAAGACTCTAATTTCTTCGCTAGTCACAGGGTACCACATTTTTCCTCTTTTTTTTTGCTCAGCATACCTGTTGGTTTCTGTTACTATATGGCCAACCAGATCGTCGTCAACGAACTGTTCAAAAAAAATCCAATATGTTCCAATCATTGCAGGATACACAATTTATAGACGGTACAGCCGTAAAAGGGAATGATGGTGGGGCTGGGAAATCAGGTTGCAATTCAAACCAATCACGTGCTTCAAGTAAATCCGCCGAATTATCTGAATTCGAGCTACTACTTGAAATATTGCCGTAAGATGTATCAGAGCCACTTTCGTCTATTGGTTCGTCAACTTCTGACTCATCTGACAGATCATAATCGTGCCTGTCCATGATATACTAAGTACTTGGGTTTCAGCTACTAAAATGTAAATAACAGGTATAATAAATATATTTACTTATTGTAGACAAAAACTCACGTAAAATTTAATTCACAGAAGCAGCGCAACAAAACTTATCAAGTCGCAACACAAACTAAATTTACCCGCTGGCAGCTTATTTTGCCTCAAGATCAAATAAACAGTCGCAAAAATCCGACAAGACCCGAGGGGTTTGAGTTAAATGTGTAAAAATGCGTATTCCCGCTTTTCACGAGACAGTTCGGGTGATGGCGCATAACATCCATAAAAATTAGAGATGCCCGAGTTAGGCCCGGGCATAGAAAAATCGAAACGTTGACCGTGCCCGAGTTATCTCGGGTACAGTCGTTAAGCGGTTAATGAAGGACTAAGTGGTTTGCTCATAGAGTCTGAAATGATTTTCTTAATTTGAAGTTGATTAAAAGAGTTAAACTATTAAAAAATGATTGAAAGTTGTCTAAATTTAAAGAAGGCTGAAGGGCACTTAAAGGCATTGAGGGTGAATCAAATTGTTGATTTGGATTAGAAGGATTTTGATTGACACTTTGAGAAACATTAGTGTCTATATCTGAGTTGATAAATGACAGGGACCCCTTTTAGGCTTCGAATTAAAATCTATTAATCTTCTTTGTGAGATAAATATTTTTTCAGAAGATTCTTCTTGTTCATTAAGAAATCGACTTTTTTTAATTAATGGAAAAATCTGCCGGATGAATAGAATTAATGATTGAGCTATGTTTATTAGGACATTGCAGACTAGCATCATAGAAGGTTAAGTTGTTAAAAGCCATTAATGATTTAATTTCTTTTTGTCTATGGAACTCAGGACAAGATTTATTTGTTGATCCATGAAATGAACTACTACAATGAATGCATGAAAAAGCTGGGTTGAAATTATTTGAATTATCTCCATTAACCATTATTTCATGCTACTTAGTATATATCACCCCTACACCAAACACTTTATTTTTGCACTCGACGCGCGTTTCGCTAACCATGTTAGCTTCATCAGGAGCGATGATTGACTAAATCTACCCTATTTATACTTAGCCTAACCCTTGAATTACTCAAGCGGAACTAATGACATAGGCAACGCCATCAGTTCCGGTCAAGTAACCAGTAGAGTGGACTATAAGGAATAGGCCCTCTGTCTTTATTTAAACTACTTTTACATTTTATGATTTCCATACTTTCGTATGCGTTCAACAATCTCCTATCAGATACATTTTCTATTAATCTTAGATTATCTAATGTTACAGTATGATCAGCTTCAAGGGCATGTTCGGCAATGCTAGACTTTTCTGTTCTATTGTATCTTAAGTGTGCTAAATGTTCTTTAAATCGTGTTTTAATTGACCTTTTAGTTTGCCCAACATAATTTTTGTCACATTCATTACAACTAATTTCATAAATTTCACTTTTCTCACAATTAGGAATCTTATCTTTGGGATTTCCTAAGATATTCCTCAGATTGTCTGTTGACTTATAGACTAAGGTGAGGCCTACCTTATTAAATACCTTATTGAGTCCCTTGCTATATTTCGGATTATATGGTATGGAGACATACTTGGTGTTATTTTCTTCGCGTGTAAAAACGGTGGAATTCAGAATATTAAATCTAAATTTATGTCTATTTATTAGCTTATTTACTAAGTCATCGTCATAACCATTAACTCTAGTTATATTTTTAATACGATTCCTTTCTTTATTAAAGTTTACTCTATTCAGAGGGACAGTGACCAAACGATGAACTAAAAAATGTAATGAGGCTAATTTATGTTGTTTGCAATGAAATGAATCATTAGGAATATATCTATCTGTTACTGTGTCCTTCCTATAGATATCAAATTCTAATCAATCAATTGTCCTTTGTTCTCAACTTCGTAAGTGAATTTAATGGAATTATACCGGCTATTTAATTTAGAAACAAAGTCATCAATATTTGCTTTCTTTGTATCAAAAATCGCGAAAATATCATCCACATACCTATACCATACTCTTGGGAAATATTCGAATTCTTGACTGGCTTCGATTTCAAACTTACTCATGAATAAATTGGCTATGAAAGGTGACAAGCAATTACCCATAGCTGTTCCTTCTTTCTGAACATAAAATTGATTGTTATATTGGAAATAATTCTGTTCCATACAAAGTTTAGATAATGTTAAGTATTCACAAATAATTTCGTCTTCAAAGTCATTCTTTCTAAGTAATTCTTCGAGATATTGTAAAGTTTGTGGAATTGGCACACTTGGAAACAAAGAACTATCATCAAAAGAAATTAAGACTTCACCTTCATTAAGAACTAGATTTTTTGTTTTATTAATGAATTCTAACGAATTTTTCACTGCGAAAGTATTTGATGGTAACTTCTCAAGTTCTTTTGATAATCATTTGGATATTAAATATGTGGGGGATCCGACCGATGAAACAATGGGTCGCATTGCTTTTCCAGGTTTGTGAATTTTGGGTAAGCAATACAATTTTGGTATGGTTAGCGAAACGCGCGTCGAGTGCAAAAATAAAGTGTTTGGTGTAGTAGTGATATATACTGAGTAGTATCATTGTGCCAAAGATTCCACATTCCCAACTTAGTCATTATTTCATGACTTTCGAACTCTCCACAATTAAAGCATCTCATCTTGCTTTTACATAGTTTTTTTGTATGGCCAGTCATAGGTGCTACATAAGGAGTAACTTCTTTTTGTAACATATAAATTTTAATATATTTTGTTAAAGAACACCCATGAAAGTAATCAGCAAAGAATTAGTGGGTTCATATGATATCGAGTTGTCTTCCCTTCCCACAACTTTCCTATTTAATCTCGTAATATTCAGAATTTTCACCGGAGATTCATATATTTACATGATTTCCTCAGTCGTAAAACTTTTATGCACACCTCTATAATGCCCTTACACGTTACGAAGTTGAAAGGGATAAAAACCTTATAACCTTTTTTGGTTAGAGATTCATTACATACTAAGTTATTCGCAGAAATATAGTCAGTAAACTCAATGCTTACACGATTTTTACCTTTGCTTTTTATTTGTTTAACTTCGTTAATTTTTAGGTCACAAATTTTCTTGGCGATTTTCAGCTCATTAAATTTTCCCACAAAATTACCCGACTCTAGTGGATTCGACATACACAACCCAAGGCCCTGAATCACGACACCCATATAAAAGAGGAGTCTTATCAATCCTCTTACGATCATGATCATGTTTATCTAAGGGAATTATATGAATACCCCTACCGGGTAAAAAAAAAACAACTTCCTACATATAACTACAAATATACCTTTTCTAGTTTTAAAAATTTAAATTTAAGTATAAGTCTAACAATACCAAAGAGCAAAAAATTCAGAATTCCTACTCACCAGCAAAAAAAGCCAGTACCAGATTTTGCGCGAGAATGAAATAAGGTTATAAATGAATCTCTTTCCACAAAGCATTGTTTACAGGGGTGCCAACAACCTGAACTGACCTCAATAAAAGGAATTTCTTTTACCGACTAACAGTTACAGGCGACGTGTTCTTACTTGACCAATTGTATCCGTTCCTATTTTTTTTTTTTTCAAGATGACATATAAGATTAAATTTTTTTTAATTTTCCATCTATGATCAGCCTTTGTTTACTCGCGTTAGATTTAATTGACAAATCAGAAGTTATCCAGGAATTTTCATTTGAATAATTTTATGGAAACACTGTATAAGTAGGAGCACAAAGACATATATTAGAGTGATTATTATTATTTTAGCTTATTCTGCCACTGCAAAACCTCCAGTAGTAAACTACAGCAAAACAACAATGTATCAGTATACTACAACAGTAACTACGCCGTTAGGTCAATATTCGACAGACTCTGATGATTGTGACCAAGGAGCGTATTACCCTCATGAACAATGTAGTCAGTTTTATGTCTGCGATAATGGTCATTTGTTGGCTCAACATTGTCCACCTGGTCTTAACTGGAATGCAGACCTGGGCATGTGTGACTGGATATACAAAGTTAAATGTCTTGGAAGGAGAAAGATGGCTGAAAAATATACAATGAGCTCTAAAATGACTGATCATAGTAAGTATAATTATCTTGGTCGTTTAAATATGTTAGTCGTTCCTTTAAAAATGGTTTTACGTTTAACTTGAGCGTTATCTTGTACATATTATGCACAAAGAGATAAAGATGATGATCATTAGTAAAGCGTGCTTACAAGCAGTGGAAATTTATAGACAAACAATCGAAGGATGATGTTTCGCTCCGACATCATGAGCTGTACTACTGAATGCACCTGGAGAGTCAAGCGATCGTACTCCTCACTCCTAATAAACCCAACCCAACATTGCTAGAAGCGACGGCCCGCTCCGAATGATACTAAGTGCTCAGTACAGAAACTCTCGTTTATATTTAATCCAACATCGTATTTAAAATTTATTCATTATCGCATATAATGATATTGAAAATATACAAAATGTATTGACCCCACCTCTTTCACCTCCTTTGCTCAAAGAGATATGACTCAAAAATTATAGGTTACATTCCTACTTCAAATGCAACATGTACACAAATTCAAAATTTATATCCCATTAGACTATAATTACCAAAACTAACTTTAAAAAAACTGGTCAAGTGCAAGTTGAACTTGCACAATTAGTGTTCCGTACGTTGATTGTTTTTAAAATAAAAATTTTTGTTAGGGTGGTATAAAGTGATCAGTGACTTCACAAAACACACCCCAAATGAATTTTCAACAAAGTTTGTTTCCAATCTTTACTGAAAACTGGTGACCTTGAAATTTTGTTTTCTTTTTATACACCAAATAAATTATTAAAGGTAATGAATGCACTCGTGATAATTTTCGTTCAATCTATACCCCGTGGAGAATATTCCAGAATTTTTTCAAAATTTTTGATCAGTATTTTTCGAGATAAGGTAGGGGACAGCGATTTTTTAAAAGTAATACGAAGAAAAGTGTGCGCAAGTATTACATTATATATATATATATATATATATATATATATATATATATATACATATATATATATATATATATATATATATATATATATATATATATATATATATATACATATATATATATATATATATATATATATATATATATATATATATATATTACTCGTGTTTTCACAAGCTTTCATTTGACACCACACTCGACGACCTAGTAAAAAAAATTTTTTTTCACTTCCGATTTCACCCCTCAAAACGAACCTCTTAAGTCAAAATTTATGTTACGGTGGTATAAAATGATCAGTGACTTCACAAAACACACCCCAAATGAGTTTTCAACAAAGTTTGTGTCCAATCTTTACTGAAATCTGATGACCTTGAAATTTTTGTTTTTTTATATACCATATAAATTATTAAAGGTAATGCGCTCGTGATAATTTTCGTTCAATCTACACCCCGTGGAGAATATTCCAGAATTTTTTCGAAATTTTTTGATAAGTACTTTTCGAGATAAGCCCCGGGACAGCGATTTTTTTTTTCGCGAATTTTTAAAAATAATACAAAGAAAAGTGCGCGCAAGTATAATATTATATACGAGGCATGTTTTTTAAGTAAGTACCGTTTTGGAATTAAAAAAAGACGTGCAAAGATATCGCTATAATTTTATTTTTACATGAAAGCCTGTACCTTAATCTACTTTTCTACATAATTTCCGTGAATATTGAGGCACTTGTCATAACGTGGCACCAGTTTTTGAATACCCTCCTCATAAAATTCTGCCGCCTGACTTGTTAACCACTGTATCACAAATGTTTTGACTTCGTTATCGTCTTGAAGACGCTGACCACCCAGGTGTTTCTTCAAGTGCAGGAACAAATGGTAGTCTGTTTTCTCTCACCTTTTCGTCCACTTTCTGCACCAAATCTTCATTAACGACCGAAGGACGCCCACTCCGTTCTTCATCATGCACATTTGTGCGGCCATCTTTAAATGCTCTCACCCATTTCCTTACCATTCCATCACTCATAATGTTTTGTCCGTAAACTTCACAGATCTCACGATGAATATCGATCGGTTTTACGCCTTTAGCACTAAGAAATCGTATAACAGCCCGTACTTCACAATCGGCGGGACTCACGATTGTCGGAGGCATCTTAAACACTCAGTAAACAACGTATACAATGAAGAATCAGACTGTAATGGCGTCAGTGCGTAGACATGAGATGTAGGTTACCAGCGCGCATGCGCGGAACGCCGACCGTATCGCTGCGGCGGCGGAATCGCAAAACGGTACTTACTTAAAAAACATGCCTCGTATATATTTTTTTACTCGTGTTTTCACAAGCTTTCATTTGACACCACACTCGATGACCTAGTAAAAAAAAATTTTTTTCACTTCCGACTTCACCCCCCAAAACTAACCCCTTAAGTCAAAATTTAATTCTCAAAACTACATGGCTCTGATGAGGCCATCAATTCCTATATTATTACCAAATTTCACCTTTCTATGCCAAACAGTTTCCGAGAAAATCGGGTGTGACAGACAGACAGACAGACAGACAGACACCGAAGTGATCTTATAAGTGTTCCGTACGGAACACTAATAACAAAACAATATATATAAATATTCATAAAATTATATAAAAACAACAGTATGTCTTAATTTCCAATATATTTAAAGTCACTTGACAATTGTTTCACCATACAATGGCTTCTTCAGAAGTAAATAAGAATTTTGATTTTGATTGCTTCAGATTTACTTCTAAAGGAGCCGTTGTATGGTGAAACAATTGTCAAGTGACTTTAAATATATTGAAAATTAAAACATAGTGTTGTTTTTATATAATTTTATTATGAATTTCCAACAAGTATCGGCTAACACAATCAAAGATAAATATTCATACTTTATAAGGTAAGTCTAGCGGAGTTCTAATGACAAGTCTATTTAACAGATGGCTATTTTTCAATAAGTTAATGGCCAATTCATTGAGATGTTTCTCCAAAGGTTGAATGTAGCTTTCATGGCATTTCACAGTCACTTGTTTGATAGAAAGAATTTTAATTTGGAATGTACCACGGAGTTTTGATAATAGCTCGCAGAACTTTGTTATGCAATCTTTCCAATATTGCAAAGTCGGATGCAATTCCCCATAATTTTGTAAATGCTAGCTCTTCCTGAAGGTAATAATCTCGAACTCTAACTCGTGTGTTTTGCATTACAGTCACCACCAACCAAAATCGGGAGCCCTAAAAAGTTTTTGAAAACAGTTTTTATTTGGTGGTCAATAAACTGCTGAAACCGCATAGTGAACTTCAATTTTAGGCAACTCGTATTGTTGAATGTTTCCCTATAATGACTGCTGTTCCGTTTCTTAAGTGGTACTGTGAGTTTATTATTCAAATTGAGCTAGATACCTTATTTTTAATTATAATTAACTATTATATATTCACTAAAATTCAAGTTAAACTTTAGAAAAATAATCGAGGTTAGTAGTTATATATAGTCACATTTGAGATACATATTAAGGAAATATTTCTAGATATTGTGATTTAAATGTAATATTTCTTTTATTTAAAAATGCTTTAACGTATAAGTCGCAAAAGCTCGAAATCTAGCCACCGTTAATAAGATTTTTGTGGTACTGACTAAATTTGGTACTCAAGATTATTTCCCACTTCTTATTATTGTAAATTACAGAGAACTGAGATAACACATGGGCTGAAAAGTCCCGGGCCTAACACATAGATGGCGCTAGTTTTATTGCAGTCACCTTTTTTTCAGTTAATACTAACCTTCAAAAGACAGCTGTTAAAATTTCATGATATTCTATTCATTAGTTTGTGAGTTATTGTGCTAAGAGTGACGCTACTTTTGTTATTTTCAAAACAATGGATCAAAAACAATTTCGTGTTTTAATTTTACACTGCTTCTTGATGGGAAAAAATACCGTTCAAGCGAAGCAATGGCTTGAAAAGTGTTATGGGGACTCCGCTCCATCAGAAACAACAATAAAACGTTGGTTTGCTGACTTCAAACGTGGTCGTAGAGACACCGATGATGCAGAACGCAGTGGACGTCCAAATGAGGCGGTAACACCAGAAAACATCAAAAAAATCCATAAAATCGTTTTGAATAATCGAAAAGTGAAGTTGCGTGAGTTAGCTGACATCGTAAAGATATCAAAAGAACGTGTTGGCTTTATATTGCATGAGCATTTGACTATGAGAAAGCTCTGTTCAAAGTGGGTGCCGCGTTTGCTCACTGTTGATCAAAAACAAGAACGTGTTGATGATTCTGAGCAGTGTTTGGCCATGTTTAAACGTAACAAACCGGAATTTTTGCGTCGATATGTGACAATGGATGAAACATGGATCCATCACTTCACTCCGGAATCAAAACGATCGTCATCTGAGTGGACAGCAACTGGTGAACCTCGTCCAAAGCGCCCGAAAGCACAACAATCGGCTGGAAAGGTTATGGCCTCGGTATTTTGGGATGTGCGTGGTGTAATATTCATCGACTATCTTGAGAAAGGAAATACCATCAACAGTGAATATTATATAGCGTTATTGGAGCGTTTGAAGGCCGAAATTGCAAAGAAACGACCGCATATGGCAAAGAAAAAAATTTTGTTTCATCAAAGACAACGCACCGTGTCACAAGTCAATCAAAACAATGGCAAAACTACATGAATTGAACTTCGAATTGCTCCCACATCCACCGTATTCGCCAGATTTGGCTCCCAGCGACTACTGGCTGTTCGCAGACCTGAAAAAAAATGCTCGCTGGTAAGAAATTTCGCACGAATGAAGAGGTTATCGCTGAAACTGAGGCCTATTTTGAGGCAAAAGATAAATCGTTCTACAAAAGTGGTATTGAAATGTTAGAGCGGCGCTGGAATGATTGCGTTGCTCTTGATGGAGATTACGTTGATGAATAAAGCTAATTTTGAACAAAAAAAACCGTGTTTTCTTTGTTAGGCCCGGGACTTTTCAGCCCATGTGTTATCTGTATTTCCAGGAAACATAATACATAAAAAAAGAAATTAAATAAATTTCTAGTTTATTTTTCTAAATGACAATGTTTTTGATCTACAAATAGTGTGGCCAAGTGGAAATCGGACTTGCGCAATTAGTGTTCCGTATGTTGATTGTTTTTAAAATAAAAATTTTCGTTACGGAAGTATAATATGATCAGTGACTTCACAACACACACCCTAAATAAGTTTTCAACAAAGTTGGTTCCCAATCTTTGTTGAAAACTGACCTTTTTTAGTGTTCCGTACGGAACACTTATAAGATCACTTCGGTGTCTGTCTGTCCGTCTGTCACACCCGATTTTCTCCGAAACCATTTGTCATAGAAAGTTGAAATTTGGTAATAATATAGGAATTGATGGCCTCATCAGAGCCACGTAGTTTTGAAAGTTAAATTTTGACTTAAAGGGTTAGTTTTGGGGGGTGAAATCGGAAGTGCAAAAAAAAAAATTTTTTTACTAGGTAATCGAGTGTGGTGTCAAATGAAAACTTGTGAAAACACGAGTAAAAAAATATTTATATAAAGTAATACTTGCGCGCACTTTTCTTTGTATTATTTTTAAAAAATCGCGAAAAATCGCTGTCCACCCGCCTTATCTCGAAAAGTACTTATCAAAAAATTTTGAAAAAATTCTGGAATATTCTCCACGGGGTGTAGATTGGACGAAAATTATCACGAGTGCATTACCTGTAATAATTTATCTGGTATATAAAAAAAACAGAAATTTCAAGGTCATCAATTTTCAGTAAAGATTGGAAATAAACTTTGTTGAAAACTCATTTGGGATGTGTTTTGTGAAGTCACTGATCATTTTATACTTCCGTTAAAACATTTTTTATTTTAAAAGCAATCAACGTACGGAACACAAATTGCGCAAGTGCAACTTGCACTTGACCAGTTATTTATTTTCTTATATAACAGATAAATTATTAAAGGTAAAGCACTCGTAATAATTTAGGTTTAATCTACTCCCTGTGGTGTATTCCAGAATTTTTTTAAAATTTTTTAATTAGACTTGCAGGCAAACTTGGATAGACTTGTAAATTAGGCTGAGACAAACTGTCTACAGCTTAATGCATTTAAATGTTAATCTATTAGCTTCTTTAGAGGACATAAGAATGTCAATAGTAATTATGTTATTAATGGAACAGTGTTGGACGGTTTGGGCAAAGTGAAGGATCTAGGAGTAATATTTGATCATCGCCTCTCTTTCTGTGATCATTACGTATATATTATTAACAAGTGCAGTAAGATTTTGGGACTTATATATAGAAATCTCAGGGATTTATCATTGTCCTCATTAACAGTCCTGTACTACACATTGGTGAAGTCTGTTCTGGAGTGTTCAGCAGTTGTCTGGTCGCCAATCTTGAAAAAATTCAGAACAGGTTTCTACGACTGTGTGCTTATAAGTGTGATATGGCAAGAGCTGACCATGATTATACTATTATTAGGGGCCATATGAACTTGAATCTGTTAGCTCATAATCGCTTGGTGAGTGATCAGTATTTTCTGTATAAGATAATTAACGGGTTGATAGATTGTCCTACTTTATTGTCATTCGTAAAATTTAATATACCTCAAAGACATTTAAGGCAAGCCGAATTGTTCTTTACTGGCTTCCACAGCACTAATTATGGTTATCCACCACTACTGAGGGCTATGAGATTCATGAACCAGTGTCGGTAGCTGAACATTTTTTCAGGTTCCCCTCTTCTTTCAGAAGGGATGCTCTGGCGTTGATTTCTTCACGGTAGAAGTGTAAGCCGTTCTTGTGTTTCATTCCACATTTTCGGCTGTCCTGTTATTAATATGGTTATATTGTAAAGTATTATAAATACATTGTAAAAAACCGGTCAAGTGCAAGTTGAACTTGCACAATTAGTGTTCCGTACGTTGATTGTTTTTAAAATAAAATTTTTTGTTAGGGTGGTATAAAATGGTCAGTGAGTTCACAGAACACACCCCAAATGAGTTTTCAACAAAGTTTGTTTCCAATCTTTACTGAAAACTGGTGACCTTGAAATTTTATTTTTTTTTTTATACCAAATAAATTATTAAAGATAATTAACTCGTGATAATTTTCGTTCAATCTATACCCCGTGGAGAATATTCCAGAATTTTTTTTTCAAAATTTTTTGATTAGTACTTTTCGAGATGAGGTAGGGGACAGCGATATTTTAAAAGTAATACGAAGAAAAGTGTGCGCAAGTATTACATTATATATATATTTTTTACTCGTGTTTTCACAAGCTTTCATTTGACACCACACTCGATGACCTAGTAAAAAAAAAATTTTTTCACTTCGATTTCACCCCTCAAAACGAACCCCTTAAGTCAAAATTTATGTTACGGTGGTATAAAATGATTAGTGACTTCACAAAACACACCCCAAATGAGTTTTCAACAAAGTTTGTTTCCAATCTTTACTGAAATCTGATGACCTTGAAATTTTTGTTTTTTTTATATACCATATATATTATTAAAGGTAATGCACTCGTGATAATTTTCGTTCAATCTACACCCCGTGGAGAATATTCCAAAATTTTTTCGAAATTTTTTGATAAGTACTTTTCGAGATAAGGCCCGGGACAGCGATTTTTTCGCGAATTTTTAAAAAATAATACAAAGAAAAGTGCGCGCAAGTATAATATTATATATATATTTTTTACTCGTGTTTTCACAAGCTTTCATTTGACACCACACTCGATGATCTAGTAAAAAATTTTTTTTTTCACTTCCGACTTCACCCCCCAAAACTAACCCCTTAAGTCAGAATTTAATTCTCAAAACTACATGGCTCTGATGAGGCCATCAATTCCTATATTATTACCAAATTTCACCTTTCTATGTCAAATAGTTTCGGAGAAAATCGGGTGTGACAGACAGACAGACAGACAGACAGACACCGAAGTGATCTCATAAGTGTTCCGTACGGAACACTAAAAAGAGTGTACCCGTATATTCTGATAAGGGGGTGACGGCGATTTTTGTCAATTTTTTAAAAATCAAACAAAGAAAAGTGTGCGGAAGTATTACATTATATATATTTTTGAACAAGTGTCTTACAAGCTTTCATTTGACACACCACTCGATGACCTGGTAAAAAGAAATTTTTTCACTTCCGATTCTACCCCCCAAAACTAATTCTTTAAACCAAAATTTAACTTTCAAAACTACACGTCTCTGATGAGGCCATCAATTCCTATTCCTTTTCCTAAATTTCAACTTTCTATGTCATATAGTTTCGGAGAAAATTAGGTGTGATTGACAGACGGATAGACACCGAAGTGATCTTATAAGTGTTTCGTATGGAACTCTAAAAAGGTGAATTTTAATCGAACTTGCAAGCTGCAGTCCACTGTAAATAGTACATTTTGATAGGGTCTTCGTAAACACAGTTATCGGAGTGTTTCAAAAGAAAATGAAAGAATACATTAAAATATAAGAAGTAGTTTGAAAAGTTTTTGGCCTGACACATAGATGTCGCCCTTTCCCAAAAATCCATATGATTTTTAGGAAGTACCAACCTTCAAACGATACGTCTCAAAATTTCATGACATTTCGACGATTAGTTTACAAGTTACAGTGGTTTTAGTGACGCTACTTTTGATATTTTCAAAACAATGGAAAAAATCGAATTTCGTTTGTTGATTAAATACTGTTTTTTGTTGGGAAAAACGCAATGTCTTGATAAATGTTACGGAAACTCTGCTCCTGGAAACATCACTCATCATTTAATGGTATGCTGAATTTTAACGCGGTCGTACAGACACAAATTATGCTGAAAGCTCCGGTTACACCGAAAACATCAAAAAAGAATCAAAATTGTTTTGGATGACCGTAAAGTTAAATTGCGTGAGATAGCTGACACCCTAAAGATATCTATGGTAAAGAACATGTTAGTCATATTTTGCATGAACATTTGGGCATAAGAAAGCTCTGTTCCAAATAGGTACCGCGTTTGTTCACAGTGAACCAAAAACAACAACGTGCTGATGACTCCGAGCGCTGTTTGGACCTATTTAAGCGCAATACAAAGGATTTTTTTCGTGCGATATGTGACAATGGATGAAACATGGAACCATCACTACACACCGGAATCAAATCGGCAGTCAGCTGAGTGGACAGCAGCCGGTGAAATCGCCCGAAGCAATTAAAGACACAACTGTCGGCTGGGAAGGTTTTAGCCTCTGTATTTTGGGATGCGCATGGAATAATTTTCATCGACTATGCTGAGAAGGGAAAAAAAAAACCATCAATAGCGAATATAATATAAAGTTATTGGTGCGTTTGAAGGCAGAAATCGTAAAGAAACGGCCTCAAATGAACAATGCTCTTCTATCAAGACCACCGTGTCACAAGTCAATGGTTACGATGGCAAAATTGCATGAACCACCCCCCGTCATCCACCGTATTCTCCTGATTTGGCCCTCAGCGACTATTATTTATGAAGCTTATTTTGAAGGCACAGACAAATCAGACTGATTGTATCGCTATTGAAGGAGACTATATTGATGAATAAATTCGAATTTTGCAAAAAAACATGTGTGTTAAGTAGCTAGACCAAGAACTTTGTGTTACAGAATCTAATCAGACAATCTAAATTTAAACGTGATAATATCTATAACTATTTAAATAGTTTTAACTTAAATATAAGATAGGCCTATTAAAAGTTATTGTATATTTTTAATTAATTTTCAAAAAATTTTATTTTAGGGCCACAACCATATTCTAAATGTAAAGAAAATGATTTTGCTCCATATCCGGGAGATTGTACTCAATACATGCATTGTTTATGGGACAAGTACGAGGTTTTCAAATGTGCTCCGGGATTATATTGGAATCACGTAAGTAAATTATGAATTACGATAGTATACTGATCTACGACCTCATTGGTTTAGTTATGTCATAGGCTTTACGTAACTATTAATCTGATAACCTCGTTACATCCTTTTAATGGATCGTTTTACTTTGATTTTACATTGTTAGTGATTTGTGTACAAAAGGTTACATAAGTATTTTTTACTAGCGGAGGCGAGTCAGGTAAAAGCTGATTAAAAAACGTACATCCCAAAATGCATATAACATTTTTTCCGTTCCCTCAAAATTCAAATAAGTATCGTGTTTCTATATGAGAAATTTAAATAATTCTCTTTGCTGTAGTAGAAACAATAGTTATTTACTTAAGAGTCGGACAACAATACTATCTCGTTGCGCTTGTGCATTCGTATAAATTAATTTTAAAATATAGTAAGATAACCCTGAAGCGCAAAAAAATCGACTCAAACTATTTGGCTTCATTTAACACGGATCATAGAATTTAGTATTCATATATTTTTACGGATTTTAGTATCATTGTTCCTGCAGGATCTTTTCGATGTACCGGTGAACAGCTGACAGCCCGACCACGAACTTGTCGGAGCTACTGCTGGACCTCAACTCCGGTCAAGTGACGATTTCTTAAAGTTGTGTTGACAATAAAGCGGTGGTCTCGCTCCAAGGTACACCTTCTTCTTCCTGATCCTTGTCTCCGTGTAAAGGCGTCAGTCTCTTAGTAACGTCTGTAGAATCTGGAGAGAGCTGACTGGCTCAGGTGTAGTTGAGCAGCGACTATACGTTGACTATGCCCTTTTTGCAATAGGGCAATGGCTTGTGCCGAGGTAGTATTCATTTTCCGATGACGTAATTAATGTGCAGGTATAGCAGAAATGTTGACGGTTCAAGTTCCGATAAAGGAACGATAAGAAAATCCAGCTGCATGTGTTTTTATAGGGATGAATAACGCGCAACGAGTACGTTGCTGAGCGAGCCAAAAAGGTTCCATTGAATAAAACCGTTTTAGTCAGTAAAACTCTTTGGAAATTCAAATGTTTTTGGAAAGAGTAGAAAACCAGTATTGATACCAAAAATAAATGTTGGAAAATTGAATTCAAGAATCGGTGTTAAATAAAGCAAAATCGTTTGAGTGGATTTTTTTGCTCACCAGTGTATATACCAAGTTTGGACCGACAAAAATTAGTGATTATGTTTTTCCTGACCTAAAGACTAAAACGTAAAGAAAAGAGATTGTAATTTTTTCACAAATACAATACTTTCCTTTAGCAAAGAAAGTAAAAAATCTGATTTGGCATATATACTGAAAAAATTTAATACCAACAAAGAATATGTTTGCGAAAATAAGACAAAAGAAATGGGTCATACTGTTTTAAGATTGCCACGATATTACTGCATATTTAACCCTTTAGAGCAAGGGTCGGCAACCTTTTAACTCAGGGGTGACAGTTTTCATCCATACAACATTTTGCGTGCCGACATAGGTACTTATTACAACTAAAATTAACAAAAATTAACTTAAATTAACTTAAAATATTGCTTTTAGAAGTTTAATTACAAAAAAATTTTAACATTTAATAAATAATTTTATTATACTAGATCTAGGACCTAGTGTGAACCCTGTGCTTGAAGTTCTTTAGAGAGTTTTCTTATATCCGGTTCATGTCTGGTTATTTTCAGTGTCACACATGCTTCCGAGTTGTCTGTTGTCAGCCTGCTTCGGTACGGGTTTAAAATCACTCTCATATGGGAAAAAAGTTGTTCACAGATATAGAATGATCCGAAAGCTGTAAGCATGGCAAACGCTACTTTCTTAAGACAAATAAATTTCTCTGGTAAACTCATCCAACAACTGAGTATCTCGTTTGAACGGTTCTGGCAGTCACCTTCTAATACCCTTTTTAATTCTACAAATTTCGTGTTCCATAACTCGGAGCTTTTAAATTCAATGTATTGAAGATCAAAATCATTAATGTCCATCCATGAGAAAAGAGATATGTCATCTTTTAAATTAGTCATATATTTAAGAATTTCGTCTATTAGTGCACCATCGTCGACACTGGATATATAAGTTTTTAAATTTGGAAAATATTTATATGTGTTTGTAGTAATATCGCTGATAACTAAATCTATTTTTAATTCGAATGATTTCCAGGATTCGTATAAATCCAGAACTGTTTTGCCTAAACCTTGTAACTTTAAGTTGAGTTCACTGAAATGGTTTGTAATATTAGTAAGAAACATTAACATACAGATCCAGTTCTCATCTTCTAGTTCAGGATAAGCATCCACTTGATTTTTTTTCCAACAAGAACGATTTAATTTCACCCAGACATTGCACAAATCTAGAGAGCACTTTACCACGGCTGAGCCAGCGTACATTATTGTGCAATGGTATATCTGAATATGCACTTTCTAATTCCTGCAGAAACGCCTTAAATTGTCTATGGATCAGTGAAGAACGACCGACAATGTAGTTAACTATTTTAACCACCCTATCCATCACGGATTTTAAACTTCCAACGGAGATTATAGCGCACAAACTCTCTTGGTGAATTATGTAATGAAAATTCAAAACTAATCGACCCATGCGTTCAATAAGAAGGGAAACAAATCCTTTATGTCTCCCAATCATAGCAGGAGCGCCATCTGTCGTTACGCAAAAAAATTTTATTTAAATCAATGTTCCGCTTTTCAAAATATTTAACAAATTCAGAAAATATATCCTCTCCTCTTGTAGTTCCCTGCAATGGGAGCAGACAAATCAGCTCTTCATACACACTGCCATTATCGAAGTATCGCGCAACGATTGCCAGACGGGCAATGTCATTAATATCGACACTTTCATCCAATGCTACACTAAATACAAAACTCCTTTTGATAGCGTCTCTCTGGTGTTTTTGGACATTTTGTATCATTTCGTTAATTCGTGTCTCGATGGTCCGCGCTGATGCCGGTATATCCCTAATCCTGGCCAATATTGTATCCTTATTGGGCAAGTCGTCGAATAAAATCTCGCCAGTACTCAAAAACGTTTCCTTCATAAATTCTCCGTCAGTGAACGGCCTACCCTTTTGTGCCAACGATTGTGTAATTTTGAAACTGCATTCAGTTACCTGATTTTTTCCTTGGAAAACTTTGCTAAAGAATGTTGACTGTTTCTCGTATTGTTTACTTGCTCTTTGTATTGCCTCCCTTTTATCAGCGTTATCTTTAAATGACGATTCATGTTTTATCTGGAAATGTCGTTGAACACTAGATATCCGGAAAACTATGCTTTCCCGACATAGGACACAAATGGCCCGATCGTTTTGCTGTACAAAACCGTAATCTGTTGTCCATGAAGTTTGAAATGATCAAACGTCTACCTTCTGTTTCTTCGCGGCCATAACGCAACGTAATTTTAATTTTTAAACTTTTCGACGACTATTGATTGGAACGGATGTTACTTCTATACTGAATGATCCAAACGTGTAGCCGCTTGCTATATATAGAAAAATAATGTTTCCAAAAAATTCCAATAATTACGTTTATTACATTTCTTAGAACAAAAATTATTATCTACAAAGCGCCCATTGCAATCAAAGGGCCGCCTAGAAGTTAAATCTAACAAAAACTAAAGTTCGGCAATATAAAAAGAGTTGCGGCGCGCGTCGGAACGATTGAAGTCAAGTCAAACAAAAACCGCCTTATAGCGGCTCTTTTAATCTGAATTGAGGACGTTTATTTGTGTTTTTGCCTAGGCTTATATTTTGAGGCTTGCCGTCTTTAATACTTGCCGAAATTAAAGCCAAGCCAATGCATTCAGTAAAATTATAAATTACAAAATATATATTTTGTAGTTTTTGGTAATAATACCTAGTGACCTATATAATATATCGTTTTTGTTTGTATCGTTAAAGTAATACTGTCTTCGATTATTTACTTAATTTCGAAACATGTCACAGATTACAGAATTAATATGTAAACTGTGAATAGGTACGCGTGCCATTCAAAATTGCTTGGCGTGCCAGAGATGGCACGCGTGCCATAGGTTGCCGACCCCTGCTTTAGAGTATATATATATATATATATATATATATATATATATATATATATATATATATATATATATATGGCACCATATTAAATCAAGAAGAGGGGCTGAAAATACAACGCTAGTTTTATATCCAAATTTTATATATTTATTAAAGAAAATTGTAAAAGAAATTCCAATTCTATAAATCATATCATCAAAGTTAAACATTGCTGTATTTCTGTCCAGAATGATATTGAACCAATCATAATAAATTTAAATTATGACAGTAACAATATCACTGAACTAGATATAAAAAATATTAGACTGCATATTTATTTTTTCCTTTTCCTTTTATGAAACATTTCAAATAATATATTAATTATAGCTTCTTTATATTTTTAGCTTTATACTTGATAAATAAATATTTCTGTAACTACCACATTTTTTGGTACCAGCTCAAACCCCTAACCACATTAGGTTCGACCTTGTATTAATATTTTTCTGCGTTAATATATACGAAGCAGGGTTGTTAGGTATGTCAAATAAAATTATCAAACGCCGTACATTTAAGGACTCTTAGGTATTACAACCTCATATACAATTAATTTCAGTTTGGCAATTGGTCAAACGGTATATGTCTGAACGACTTTTACGAATTTGTTCATGCATTCATATAAATTAATATAAAAAATAAATGATTATTTATGCCTCTACAGATAGGAAATATTGACTTTTTCTCTTCAGCAAATAATAATTCTCCGGATGAATGCACAAAAAAACTATTTCCGTATTTAGAGTTGTAATTATTATTTTTTTGTTAATCATTATAACTACTTAAATCTCGAAATATATTACAACACCCTCAGTCCTATGTTCATACTTAATCGATGACCTCCTTAAGTCAATATTCTCGAGGTTTCAATAATATTTCGAGGGCACTAACACCTTAAAACTATTATCTTATTCATGTTATTACAGGAAATGAATTTATGCGACTGGCCTAAAGGATCACATTGTGAACAATCTGAAAATGAAATAGAAAGTATACCGAGTAATGAAAAACCAACACCGTTACCGCCATTGAAACCTTCAACTCCCGTTTCATCTTTTAAACCAACTACCACAACAGCTCAATCGACAACCGAATGGGAATGGAAACCACCAACAACCAGCGAACCGGGTGAAAATCCATGGGAATGGCATCCACCAATTCCTCCTACTTCACAAAAACCCCCGCTGTCTGAACCTCTGAAACCCAAATCTGATTATTTTAAAATTGTCTGTTATTTCACAAACTGGGCTTGGTACAGAAAAGGAATTGGAAAGTATTTGCCTGAAGACATTGATGAAAACCTATGTACTCATGTTGTCTATGGCTTTGCTGTCCTTGATTTCTCAAACCTAATAATTAAAGCTCACGATTCATGGGCTGATTTTGACAACCGTAAGTTTACTAAGACTATAATAAGCTAACATCAATACAAAACCATTTCCTGATCAAACAATAAGGTTTGAATAATGATCATATATTATTATTGTTTCATCTTTAAAATTTTAAGCAATAGTTTCGGATACCGCATCCGCAATGACAAATTCAGGGGGCTACTATCAGAAGGTATATGGCAAATAATATATGCTGTGAGGGCTTTCACTAACAGTAATCGTGATGAAATTAATTATTAAGCGAATCGTTCGATTTACTCATAATAATTAAGTTACCAGCATCGATCAGATCCCAGTCTTAATGAGCTAATAGTAATTTATATAGAGTATCTTCTAATAATAATCCTTACGCAAAGGTGACGCATGACATTTTAATAAATAAATTTTTAATTTCCAATTTATATACATATACATATATACATATATATATATATATATATATATATATATATATATATATATATATATATATATATATATATATATATATACATATGGGTCATTCTCTGTAAACCTTGCGTCCATTTTTGGTTTCGTTATAAAATACTTTTTTTGGCTCAAAATTTTCGTTGGAATGTCTACTTTTAAATACCATGTGTCCTTTTAAATAATTCAAAATGGCTGCAGCAGTAAGGCGGCTAAAACGAAAAAAAATGACTCCAAAAATTGTTTCAATATAAATAAATAAATAATGAGATATTCGAGCGAAACTCGTTACTAAGGGTTTTTTTTTGAGATGCTGAACACGAATTTGAAGTCAGAAAATGATTATTTTTTAATTCAAGATGGCGGATCCAAGATGGCGATTATAAATTCAAAAATCTTTAGTATTGAGGCAAAAATGATGTGCATATTTAATTTTTAGACTTCAAGCAATTTAACGAAGTTTAATTTTTTGTTGTATTTCAGTATTTGAGATACTTTTGATAGATTTTGTATAAAGATAACCGGCCAAGTGCAAGTTGAACTTGCACAATTAGTGTTCCGTACGTTGATTGCTTTTAAAATAAAAAATTTTGTTACGGAGGTATAAAATGATGAGTAACTTCACAAAACACACCCCAAATGAGTTTTCAACAAAGTTTGTTTCCAATCTTTATTGAAAACTAATTACCTTGAAATTTTTTTTTATACCAGATAAATTATTAAAGGTAATGCACTCGTGATAATTTTCGTTCAAACTACACCCCGTGGAGAATATTCCAGAATTTTTTCAAAATTTTTTGATAAGTACTTTTCGAGATAACGCGGGGGGACAGCAAATTTTTCGCGATTTTTTAAAAATAATACAAAGAAAAGTGCGCACAAGTATTACATTGTATATATATTTTTTACTCGTGTTTTCACAAGCTTTCATTTGACACCACACTCGATGACCCAGTAAAAAAATGTGATGAGGCCATCAATTCCTATATTATTACCAAATTTTAACTTTCTATGACAAATAGTTTCGGAGAAAATCGGGTGTGACAGACAGACAGACAGACACCGAAGTCATCTTATAAGTGTTCCGTACGGAACCCTAAAAATGAATCTAAAAAATAATAATCATTTTCATATAAATAATGAATGAGAATTTTTATCGAGTACATACACTCTCAAACCCTTTGAGTAAGTTTTAATCGGTTCAAGTGAAAAACACAGACTCTTGAAGCTGATCGAATGAAAATTTTCTTCAACCACAATAGAAATTTTCTGGTACTTTTGGATCAAAAATTAAAAAAAATTCTGTATAACAATTTTTTTTTAACAAATTTTCTGAACTTTTGGATGAAAAATAGAATAAAAATTTTCGAGCACATCTACACCATTTTTCAAAGCTAACTAAAATTATTTTCATTAAGTTCGAACATTCAAAATTTGTCTGAAATTTTTCACATACTTTTTAAAGCATCTAAGAAGTGCTCCATAAATGAGACCTAGTGAAAACATCAATTTTTGACTTCAGATTCGTTATCAGTGCCTCTTAGAAAAAGTGAGAAACATGTTTTGTGCCAATTTTTTACATTTAAGCATTTTTCGTCTGCCGTCTTGGATCCGCCATCTTGAATCCGCCATCTTAGATCCGCCATCTTGGATCCGCCATCTTTGATCCGCCATCTTTGAATAAAAAATAATCGTTTTCTGACTTGAAATTCGTGTTCAACACCTCAAAAAACTTCGGAACACCGAGCTTTGCATGAATATCTGATTTTTCGAATTTACGATCGCCATCTTGGATAAAAAATAATCATTTTCTACCTTGAAAGTCATGATCAGCACCTCAAAGAACTCCCTAGTAACGAGTGTCGCTCGAATATGTCGTTATTTAAATAATTTATCTACATATTAAAAAATTTTTGACGCCATTTTTTTTGTTTTAGCCGCCGTATTGCAGCCGCCATTTTAAATTATTTAAGAAGGCACATGGCATTTCAAAGTAGATATTTCAACAAAAAATTTTGAGCCGCAAAAATCATTTTATATCGAAACCAAAAATGGACAAAGGGCGGCCCGGTTGACAGAAAATGACCCATATATATATATATATATATATATATATATATATATATATATATATATATATATATATATATATATATATATATATGTATATATAGCCCTATACTCCTAAGTGGAGTATAGGGCTCCTGTAAAGACTCTCCATCGTGTTCTACTGGCTGCTATTTTCTTTGGCTCTGTCCATGCAGTGTTTAATCAAGTTGCCATCAAATTTTGCAATTTTTCCCTAGTTACTCACAGTCAATAACTAATTAAATAATTATAAGTACTCAAATGTATTTTTTTGAAAAATACACTGATGGAGTCTATTTGGTACTCGCAGTTATAATCTTTCTATTTAAATTTTTATCATACTTGTTTCGTTTCATTTTTTTTCAGAGTTTTATAAGAGAGTAGTTGGATATAAAAAGAAGGGTATTAAAGTTTCTATTGCTATTGGTGGATGGAATGATTCGCAGGGAGATAAATATTCAAGACTAGCAAATAATCCTGAAGCCCGACGGCGTTTTATCGAGCATATCATAAAGTTCTTGGATAAGTGGGGCTTTGATGGTTTGGATTTGGATTGGGAATATCCAAAATGTTGGCAGGTAAAAGAGTTAATTAAATTTCTTTCTAATAAAGGTTTTATGTCGCAAAGTTTAAAGACCTAATTTTAATAAATAGACTAACAGTGCCCGCGGCTCCGCTCGCGTGGACTTGATTCACTACTATCGTCACTGCTTATTCCTTATGTTACCTAACGTAATAAAATATCTGCCATTATTTCCCCTTATCTCCCATTATTTCCCCTTATCTCCCATTATCTCTACATCATTTCCATTATCTAGGCTTATGTCTGCTCATCTCCCATTATTTCTCCTTAACTTCCATTATTTCTCCTTATCTCCCATTATCTCACCTATCTCCCATTATCTAGGCTTATCTCAACTTATCTGGCAATATTTCTCCTTATCTCCTATTATTTCTTCTTATCTCCCATTATCTCACCATAACTCCCATTATCTAGACTTATCTCTGTTTATCTCCCATTATTTCTCCTTATTTCCCATTATTTATACTTATCTAAATAACCTGGCCAGAGAACATATGTATGTTTTAAAAAAAAGCACGTAAATCGGATAAGTGGTTCTCCAGTGATAAGCACACTAACGGACAGACAGAAAGACAGGCACAGAGACAGGCAAACAGACAGATAGAGGGACGTTGCATTTTATATATATTATAAAAAGAAGATTATAGATAACCTGGCCAGAGAACAAATGAAGAATAAAAAAAAAAAAAACACGTAAATCGGATAAGTGGTTCTTGAGTGATAAGCGCCCTAACGGACAGACAGACAGACAGATAGAGAGACGTTGCATTTTATATATATTATAGATATTCTTTGCTACGTGATATTGTTCCATATTTAATGGTTTAGCATGTTTAAAAAAAAAAGCACGTAAATCGGATAAGTGGTTCTCCAGTGACAAGCGCATAAACAGACAGAGAGAAGTTGCATTTTAAATATATTATAGATGTAATAAAATATATATCTATAACCTGGTCACCGAACATATGTATGAATTTAAAAAATCACGTAAAAATCGGATAAGTGGTTCTCGAGAGATAAGCGAACAAACGGACAGACAGAGAGACGTTGCATTTTATATATTATAGATATAGATTATTATTATTATATATATAACCTGGCCAAAGAATATATGTATGAATTTAAAAAAAAAAAACACGTAAATCGGATAAGTGGTTCGCGCGTGATAAACGCACTAATAGACAGACAGACAGAGAGAGACATTGCATTTTATATATTATAGATTATAGATATTCTCTGCTACATAATATTGTTCCATATTTAATGGTTTAGACTGTGTATTGCAAGGGAACGCGCTAGCGGCAAACTTTTTTCCGACTTCATTCACTATTATCGTCACTGCTCATTCCTTAGGCTACCTATCATAATAAAATATAGCCTATAACCTGGCCAAAGAACATATGTATGTTTTTAAAAAAGTACGTAAATCGGATAAGTGGTTCTCCAGTGACAAGCGCACTAACGGACAGACAGACAAACAGACAGACAGAGAGACGTTGCATTTTATATATATTATAGATTATAGATATACTATGAAATATATAATTGAGGCACCAGATTACAGAACTACCTCTACGCGTGACCCCTGTGTCGGTAGTAGGCAGGAGAGAGGATCACACTGTGAACGCGACGATCGATGGACAAAATCAGTTTACAGCGCAATAATCAACTCGTCGTTTTTTCTGTTAATAATTTTTTTTAAATGTCCTAAATTCTCTGATTACAGTTTTCATTAAAAAAACGATTTTTTTTGTATTTCTTTTAAGCGGACACCCCTCTTGAACGGACACTCTTGTCGGTCCCGTTGATGTCCGCCCAAGGGAGATTTCACTGTATACTGTTCATAAAAATTAGAAGTATTATTTTAAACATCCTATAGTCTAAGCAGAATGGATACTATTATTAGATTTATGTGAAACATAGTTTCACTTAATTGTGTAGATTTATAGTATATATCTTTTATTTAGCAAAAAAGTATTCGCGATGGAACCGTTATTTTCTTATCCACTACTTTTTTTTTTTAAATTCTTCACTCTGATTCATTACTGATTAAAGATATTGTATAACTATACAAACTTTTTACTTATCACCTAATTTTTACAGGTTGATTGCAAGAAAGGACCAGATTCTGACAAACCAGCATTTTCTGCATGGGTAAAAGAACTTAAAGAAGCATTTAGACCTAAAGGATACTTATTATCGGCAGCTGTATATCCCAGTAAAACAGTTATAGATGCTGGATATGACGTACCTGTATTGGGTGAATATCTTGACTGGGTCGCAGTTATGACATACGATTTTCACGGACAGTGGGATAAACAAACTGGACATGTTGCTCCACTATTTTACCACCCCGAAGATGAAGTGTCGTTCTTCAATTCGGTAAATATTTTTTTCTCTAAAATTCTATAGAATTCATTTGGCAAGTCACAATGACAATATGGTATAAATCGACGTTATTTAGATACGGATTTTTGGAATTTTGATTGGAATTAGGTTTGATTATCACTTACCATTTAAGTAGTATAAATCTGATTTTGTAATGACATTGATTTATAATTACAATATGAAATTAGAACGACGGAATAAAAACAAAATATATTTAAGCATATGCTTTTTTTATTTTAGAACTTTTCAATTCACTACTGGATTTCCGAAGGTGTACCAAGAAGGAAAATAGTTATGGGTATGCCCTTGTATGGTCAATCGTTCAAATTGGAAAATGAGAAAAATAATGGACTTAATGCTCCTGCTCCTGGTCCCGGACAAGAAGGAGCATATACCAGAGCTGCGGGATTTTTTATCGTATTACGAGATATGTGATAATATTAAAAATAAAGGGTGGACCGTAGTCCAAGATCCAAAACGAAGAATGGGTCCTTATGCTTACAAGGGAAATCAATGGGTATGATAGAAATATAAAAACGAAAAATAACTACATCTAATCAATCAGAACACTACAAGCAGAATATTACTACCATTACAATAAAATACCACACGCATTTTCACCTCTTATGTATATATACCAACGTTTCTCAACCTGTGGGGCGCGCCCCACTAGGGGGGATGTGATTACACTATTGGGGGAGCGCGAGCGTATCGAAAAGACATTATTTTAAATACATTCATTAAAAACATTTAATCTAATTTATTGAAAGGAAAGCACAACAAAATACATTCTGACATAATAAAAAATAAAATACACATTTACACTGATATAATACAACTAAAAATAGGATTGTATTAGTACTGCACAATGTATTTACCTAATGATTAACATATCAATACTAAATTAAAAACAAGTTTAATAATTACACAGGGCAACAAAAAAATATTTTTGTTTTGGTGCCTGGGATTTTAGAGCTGATTTTAACTATATTTGGGACGCTAAATCTATACATGCAATCCGTTTTTCTCTATCAGCTCTACTTTTTTAGATACATCAACTTATCTACCAATGTGGTTTTTATTCAGTATATTCATTTATGAGAGTTCTAAAATTATTATATATTCATTATGGTAGGTACAATGGTTTTATTGTCAGTCTGTAATTGAGTAAATTCCAGGTAAATCTATAAATAGTGGAACCATTGCCTATCAGGTACCTGAACTGACCCTTTTAATCACCTAACTCGGGTAAGTCTCGTCAGTTTGTGCGTTCTTACTAATGAGAGTAGATCGAATTCGGCGTGTTATTTTATGTTAAGAAAAGAGTGTTTTTGTGTTATTGAACAGAATTAAAATGAGTTCAGGTTCCAGTTCAAGAAGAAGTTGTGTAAAATCAACCTGATGTGTTTTGCTATATATGCGGAGAATACATGTTTCAACAAAACAGACAAACTATTACTGACTTTGTAAAGCGAACGTATCTTGGATACTTTGGAGTTAAGCTTGGTGATCAGGACAAAACGTGGGCCCCGCATCTCGTATGTAAAACTTGTACAGAGCATTTACGGCAGTGGACTACCGGGAAAAGAAAATGTCTAAAATTCGGCGTACCAGTGGTTTGGAGAGAACCAAAAAACCACTTCAATGATTGTTATTTCTGTTAAGTAAATACTAATGGATTCAATCGAAATAACCGCAGTAAGTGGACTTATCCCAATTTAGACTCGGCAATACGCCCTATCCCGCACTCAGATGAAATACCGATTCCAACATTTCATCAGCTACCACATATCTCTGATGACGAATATTTTCCCTCTGATAGCTCTTCTGATGCTAAAAAAAGTTCTGATGCTAATGAAACTAACAGTGACTATGAGGGGACGTCATCAGTTCCTCAACGCTTCAATCAAAATGAATTAAATAATCTCACCAGGGATCTCAATTTATCGAAAAAAGCTTCTGAAGTACTGGCTTCTAGGTTGAACGACAAAAATTTACTGGAATAAGGAACCAAAATTACCTTTTACCGTACAAGAGAAAAAGATCTGCTACCATTCTTTTCTCAAGAAGACAATCTTGTATTTTGTCACGAAATTAGGGGACTCATGAAAGAATTGGGACTTTCTGAATATATTCCAGATGATTGGCGCCTATTTATTGACAGTTCAAAGCGAAGTTTAAAATGTGTCCTTCTACATAATGGGAATAAATATGGTTCAATACCACTAGCTCACTCAACGAAACTGAAAGAAGAATATAATACCATAGCTTTGGTCTTGCAGAAGATAAAGTATTACGAACATCAATGGATGATTTGTGTAGACTTAAAAATGGTAAACTTTCTTCTTGGGCAGCAAAGTGGTTACACGAAATATCCGTGTTTCTTGTGCCTCTGGGATAGTAGGGACAAAACACACCACTGGGTTAGAAAAAATTGGCCTCAGAGAGAAAACATGGACGTTTGGGGAAAAGAATGTCATTAACGACGCTTTGGTTGAAAGAGAAAAAATCATACTTCCTCCGTTACATATAAAGTTGGGCTTAATGAAGCAATTTGTAAAGGCTCTTGATAAGAATGGGTCTTGTTTTGCATATATAGGGGTAAAAATGCATCAGTTGAGCACAGAAAAACTCAAAGCAGGGATATTTGACGGCCCACAAATAAGACAATTAATTAAGGATCCTGCCTTCATAAATTCAATGAATCAAGTTGAACGAGAAGCTTGGACATCATTTGTTGCAGTTGTAGAAAATTTTCTAGGCAAACATAAAGCTCAAAACTATGTTGAAATGGTTAACAAGATGCTTAATAGTTTCAAATCCTTAGGGTGCAATATGAGTATTAAAATACACTATTTACACAGCCACTTAGACCGTTTTCCAGAAAATTTAGGAGACATGAGTGAGGAACAAGGTGAAAGATTTCACCAAGATATTAAAGTTATGGAGGACCGCTACCAAGGAAGATGGGACATGCACATGATGGCAGATTACTGCTGGAGTTTCAAAAGGGACTGTTTAAAAAAACATTTAAGAATGTCGCGTAAAAGAAGCTTTCCAAGTGTTGAGTGACTATTTCATTCCTTCAATGTTTTTTTTTTGTTTGTGAGTACGACATAATATTGCATTTTGTATAACTAAAATAAAAATTTCGTATCTACTTTTGTTTACTACACTTACGGATTTGAGTTACAATAATGTAACTTATATTTCTCTAAAATTGTATATCTTAAAAATTTGAGCTCCTAGGTACAAATGAATACGTTATTTGAATTCAGGACATCAAATTGATATAGAATCAGCTCAAAAAACCTCGACACCAAAACAGCTGTTCCCCTGTGATTATTAGTGACTTCCTTGGGCCTGTTTCTATATTTAGTTGAGATCTATATTTTGTTTTCAAAGCAGCCACCGCAGAAAATTCGGTTTCGCAAAGGTAGGATGTTGAAAATGGTAAAAGTATACGAAATGCTCTTGTTTTCAGTGCAGAAAACTCATCATTCGCCTCTACACAAAATTCAAAAAGTGATTTATTATTAAATTGTCTTTTGATTTCGCCACTTGCCGTGAAGTCTATGAAGATTTCTTCTTCGAAAGTTGAGAGCCCTTCGGGAGAATTTTGAAATGGATCCCTAACCCACTCGTAACTTGCTACCAAGTTGTCGTCAGTAAGAAAATACTTTTTAAAATTCTTTTCAATGGTTACTAAAACAACTTTCACATGTTGTTCTTCAGCCTCGTATGTTTTAACACATTCACACACATTTGCAAACATTTCTAAGTTTTTTGGCTTTACATTTCTGCTCCACAATTCCAATTTTCTGCAAAAAGCATTAATTTTATCACTTGAATAGAATATATTTGTTCCTTGGGGTTGAAGATTTAAGGTATTTAGTTTCTCGAATATATCAACCAAGTAGCTCAATTTCACCACAAATAGACTATCTCGAAACTTCTCGGCTTCCAGTCGGTTTTCCTCTTTTAGAAAAAATGGCGAGTTCTTTTCTTAATTCATGAACACGTTGCAAACATTTCCCACGTGATAACCATCTTGCCTCGCAATCAAATAGTAACGCTGAATGTTCGGCACCCATGTCTTTACAAAGTGCAGAAATTCTAAATTTTAATATAATTTACTACGGTCACAACTGTAGTGAACATAATATTCAGAGTAGGACTCATTTCTTTGGAAACCAGAGCTTTTCTGTGGATCATACAATGTGTCCACACACACAGCGGAGATTTTTGTTTCACAAGTGCTTGTAAACTTTGCAATCTTCTAGACATTGAATGAGCACCGATACATATTCCGACGCAATTTCTCCACTCCATATTTGCCTCGTTTATAAAATAATTTAAGATAGCAAATAATGCAAGTGATGTTGCTTTGAGCTCTATTGGTTTGCAGAAAAATAGTTCTTCTACTGCTGACATACCATCACAAAATCGAACATAGGTCATTACCTAGAGCATCTTTATTGCTATCTGTTGCCTCATCAAGCTGAATTGAAAACAATTTGTCACGCAACTTCCCGAAAAGCAGATGCTGTACATCTTCAGCTATATTACTAATTCGACGAGCAACAGTATCATTTGATATAGGTCTGTTTGGCAAAATTATCTCCAAACAATCTCTATTGCTGCTGGCAAAACAAGCTCTTCACCAGTGGTGTGAGGCTTTTTACATCTGGCTATTCTATATAAAACTTTGTAAGAGGCAAGTAAAGCTTTTTCATTCACAGACAAAGTTTTTTTTTAAAAAATGATTTCTGCTGTACATATGATTTTAATTTTAATTCGAAGAATTCTCGGGGTTTGTTAAGGTACTCACTATGAAGCGTTTCCAAATGTCATTTAAGTTTATTTGGTTTCATATTGTCTGCTGCCAAGATTTTTGAGCAAATAACGCACAGGGGTCTTTCTGCTTCATTTACTTCAGTACTGGTAAACCCTAAATTTAAGTATTCTTGAGAATATTTTCTTGATTTTATTTTCGGAACCACGCTCGTCTGTGCACTTGTTAATGCTCGCTTACGCCCACTAAAAATTTATCCATGATTCTGTATAAATTTACTGCCGTGAATACTTAATGGCTTGAATTTCAATTAAGACGTAAATTACAAAATACAGATTCACGATAAATGCGATAGCAGTAGAAGGATCAACTCGACTGAGATGGCTATAATTTAACGAGGTGCAGCATTTATACACTTTTGGGCAAATTTTCCGAATGTTCGAGACAACTCGGAACTTCTCGCGAAGCCGCTACCGATATGGTGGACGTGACAGAGAGCACTAGAGAGGCATCGATTCTAGTTTTGTCAACGCAGCAGATATGTGTTGCCAAATATGAATAACTTTACTTTTTTTTTTATGGGTCTAGCTCACGTGCTGCAGGGAATTCCCTAAAGCGCTCCAGGAGCGGCACGAGTACGGAAAAAGCGATTCACGTTGTTCTTGAATCGCTGTAAATTGTACTCGGTGGGAAACACAGCGCTGGGCAAATTATTCCAAAGGAATGACGTTCTCCATATAAAAGATTGCTTGAAAAGCGTTGTACGCGGAGTAACAAGCTGAACCTCATATGGATGCGAAGCACCAGCGCGACGTGTATTTCTAACATGCACCGCTTTCGGAGGAATTAAGCGGGCTACATCCTTCGAACACTTTCCATGAAAATAGTTGTAGAACAGACTGAAGTCGCCAACCGTTCTTCGATGTTCCAGCGAATCAAGGCCGCCGGTCAATTCCGGGTCCCTAAACAGAATCCAACAAATGCAGTGTATGTTTGGGAGCGGAGTCCCAAACGTGGGAGCAGTATTCCATAGTTGGTCGAATTTGGGCTTTGTAAAGAATTAACAGTTGCTGTGGGGTGTAAAGCGTTCTGGTTCTAAATAATATTCCCAACTTTTGAGAAGCTCTCCTTGCTATGCCTGCAACATGTTCATGCCAAGACATATTTGCTCCCAAACTAACGCCCAACAAATTGAGCGACGATGCTAGGGGAATGGAGTGCCCCGGCATAACTATGTCGGGTTCAGCAACGTTAACTTTTTTAGAAAAAACTGCCGCTTGGGTTTTTGTAGCGTTAAATTCCACTTGGTTACTGTCACCCCAAGATAGAATTTCTTCCAGGTCTTTGTTAAGTTGAACGACCTCCTGCTGTCTGCGGATATTCGCCTGAGCAGCCGATGTCCGAGCGTTCAAGGTGAATGAAGAGACAAACGTACTGTCATCTGCCAAGCTGTAGATTGGATTCCCGGTCTTTTCCAGCAGATCATTAATGTAAATGGGAAAGAGAGTAGGAGACAGTATGGAGCCCTGGGGCACACCGGCGTTGATAGTGAGGGTGTTAGAAAGAAATCCGTCGACTGCCACTCGTAAAGAACGCTCTCTGAGGAAACATGAGAGCCACAAACAGAACCTTTCAGACATACCATAAGAGCGTAACTTAGCCAACAGTCCATCGTGCCAAACACGGTCGAATGCCTTGGATATGTCAAGAGCAACCGCTCGAGATTCTCCAAAGTGTTCAATTGCGTTGTTCCACACATGTGTTACATAAGTCAGAAGATCTCCTGTTGATCTATGTTTACGAAAACCATATTGGTGATCGCTAATAATATTGAATCGTTCAAGATATTTTAGAAGATGCTCATTGATAACCTTTTCCATGACTTTCGATATTATTGAAAGCAGTGCAACTGGTCGGTAGTTATTTGGCAAGGTCTTCTTACCTTTTTTAGGTATCGGCTGAACCGTGGCACATTTCCAGCAGGACGGAAATATTCCCTTTCTGTAGGATAGGTTAAAAAGTCTACAGAAAACTGGTGTTAGTTTCCCTTGCACAGTTTTTGAGAACTATGGCAGGTATTCCGTCAGCGCCAGAAGCCTTCTTGGTGTCTAGCTTCATTAAAATACGCTTTATGATGCGCTGTCTGAAGACAACATCGGGCATCCTTGACTGCAATATGGGAATAGTAGGTGGTGTTTTTCCTTGGAAATCGACAGTAGAATGTGAAGCAAAGAGTTCAGCCAACAAGTTCGCTCTCTGGGACAAGCGAGAAGTTTGTTTCTAATTCGTTGATTGTGTGCCTCCTTGGTTTCGTCGATAATTCCCTTGCATCTGTTTCGGGCATGAACAAAGATGTTACGATTTACGGTGTTAGGATTTTCACGCCATTGTCGGTAGGCAATATGTTTAGAAGCAACAGCTTCTTTGCATTTTCGCTCGAACCAAGGCTTGCCGTTGGAGGAGCATTTCTTCGAAAAGGGGATGTAAACTTCCATACCAGCCAAAATAACATCGGAGACCTCCCTGGCGCAGTCAGATGGGTTATCGGATCGAAAACAAATGTCCATCCAAGGGAAAGTTCGAAAGTATTCCATGAGATCTTCCCATTTAGCAGATTTGTAGTGCCAAATCTTGCGCGGCCTAGGCGCCTCTCTGTCACTGATTGGCAGGACACTCGATGTCGAAAGCAGTTTATGGTCGGAAGAACCTAACGGCGGATTTACGGTGACCGTGTAAATCTCCAGATTGGTGGTTATGGTACTTATTTTTGCTAGTTTGTAAGGTTTGTAATTAAGGTCATAGTGTAGCTTTAACATCAAAATACTGAAAATACATTATTATTGCATGCATTGTTATTGTATGAGAGGAGGGAAGCGCAATAAAAATTATGTTTGAAAATTGGGTCGCAGATACTGAAAGGTTGAGAGACGCTGATATATACACAGTCAGTCCAAAAAGTCTCCATACACCACCTGCGTTCTATACTATTTTTCTGTTATGTTTAACTAATTAATTGGAACTATGAGAAAACATGTTTAAATTAATATTTAAGACATAACCAACGAGGATTAGTATTAAAAACAACTACGGAACATTTTACTTAGAAGTTACATGATTGTTATAAACATGTAAACAAAATTAATGTCAAAAAGTCTCCATACACTTAACAGTTACCAATAATAGTTTGACGAAGTCGGAAAAACGGAAAATAACAACTTCGTTTAAACTAATATTTGGTGGGACCGCCGTTGGCCTTGATAATCTCCTGTAACCTTTTTGTCATGCTTGCAACCAGCTTTCTAGTAACTTTTACTTTTCCCATTCGTTCAATATTCTGTTTTTTAATTCTTGTCTGTTTGAAACATTATGTTTGTGAAGGCGCCGTTTAAGTTCCTCCCATAAATGCTCGATGGAGTTAACATCGGGTAATTGCAGAGGTATATGAAGCTGCTGCCGCACATTATAGATCATCCATTCTCGCACCAAGTTTGCGGTATATTTCGGATCATTGTTCTGTTAGAAAATGTATCTTTTTTCGAATGTTAATTTTTCGATACTTTCAAAAAGTTCAGATGAACATGCTGATCCATGGCACCATTAATGAAATGTAAATTTCCAACCTCTCCAGCCGACATGCATCCCAAAAGCAGAACACTGCCACCTACTTGTCTCACCGTGGAACAAATGTTTTTATTATCGAATGCGGTATTCTTCTTCCTCCAAACTTTAGTTCTGCCATCAGACCCAAAAAGGTTAATTTTAGTTTCATCAGTAAAGATTACACAAGTCTACAAAAAAAAAAAAAAAAAAAAAATTGAGAGCTGTTTTGTTTTTTTGCATAATTCTTATGTTTTTGGGTGTACTAAATCCGAAAATGACTTTCATTTTGTCATAGAACGTCACGTTGACAATGTAGGTATCTATGTTAAACAAGTTATCATCTTAAAATAAAAGATAAAAGGCTAAAAAAATTTTTTTTATTTTATAATTGCGTAACAAAACTTATTTTTTTATCTAAAATACATTCATTAGTAAGCACTAAACACATTTCTTTTTCCCAGTGAGACTCCTTTTGGTACATTTTCGCTTGTAGGAAGCATCTGGAAGGTCTCTCTGAAGCGTCCAACAGTAGTCTGCCATCATTGAGACGCTCCATCTTCCCTGGTATCTTTTTTCCACCTCCTTAATATCTTGGTGAAATCGTTCACCTTGCTCTTCACTCAGATCTCCTAAATTTTCTGGAAAGTAGTCGAGGTGGGAATGAAGAAAATGTACTTTTAAACTCATTAGGCAACCTAAAGCTTGAAATGCTTTTAACATTCTTTTGACGATTTGTTTGTAGTTAGGGTCTTTGTTATTGCCTAAAAATTTCTCTATGACCTCTTTAAAGGCAATCCACCCTTCTCTTTGAGGATCCGTCATGGTTCTGATGAATTGTGGATCAGCCATAAGCCGTCTAATATCTGGTCCAACGAAAAAACACCTTCCTTCAACTTTGCCTCCGAGAGGCCTGGAAACTTTGATATTAAGTATTTGAAGTAATTTCCATCTCTTGGGAGTGACTTTACAAATTGCTTCATCAATCCCAGCTTTATGTGAAGCAGTGGTAGAAGAAGTTTATGAGGAGGCACCAAAGTTTCATGCAGGACGTTCTTTTCGTCAACTTTAAGCTCCCTCGGAGGCCAACACTTTTTGGTCCAGTGATTTGCTCGGTCTCTACTATCCCATAGACACAAAAAGCAAGGGAATTTGGTAAACCCAGATTGTTGTCCGAGCAACATGCCCAAGATTTTTAAATCACCGCACGCTTGCCAACCGTGGTCTTTATATTTTAATTTGCAAAGAACCAATTCCAAGTTCTTGTAGGTTTCCTTGAGGTGTACGGAATGACCGACAGGAATGGAAGCATAGAAACCGCCATTGTGAAGCAGAACTGCTTTAAGGCTTCTTTTTGAAGAATCAAAGAAAATACGCCACTGTGCTGGGTCGTATGAGATCTTAAATGTATCTATCAAACCTTCAATATTGGTACAATAAACCAACTCGTCCTCTTGGGCAAAGTAGGAAATGAACTGCTTCTCACGATAACTAAACCAGGAGGAAGACACTCCCGGCAAAAGTAAGTTCCTGTTTTTGAGCCTTGATTCAAGCAACTCAGCAGCGTTTTTGGGAAGATTCAAGTCTCTTACCAAATCATTTAGCTCGCCCTGGGAAAACAACTTCGGACTGCCGTCATCTTCAAATTGAAAACTTGACTTGTCATCGGGTTCAGGTACAGCACCATCTTCGTCAGAACTTGGAATCTCTTCCAAGGTAGCAGGGGCCTTGGGCACTGGTATTTCGGTCCCATGAGGGATGGGACGAATAGCTGATTGCAGATTGGGGTATGAAATGGACTGCTTCCATTTTGAATTATACCCTTTCACATTACACGGACAAAAGTAACAATCATCACTATGGTTCTTTTGGTCGCGCCATACCATAGGAATCGCATATCGGAAAGCTTTTTTCTTGCCCTTAAACCAATTTCGAAGGTCTTCAACACATCGTTTGCAGACTTTATGAGGTGCCCCAACTTTATCCTGATCTCCAAGTTTTAAGCCAAAATACGTGAAGTATACTTTTTTTACAAAGTCCGTAATATTAAGTTGTTGCTTTAATACCATATATTCACCATAAATATAACAGAAACTGTCAGATGAATTCACACACTTCCGCACAGATGACATTGCACTATATTGAACCAAGATCTATAAAACAATGACGAGTTAACACGTAATTGTACCGCGCCACTTTCTACACTATCGGAGCGCGCACGTTCTGGTTACAACGTTTATATTTGTTAATTTAGCTCACACAGGGCGTTCTTTATTTAGAAAGTAATGATAGTTATGGCCTCTATACATTTAAAATCAGTAATCAAAATAAAATTGTACCTATTTATTTATGACTTCAAGTTAGCCCAAAAAAAAACCTTTTTTTTAATAAAATTTTGCGTTTTGCAAAATAACCTGACGTTCTGGAATTTTTTGAGTATTTTTTTAGTTTTCAGAACACCTAAATACATAGAAATCAGTTGAAAACATCCAGACAGCATTTTTGTTGCAGACCTGTGTTACGGATTCCCAAAATTCAGGAGGTTTAGTAACGTATTCACTAGCAAAAGCTAACCACTTTTTGCGATTAGCTTCCGAAATTAACGGCTTCTTCTTGTCTGCACATCTCTTATAGCCTTTTCTGTGTAAACAATTTCTAACTATTTCTGAACAAACATTTTTCGAAAATAGTTCCCGTATTTCTTCCTTTAATTTTAGTGCACTGTTCTTGGGATCTATAATTATTTATCTAACAGTATTGGCCTCTTCACGTGGAATCAGCTTCTTGGGACGACCGGAGCGTAGTCGAATTTTATAGGAACCCATTGATTTATACTGGTTTACATGAACAGTAGCATGCGACCTTTTAACAACTTTTCCTATATTTCTGTACGATTTTCCATCTTTCCACAAATCATTTATGATCTTTTTACTGGCACAGTATTAATAAATAACAAAAATAATACATTTTATTGTTTAGGTATCATTTGACGATCGAGAAATGATAAGAATAAAATCTGAGTACGTTAGAAGAATGGACCTTGGAGGAGGAATGATTTGGGCTTTAGACTTGGACGATTTTAAAAATAGCTGCGGCGAAGGTCGACATCCACTTTTGACTACAATTCGAAATGTTTTGGCAGACCCAGGTACTGGAAAACCAGAACCTATTCCTCCTATTGATACGGATGATGAAAATGAGCGACCTCCAGTAAGAAAGCCGGAACCTGTTGAAGTAAACGAAGAATGGCAAGCTAATTCTCATCAAGCTTCTACTACTTCTACCATTGAACAATCTTCGATTGCGCCAATTCCACCACAAACAACATCCCAGCCTATAGTCAATCCTAATAGTGAATTTAAAGTTGTATGTTACTTTACCAATTGGGCTTGGTACAGACAAGGTCGTGGAAAGTATCTACCATCAGACATTGACCCTGACTTATGCACTCACATAATTTATGGTTTTGCAGTATTGAATGGTGATCAGTTAATAATTAAACCCCATGACAGTTGGGCAGATTTTGATAATAGTAAGTTATATAAGATATACACATACACATATATACAAATTTAAATCTAAACTGTTAATGGCCTGAGATCGCTAACAAATTTCTATCAATTATCATAGGACTAATAGACAATGTTTGTCGGCTATGAGTTTATTTCTTTTTTACTTGTCACGTTAAAGAAAATATTGTATTCGTGAAAAATCACCCTCCGCGATTTTTGCGTTTCTTTACGTTTTAGGGTTCCTAGATCACTGTTGGCACAATAACTCTCGAACGAACTGAGACATCAAATTCAAACTTGGAAATGCAAAGATATGCTTAATGAGAATTTTAATTTTCGCAGGGGGAAGTCAACCGCGGACAGCCTTGTACTGTATAAGACTGATCTGTTGGAGGCCTTCGAAAACAGAATACAGATCGATGCTGTCTATAATAACTTTTCGAAATCCTTTGACAGGGTAAATTTTCAGTTGTTATTGGCGAAGCCGGTGACTATGGGGTTTCATCCCTCACTTGTTGCATGGTTGGAGACTTTCCTCACGGGCTGGACTAAGAGCGTCAGGGTGAATAATTTCATCTCTGTGCAGTTTGGGGTTCTTTCTGGTGTCCCTCAGGGGTCCAATTCTGCTCCACCCCTGTGCAATTTGTTTGTGAATAACGTGGTGAGTGTAATCGAGCATTCTACAGTGATCATATTCGCCGATAATCTTAAGTTGTAGAGGAGTATTGAGCGGTGGGGGGACTCACTGGAACTCCAGAGTGATTTAGACGTCGTTTGGGTCTGGTCTCAACCTAACAATTTGTTATTGAATATCAAAAAGTGTTGGTGCATCAGTTTCTTTAGGAGTGTTGGAAAATTCAACACTGGCTACTCAATTAATGATAGGGCTTTGTAGCGTGTTACAGTCGTCGGGGATTTTGAAGAGAGATTGTCCTTTGTCGAGCATGTTTTAAGGATAACCCGGAAAAGCTTGGTTCTCCTGGATTTTGTGACTAGGAATTGTGGTGAATTATTTGTGGATGTCACCAAATTGTTGTATACCTCATTGGTGAGGTCACTATTGTCTGGTTGCCCCACTATCGAGTTCACATTGACACTCTTGGGTGTGTACAAAACAAGTTCTTTCGCTTTGCGGCTAATAAGCTTAATATTAACTTTGATCATTACCATAGGTCAGATATGCTGCATAGGTTGAACTTGGATACTCCGGAGATAAGGCGGGTGCGATTTATTTCTCTTTTTGTCTTCAGGTTTATCCATGGATTATTAGACTGTCCCCGTTTCCTATCCAGAATTAATTTTAATACCCACTGTCGTGACTTGCGTAACCGTCCACTGTTTCATATACCAGTTCATTCCCCAATTATGGTCAACATTCTCCTATCGATAGATTCTTAAACGGCTTGGACATTGATTTATTTAGATGCAATGTGGCTCTAAAGTACAGTTATCTGGTTTCGAAAGGGATAATGTTCTCCATATAAAAGACTGCTTGACAAACGTTGTACGAGGAGTAACAAGCTGAACCTCATACGGATGTGAAGTATTAGCGCGACGTGTACTTGCACCGCTCTAGGAGGAATTAAGCGGGCCACATCCTTCGAACACTTTCCATGAAAATACTTGTAGAAGAGGCTCAAGTCGGCAACCGTTCTTCGATGTTCCAGCGAATCAAGGCCGCCGGTCAGTTCCGGGTCTCCAATCAGACGAACAGCTCTTCTCTGAATAGAATCCAACAAATGCAGTGTATGTTTGGGAGCGGAGCTCCAAACATGGGAGCAGTATTCCATAGTTGGTCGAATTTGAGCTTTGTAAAGAATTAACAGTTGTTGTGGAGTGTAAAGCTTTCTGGTTCGAAATAATATTCCCAACTTTTGAGAAGTTCTCCTTGCTATGTCTGCAACATGTTCATGCCAGGACATATTTGCCCCCAAATTAACGCCCAACAAATTGAGTGAAGATGTTAGAGGAATGGAGTGCCCCGACATAACTATGTCGGGAACAGCAACGTTAACTTTTTTTTAGAAAAAACTGCACTTGGTTACTGTCACTCCAAGATAGAATTTCTTCCAGGTCTTTGTTAAGTTGAATGACTTCCTGCTGTCTGCGGATATTCGTCGGAGTAGTCGATAGTAAAACATACAAGGGCTCAAAGAGGTGGAGAAGGGAGGCAGAAGAATGTTATAGATCTTTTTCGGGGTTCTTTCAATGAAGGAATCAAAACATTACAATTATTTCACTATTTTTATTAACGTGGGAAGAAGCTAAAAAGTGTATCGTTTCAGCGATTGGTAGATATTAGAAATACGTTATCGAAATATCACCATTCCTCGGAAAATTCAACTCTTATCAAATTGATTAATTAAAAATCCTGAAAAAACATTAAGTATAGATGAAGAGTATTACATATCGATAAAAATTATTTGATCGGTACTACTTGATTTTTTGAGAATAGTATAAGAAAACCTAACTAGCCGAAAGTAGTTGTCATAAAAGTATACCTTTTAATTTTAACATTATTTTTAATAGTTGGCTCTATTCAAATTTTTTGAAAAGTTTCGGATTTGGAGGACAGTTTTCTTAAACGTTTTAATTGCAGAAGAATAACAATGTGGTCAACAACATAATGTATAATTTTAATGTTTACCCTAACCATATTTCTTTATGAAATAAATTGTAGAGTTGAACTGATCATAATGTATGTTGCAGAATTTTATGAAAAGGTAACTGCATTAAAAGCTAAGGGTATTAAAGTACTTATCGCTATTGGAGGATGGAACGATTCAGCTGGTAACAAATACTCTAGGCTAGTAAATAGTCCTGCTGCAAGAAGAAGATTTATTGCGCACGTTGTGGACTTTATTGAAGCAAATAACTTTGATGGGTTAGATCTTGACTGGGAGTATCCGAAATGCTGGCAAGTAAGTAAATTGCACACAGATAGACAGACAGATGCCACTTTTTAATGCTACATCATTGTAGCTAAGCTAATGGTATTTAATTTTTTAAAAGAATATTACAAATAATAAAAGCTGGATTTTCGTAAAAAAAAGTTTTTCATCAAAAGCTTTTTATATAACAGTATAAAGCTTCTAATATAATAATTCTAATATTTAAGTTACCTTTTCCCGATTTTTATATTTTAGTAGTATTCAGATGAATTTTAAAAATTAAAAATAGCTATTACCTTTACTCAAAATTTAGACTATTAAATTACTCTGAATAACCCAAATAAATTTTAAAAAATTAGAACTAGCTATTTAATAAGTAATAATTCATGTGTAATCCATATTCTGGCAGAATTGGATAGTTTTGTGTAACTATAGTATTATCGACATATTTTTCCTGGTGTATCCAGGTGTGCATCCTTTGGTTAGTGTTTAGTATTATCGATGATTACAGGTAGCTAGTTGATGCTAAAATTATAGTTTACCATAGATCGAACAATAAGCATTGATAATGCCCACTGAGATTTTGGTAAAACGTCTGCGACTTAGCAGTTAAAACAACCAACGAATGCACCGTCGGAACACATTTCTTCACCCGTAAATAATATATATTTATACCCCTGAGTCTGAACTCTCTCTCTCTCTCTCTCTCTCTCTCTCCTTCGTCTAATTTGATCTTATCGATACTTGCTGGACGGTAGTTGACTGTAAACTGAGCGTTTCTGAACTGTACGAATAATTTATGCGTTGGGAGCGTAAGTTATAGCCTTGATTGATTGGCGATTGCTTCGCCCCTTACGGCTCAACATGTATGGTCTTGACCTTGTTCCTAGATTGTTGGCTGCTGACGCGTTGATAACAGAATCATATTTTCCTACCTTGTAGGAGTAAAACTGCTGCATAGGATGACCTCTACGAACAAACAATGTATCCACCGACTACAAATCACATAAAAAAATGGGATCATCAGACAAAATGAAGCTTGAAAACTAGGGCTTATACAATATCCTATATGGAAATTGCAATGAGACACGTAGGAGAAACTAATAGAATGATATCTGTAAGATTCGAGAAATTCAAACTTAGTCTCCACAACAAATAATGTATAACACCTTTTTTTGTAACATCAGTTAGCGGCACATCATAAAATCTATTTCAGCAGCCGCAAATAAATAGCCACTGTTCAATACAACTAAATAAGAATCCTCCGAGAAGCCCTCGAAATTGAGAAAACCAGAGTTTTAAATAACGGAGATGTTGCCCTGACCCTCCTAGCCGCATAAAAATATTTGCCGTCAACTACCAATCAGTAATTAACGATAATGCCAAATGAGACTTTAGCGAATACTAATCTAAAATACCACTGATCAACGGATATACTCTCAGACCCACAAGAAAACACATTTCTCCATCTATGAATGTGTCACTAACATATATATATATATATATATATATATATATATATATATTATATATATATATATATATATATATATATATATATATATATATAAAATACAGTAAAGTCTACTTATAAAGAACTCGTTTATAGCGAATTTCCGGTTAAAACGAACTATTTTATATTGCACGAAAAAACTTCCATAAGACCAATGGAAAGTTTTATCGGTTATAACGAACTTCTGGATAAAGTGAACCAAATTTGGATGTTTAGTGTCCGTTTATGACGAACTTGCCACTCCCTATGCTCGATGTCGCGCGACTTGATCTAGGGAATTCACAGAAACTCGCTGGGAACTCCTATTCTACTTTTTTCCGTCGCGTCGCTAGTTCGAGCAGTATTATTTTCAATTCACTTGTTGTGTTATGCTGTTCTTATGCATATTTGATCAAGGTAGCAAAGTGAATGTTTAAGTTTTTTATTTTAAAATGAGTACACAAAAACGTAAAATTTTGAAAGACAAACACGATATTATAAGGAAAAAAAGTTAAAGTAATGTTTTGCAAACAGTTGAATTTAACTAAATCTACGGTTTTTGCCATATGGAAAAAGGGGCAAGTCCGTCCGTCTGTCTGAAATTATGAAGAGATATCATAATTATAATATATATTGTAAATATCTCTATTCCTATTTTAATATTTTCCAGGTTGATTGCAATAAGGGTCCAGCTAGTGATAAACCAGCATTTTCCGACTTTGTCAAAGAACTACACGAAGCGTTTCAGCCAAAGGGCTGGCTTCTTTCGGCAGCAGTGTCGCCAAGCAAGAGAGTTATCGATGCTGGTTATGACGTGCCAGTATTATCTAAATACCTTGACTGGATTGCAGTTATGACTTACGATTATCATGGTCAGTGGGATAAGATTACAGGACATGTAGCTCCAATGTATACCCATCCAGAAGATATTGATGCAACTTTTAACACTGTAAGTAAAACTTTAAACCTAAATATAAATATTTCTGGAAAAAAACTGGAACACTTTTGGCTGAAGTAACTAATTTCTACATACCTAGCAACCTAAAAAAACCGGTACATCCCATCTTTCAGAATATTTGGTTGACAAAAACAGGATAATTAGTAACTTAAAAAACCCCTCGATACCAAACTTCAGAATATATATTGGATCCAACTCAGTAGAGATTATGTTGAGAACCAAATTTTTCTTTATGCAAAAAATGTTATTTACCTTCTTTTCTACAAGACTTCAATTCACCCTCGAATTCTTTAACCTAAGAATACTGACAACATTAATAATATAAATATATAATAAAAGACTGTTTTTAGTCAATTTCCACTGGTTTATTTAAATTGCGATGACGCGTTTCGCTGTCGATGCAACTTCTCAGATCTACATTTTACACCAGTGTAAAATGTAGATCTGAAGAAGCTGCATCGACAGCAAAACGCATCATCGCAATTTAAATAAACCAGTGGAAATTGACTAAAAACAGTCTTTTATTATATATTTATAATGAATTTCCATCAAGTAGAAGCTACAACCATCCAAATTAAGAGGTTTTTTTCTGTAGAATTTCACAATTAACTACTGGATTGAAGAAGGTGCCGACAGAAAGAAAATTGTAATGGGAATGCCCATGTATGGACAGTCCTTCTCACTAGCAGATAATAACGATATTGGTCTTAATGCACCGACATATGGGGGAGGAGAAGCTGGAGAAGATACTCGGGCAAGAGGATTTCTTTCCTACTACGACGAGGTAACGATATTATTTAATATATTTTTTTTCATATTAAAAATTCATTATGTTTTGGTTAATCATCTAACTTTTTTCAGAGCGAAACATTCTAAAAATTTATTTTTTTATTTTAAAAATGAGTTTTTACCTTAAACATTTATCCCGAAATGTTTTATTACTTTCAATTGATTAAAATTGGGATGTAACATTCTTGAGGTACATAAATTACACATACTTTAAATAGTTGTACAGGGTGGTCCAAATTCGACACTTTTAAGGGTAAACCACTTTATCTAAAGGAGATAGACGAAAACTGATGTCGGTGTCTGAGGCTCAATTTTTATGATAAACTCAATGGTGAAAATCGCATATCGATATCTAGTACCGTTTCAGATATACAGGGTGTGTTTTTCAAAAATCTGCATTTTGGAAAAATATTTGTAATTCATTTCCTATTGAAAATTTTTGATTTGTGTAAAAACATTCTCAAAGCGCTTTTTTACGTGGATTTCAACAGTGTAAGTTATATTTTTAATAATAATTATTTTTTAAATGGGATACCCTGTATAGTTTTCCTTATCCGAATAGAACTTTAAATTATCATTCTAAAAATATAGCACACTTTATATTTTGCTTAAATCTACTTCAAAATATAAAGGTTTGCAGTTTTTACGCGAGTTTTAAATGCACATTTTGTGAAGTAGGCTTTTGACGAAGCGGCAATATCAATTGTTTACCGATAGCAGTCAAATCGTAAAAAAAAAAATCCCAGAAGTAACTCTAACAGTCATAACTACAATGAAATTTACTAAATGCTATAGTACTTTAAACTATGTAGAAAATAAAACAAAACAACAATAAAACAATTTATTCTGAGTAGAGCAAACTAAAACAAAACAATTTTCTATAAGAGATGTTCGAAATGTCGACCAGTTTCATTTACACATAGGCGGCACCTTTTCTGTACACTTCTTACCGAGTTGATTAGTTCAAGCGGAGTGAGAGCTGCAAAATTTTTGTATCACTGCGACTTCTAACTCTTGCCTGGTGTTTGTCGACAATTTAAAAATTAGGTCTTTCAATCTTCCCCAGAGATACAAGTCCATGGGTGTTAAATCCGGTGACCTTGCCGGCCAACTGGTCGGACTTTGGTTGGCTATCCAGTTATTGTCAAAATTGGCCGATAAAAAATTACTGATAACTTCAGCGTTATGAGGGGGTGCCCCGTCGTGTTGAAAAAATATATTTCTAAAGTCCATTAACGGCAGTTCATCAACAAGAGGTTCTATTTGCTGCCTTAAAATTTCTAAATATCTCTGAGAGGTGAGTGTTCCTTCGTAAACTCTGAGAGGTGAGTGTTCCTTCGTAAATAAATGGACCTATAACCCTGCCTCTAAAAATTTCTGCCCACACATTAAATCCCATTCTGCCTTGATTTCTTGGCTCCACAACTAAATGAGGATTGTCTTGTGCCCACGTATAAGAATTGTAACGGTTAAAAATACCTGCATTGCTTACTTAAGCTTCGTCTGTCCAAATGCAATTTAATGAAAAATTCGGACTATGGTTACAATTCTTCAGAAACCATTGGCACAAATCCATACACCGTTGAAAACCTCCATCTCTAGTCCTATATGGCCTAAATTTGTGCTTCTTCAAAGTACGACTTACGTTAGTTCTTGGTAGGCCAGTGAATTCTTTTAACTGTCGGGTTGAAGTGTTGGGACTATTTCCGATAGTTCCTAAAACTACTATTTCTTCTAACTCCTTATCCCTGTTTAACGCATAATTTTTGGGTCGTTTCTTTTCCAACTGGCCACTATTAACTAGGTTATGTCGCAATCGAACGAATATATTTTTGAAGGCTTGACGCCTCTCTGGATACCGTTCGTGGTACAAATTACTTGCCGCTTCCGAATTTTCTCCGGTTTATATGAAACACAGTATCATATCCCATTTTTCGTAATTTTCAAACTTCATTGCGATTTATAAGGCAATTTCAAAAACTGATCCTGAAGTAAAATTTGACAACTACGAGGAAACAATTGAATTAATCCATATGGCCGCTCCGTCCAAAGCCTACTTCACAAAATGTGCATTTAAAACTTGCGTAAAAACTGAAAACCTTTATATTTTGAAGTAGATTTAAGCAAAATATAAAGTGTGCTATATTTTTACAATGGTAATTTAAAGCTCTATTTAGATAAGGAAAAATATATTTAAAAAATATATTTTTTCCTTAATAACTATTAAAATATTAGTTCTAAAAAAATGTAACTTACACTGTTGAAATCCACGTGAAAAAGTGCTTTGAGAATGTTTTTACAGAAATCAAACATTTTCAATAGGAAAAGAATTACAAACATTTTTTCCAAAATGCAGATTTTTGAAAAATACCCTGTATATCTGAAACGGTACTAGATATCGATATGCGGTTTTCACCATTGAGTTTATGATGAAAATTGAGCCTCAGATACTGACATCAGTTTTCGTCTATCTCCTTTAGATGAAGGGGTTTACCTTTAAAAATGTCCAATTTGAACCACCCTGTACATACAACAGAACAAAATCAATACAATAAGCCAAAAGAGAGTTAGTGTTAAATATTATCACAAAAAAAATTATTAAAACATATTTTTAAAAACGTATAAATAATTTTTATAACAAATCTCAATGCCAGATTTATCAGAAAAATTCAACAATATTCCCAAATAACACAATATTACGATCACGCTGATAAAGGACATAATTTAATCAAAAATAAATTAAAATCAAAAATTCTGTTTGACAAAAAAGTCATGTAGTATATGAAATTTCCTGCTGAGGCTGTGATAGTGTCTATATAGGTCAAACTAGCCAATTTAAAATATATAATCAACGCCCAGAAACATGATAAAAGGAATGAAACCACACTTAACAATCTTATAATAGAAATAACCGGTCAAGTGCAAGTTGAACTTGCACAATTAGTGTTCCGTACGTTGATTGTTTTTGAAATAAAAAGTTTTGTTAGGGTGGTATAAAATGATCAGTGACTTCACAAAACACACCCCAAATGAGTTTTCAACAAAGTTTGTTTCCAATCTTTACTGAAAACTGGCGACCTTGAAATATTGGTTTTTTTTCTATACCAGATAAATTATTAAAGGTAATGATAATTTTCGTTCAATCTATACCCCGTGGAGAATATTCCAGGATTTTTTTCAAAATTTTTTGATCAGTACTTTTCGAGATAAGGTAGGGGACATTGATTTTTTCACGATTTTTTTTAGTGTTCCGTACGGAACACTTATAAGATCACTTCGGTGTCTGTCCGTCTGTCTGTCCGTCTGTCCGTCTGTCCGTCTGTCACACCCGATTTTCTCCGAAACTATTTGTCATAGAAAGTTGAAATTTGGTAGTAATATAGGAATTGATGGCCTCATCAGAGCCATGTAGTTTTGAAAGTTAAATTTTGACTTAAGGGGTTGGTTTTGGGGGGTAAAAAAAAAAAAAAAAAAAAAAAAAAATCGGAAGTGAAAAAAAAAATTTTTTACTAGATAATCGAGTGTGGTGTCAAATGAAAGCTTGTGAAAACACGAGTAAAATATATATATATATATATATATATATATATATATATATATATATATAATGTAATACTTGCGCGCACTTTTCTTTGTATTATTTTTAAAAAATCGCGAAAAATCGCTGTCCACCCGCCTTATCTCGGAAAGTACTTATCAAAAAATTTTGAAAAAATTCCGGAATATTCTCCACGGGGTGTAGATTGAACGAAAATTATCACGAGTGCATTACCTGTAATAATTTATCTGGTATATAAAAAAAAACAGAAATTTCAAGGTCATCAATTTTCAGTAAAGATTGGAAATAAACTTTGTTGAAACTTATTTGGGGTGTATTTTGTGAAGTCACTGATCATTTTATATCACCATAACATAAATTTTGACTTAAGGGATTCGTTTTGAGGGGTGAAATCGGAAGTGAAAAAAAAAATTTTTTACTAGATCATCGAGTGTAGTGTCAAATGAAAGCTTGTGAAAACACGAGTTAAAAATATATATATAATGTAATACTTGCGCACACTTTTCTTCGTATTACTTTTAAAAAATTCGTGAAAAATCGCTGTCCGGGGACCCCTACCTTATCTCGAAAAGTACTGATCAAAAAATTTTGAAAAAATCCTGGAATATTCTCCACGGGGTATAGATTGAACGAAAATTATCATTACCTTTAATAATTTATCTGGTATAGAAAAAAAAAAAAAAAAAAAAAAATTTCAAGGTGACCAGTTTTCATTAAAGATTGGAAACAAACTTTGTTGATAACTCATTTGGGTGTGTTTTGTGAAGTCACTGATCATTTTATATTACCGTAACATAAATTTTGACTTAAGGGATTCGTTTTGGGGGGTGGAATCGGAAGTGAAAAAAATTTTTTTTATTCTAATTCATCGAGTGTGGTGTCAAATGAAAGCTTGTGAAAACACGAGTAAAAATATATATATAATGTAATACTTGCGCACACTATTCTTCGTATTACTTTTAAAAAATCGTGAAAAATCGCTGTCTCCTATCTTATCTCGAAAAGTACTGACCAAAAAATTTTGAAAAAACCCTGGAATATTCTCCACGGGGTATAGATTGAATGAAAATTATCATTACCTTTAATAATTTATCCGTTATAGAAAAAAAAACAAAATTTCCAGGTCACCAGTTTTCATTAAAGATTGGAAACAAACTTTGTTGATAACTCATTTGGGGTGTGTTTTGTGAAGTCACTGATCATTTTATACCACCCTAACAAAATTTTTTATTTTTAAAAACAATCAACATACGGAACACTAATTGTGCAAGTTCAACTTGCACTTGACCGGTTTTTTTAAAAGTAATACGAAGAAAAGTGTGCGCAAGTATTACATTTATATATATATATATTTTTTACTCGTGTTTTCACAAGCTTTCATTTGACACCACACTCGATGAACTAGTAAAAAAATTTTTTTTTTTCACTTCCGATTTCACCCCTCAAAACGAATCCCTTAAGTCAAAATTTATGTTACGGTGATATAAAATGATCAGTGACTTCACAAAAACACACCCCAAATAAGTTTTCAACAAAGTTTATTCCAATCTTTACTGAAAATTGATGACCTTGAAATTTTTGTTTTTTTTTATATAACAGATAAATTATTACAGGTAATGCACTCGTGATAATTTTCGTTCAATCTACACCCCGTGGAAAATATTCCAGAATTTTTTCAAAATTTTTTGATAAGTACTTTCCGAGATAAGGCGGGTGGACAGCGATTTTTCGCGATTTTTTAAAAATAATACAAAGAAAAGTGAGCACAAGTATTACATTATATATATATTTTTTACTCGTGTTTTCACAAGCTTTCATTTGATACCACACTCGATTACCTAGTAAAAAAATTTTTTTTTTCATTTCCGATTTCACCCCCCCAAAACTAACCCCTTAAGTCAAAATTTAATTTTCAAAACCACATGGCTCTGATGAGGCCATCAATTCCTATATTGCTACCAAATTTCAACTTTCTATGACAAGTAGTTTCGGAGAAAATCGGGTGTGACAGACGGACAGACGGACAGACAGACACCGAAGTGATCTTATAAGTGTTCCGTACGGAACACTAAAAAAATACATAGAATTGATTTCGCAAACCCAGAGATATTGAAAATTGAAGGACATCCAAGAAAAATGTGAATTTTACAAAAGGATTAAAATATGGAAAAAACAATAGGCTGAAAAACTGAAAAACAAAAAAACGCAAGTAAAATTTATTATAACTAATTTAAACAACAAAACATAACAGAACCCCAAGTATATGCCATAAAAATCAACAAAAAATTGTTATTGACAAAACTGACCAAAACGAAGTCCAAAATGAACTTAGTTTTAGTCATTATTTTAACGGAAATACCTACGTGTTCTGTGTAAAATTGTTATAAAGATCTGTAATTTATGTACCTCAACAATGTTACGTGCACGTTTCTCTTAATTACTGAGCAAAAATGGAACCCTCCGGATACTTATTTAAAGTCAAAATTAATCTTTGAACCTAATTCACATAAGAAAATATTTTTTTAGCAAATTCCGTTTTGTAGAAGATTAAGTATAATAATAACAATAATTTGGCCAATAACCCATAACTAGTTGCTAATAAAACGAAACGTAAATTGCTATATATTTTACAATTTACCTTCTTTTCACATGACACTGATATCAATCAAAATGAAATATTACAACTTGACTTGGCTACCATCGTATATATAATTTTTAGTGTTCCGTTTATAAACATCACTTCGGTGTCTGTCCGTCTCTCACACCCGATTTTCTCCGAAACTATTTGACGTAGAAAGTTGAAATTTGGCACTAATATAGAAACTGATGGCCTCATCAGAGCCGTGTAGTTTTGAAAGTTAAATTTTGACTTACGGGGTTAGTTTTGGGGGGTGATATCAGAAGTGAAAAAAAAAATTACCAGGTCATCGAGCGGGGTGTCAAATGAAAGCTTGTAAAAACACGAGTCCAAAAATATATATAATATAATACTTGTTCCAAAGTGCATTCAGGAAGGGAAGCAGAGTATAGGATAATATCTTTACGATTAAGGATTTAATAGAAAAAAGTAAGAAGAACAGAAAACACGTTGCATTTCTAGATCTTGAAAAAGCCTTTGATAGTGTGCCAAGGCAACTTATATGGAACAGCTTAATAGCAAGAGGAATAAATACGCAGTTATGTAGAACCATTCAAAGTCTATACCAGATCACAAGATGTTATGCGAGAACGGGAAAATACGTGTCTGAGGAGTTTACAACAAGAGAGGGACTTAGACAAGGGGGAGTTTTAAAGCCCAACCTTATTCAATATAATAATGGACGATGTAATAAAAAGAGTAAAAATAAAAGTAAAAAAAATACGGGGTCGGCTATAAAATATGATACTGACAGAAATAACTGAAAGCGCCTATGCAGATGATCTGGTAATCTACGCCAAGAACGGGAGAGAGTTACAGTACAATATAGAAGCATGGAAGGCAGCACTGCACAAAAAAAATCTAAGAATAAATATAGACAAGACCCAGACAATGATAATAGGCAGAGACAAAGAAAAGATAACGATAAAAATTGACAGCAAAGAAATAGAACAAGTATAGTCTTTCAAATATCTAGGAACGAAAATACATAAAACAGGAAAGAACGATGCGGAAATAAATAATAGAATAGAAAATGCACTGAAAGTATTCGTCAGTCTCAACAATACCTTCATGCGTAAAAAAGAGGTCTCCATAAACACAAAAATGATAGTCTATAAAACTATATTTAGATCTATCCTAATATATGGCAGAGATAAAATTAGAAACACCAAGGTGAGAGAACAATTGCAGATAGAACCGCTAACGAGAACGATAAAAAGGAACCAAATGAGATGGTTTGGCCACTTAGTGAGAATGAAGGAGAGTCAACAAACAAAAGTAATATGGGAAACCCGAACGATACAGAAAAGACTAAGGGATAGACCAGCCAAAACTTGAAAAACTGAAGTAGCTGAAAACCTAAAGGAACGGAAAACGACCTAGAAGGAAGGAAAGAAAAGGGCAAAAAACAAGAAGGAATGGGCAAAAATTGTATAGAATTTTTAGATAAAATGTATTTAACGTGAAAAATCTACATCTTGACACCTAACGGTACATTAAGGTATTTGATAAATAACTAATACTTGTGCACACTTTTCTTGGTATTATTTTTAAAAAATTGCGAAAAATTGCTCTCCCTCTTATCTCGAAAAGTACTGATCAAAATTTTGAAAAAATGGCTGGAATATTCTCCACAGGGTGTATATTGAATGAAAAATACGGCAAGTGCGTTACCTTTAATAATTGACCTAGTATATAAAAAAAAAATAAAAATTTCAAGGTTATCAGTTTTCAGTAAAAATCGGAAAAAATTTTTGTTGAAAACTCATTTGGGGTATGTTTGTGAAGTTACCGGTTATTTTATACTTCCATAACAAATATTTTTATTTTAAAAGCAATCAACGTAAGGAACAGTAATTGAGCCAATCCGACTAGCTGGACATCCTAGTTTTTGTTGAACAAGATTATAACTTTTTGGTTATATTAATCATTATCGTCATCATCCATTATTATAGCGTTGTACACCTTTTAGTTCCTTGTCTTCATTCGTCTCGATTTTCCCGGTTTCCATGACGCAAGTTCCTAGCTGACATGTATCTTGCTTATGTCTTCTATCCATGTTGTCTTTGGACGTCCCCTTTTTCTTCTTTCCCGTGGTGTCCAATTTTTAGTGAGCTTTGGGAGCCGTTCATCGCTCATCCTCTCCACGTGACCGTACCGTACCACTCTAGCTGTTTCCTCTCTATTTCGTTAATTATATCGGCGTCAACTTCCATGATTTCTAATATCCTCTTGTTTTGTATTTTGGCAAGTCTTGATTTTCCCACCGATCTAGCACCCACAGTTTCCGTTCTATGGCTTTACTCATTTGCCACGTTTTACTGCCATAAAGTACAATGCTTCTCAGAATGGTGTTAAAGAGAAGTTTTTTGTTTCTCTTCGATATATTTTTCCCCCACAGGATCGAGTTTAAGCATCCAATGACTTTCTTCCCTGCCACTGCTTGTTATTTTTGTTCCTAGGTATGTATACTCTCGGCATGGTTCGATTTGGATGTGATCGTCTACCTGGAGGACGTTTGTTTTCTCCTTTCCCACACAAGGATACTTGGTCTTTCCTTGATTAACTGTCAAAACCCCATAATTCGTATTCTTTTAGGCGTTTCTTTGTCATCAGTTCTAAGTCTTGTTTATCTTATGCTAGCACCACCTGATCGTCTGCAAAGTGTAACGTGTACAGCGTGGTGTCTCCATTTAGCTCTGTGCACATTTTCTCACATGCTCTCCTCTACTTTTTCAGCGCTTTGTCAATACAGATGTTAAATAGTGTAAGGGAGAGGCAACATTCTTGCCTTAATCCTTTGGTGACTTCAAAACTTTCTGATAGCTGGTTTCCCATTTTTTATTTTTGATATTTGATCATTGTATAGCCGTTGGATGGCCTTTATTAAGAGGCTGGTTTGAAAAGTCCGTGCTAAAATAAAAACTACTTATGTGTTTGGGGTAAACCTTTTTTATTTTTCGACATAGTCTCCTTTTAGGCTTATACACTTCGTCCAACGATGTTCTAGTTTGTTGATCCCTTCCGAATAATAGGATTTGTCCAAGTTTGCAAAATATCCATTAGTGTCTGCAATCACCTCCTCGTTTGAATAAAATCTTTGTCCTGCCAGCCATTTCTTCAAATTGGGGAACAAATAGTAGTCCGAGGGAGCCAAGTCTGGAGAATAGGGGGGATGTAAAACGAGTTGGAATCCTATTTCCATTATTTTGCGACCACAACTGCTGAGGTGTGTGCTGGTGCGTTGTCGTGATGGAAAAGGACTTTCTTGTGGGCCAATCGCGGGCGTTTTTTTCTTGCAGCTCGGTTTTCAAACGGTCCAATAACGATGAATAATATTTACCTGTAATAGTTTTTAAACCCTTTCCCAGATAGTGAGGAGGATGAGGATTATCCCTTGCGAATCCCAAAAGATAGTCGCCATAACCTTTCCGGCCGAAGGAACGGTCTTCGCCTTTTTTGGTGCAGATTCCCCCTTGGTAACCCATTGTTCAGATTGTTGTTTGGTCTCAAAAGTATAGTAATGTATCCATGTTTCATCCACAGTGACGAAACGACGCTTAAAGTCCTCCGGATTCTTCTGGAACAGCTGCAAACCATCCTTGCAACACTTCACACGATTCCGTTTTTTGGTCAAGCGTGAGCAATCGCGGCACCCATCTTGCGGATAGCTTTTCTCATGTCCAAATGTTTATGCAAAAATTATGTACCCGTTCAGTCGAGATGCCCACAGCACTAGCAATCTCACACACCTTAACTCTTCTGTCATCGATCACCATATCATGGATTTGATCAATGATTTCTGGAGTCGTAACCTCCACAGGCGGTCCAGAACGTTCAGCGTCACTTGTGCCCATATGGCCAGTCCAAAAATTTGAAACCACTTATAAACTGTTCTAGTCGAAGGTGCAGAGTCACCATAATGTTTATCAAGCTTCTCTTTAGTCTCCTGAGGCGTTTTGCCTTTCATAAAGTAATGTTTAATCACCACACGAAATTCTTTTTCGTCCATTTCTTGAAAATCACTCGACTTCCTTGATTCACACGAATGCCAAATACAAAGAAATAGACCAATATGGGTGAAACTTGGTGTGCGTTCATTCAAGAGATGCTACTAACTAAACATGACCTCGATGGTGCCATCTCTCGGACTTTGCACGGACTTTTCAAACCAGCCTCGTATGGTGATGTTTACATTGGTATCCTGTAGCACTGTCCAAAGTCTATTCAGAGGGATCATATCGTAGGCTTTTGAAAGATCTACGAATAGGAGGTGTGATTCCCTGTTAGTTGTTACTCTTTTGTCGTCCAACTGTGTGATTGTATAAACTTGATCTATGCATGACCTGCCTGCTCTAAACCCTGCTTACTGTCCTATTTCGTCGGGTCCATATTCTTCTTCTATGCTGTTTCAGGACCTACCAGCAGCGGTAGTTGGTCCAATCGTTTTTCTTTCCTTTTTTGTAGATAGGTGTTATCCAGGCCTCTTTGGGGGACTTCTCCATCTATGTGTCTAGTGAATAACTCTACCCGAATTTGTATTAGGTTAGTAGTGCCATTTTTAAGGAGTTCAGGTGCGATGTTGTCTGGGTTGCACGCCCTTCCAGTCTTCATTGCCTTTACCGCTTTCCAGTGTCGGTGAAGATTACCTTTCTACACTAACGTGCATAGAAATCGGCCCACTGTAAACTTTTGACTTTAACTATATTTTTTTTTTAAATTATTCATCAGATCAAAAAAAGAAATATGCTGTTTGAAAGACAATTTAATGTGAGTATAAATTTATCAAGAAGGCTTATCGTTTATATGCGTAGCAACCGGTAAACAAATGAAACGTGTTTATGTAGTGATTGTAACGAAAATAACAAATTTGTCAAATATTAAAATTATTGCTTTTGCAACTGAAATTTGCATATTAATTCGTTTTTTTTCATAATCTCAGTAGTGTTTAAGTGTGTTAGTTTAATGCATATTACACCACAAAAAGCCGCCCAAGTTTTTGCTTTAATCGAAAATGGACTTAGTCAGCGAGCTGTTGCTAGACAATTGAATATGACACGCGCAGCGGTTCGAAGAGTGTGCAAACGTTATGAGGAGACTGGATCCTTTCATAGGCGACCTGGAACAGGCAGAAGGCGATTTACAACCGCTCGTGATGACCGCTTTATTGTGTCAACAACATTAAGAAATCGTCACCTTAATGCCGTTCAAGTGCAACGACAGCTCCGTGAGGTGCGAGGAGTGGCTATTAGTCAGTGGACAGTAAGACGAAGACTGCAGGAAAATAACCTGACCCCTAAAACACCTGCGATTGGTCCAAAACTTACTCCAGCTCATCGGCAAGCCCGCCTGCGTTTGCACGGGATCATCTGAATTGGACGTTGGAACAATGAGGATCTGTTCTGTTCTCAGATGAGACCAGAATATGCCTCCATGGTAGCGACCGAAGAAGGAAAGTGTACCGAAGACCAAGAGAGCGATTTGCAGATTGCTGCTTTGAAGAGCGGAGTGCTTATGGAGGTGGTTCCTGTATGATCTGGGGTGCAATTTCTATAGGAGCACGAACCGACCCTGAGTTCATTCGTAGGGGCGACCGTGTTCACGGAAGAAGAGGTTTAACGGCTGCTAGATATATCGAGGAGATTTTTAGCAATTTATGTGGTACCTTACGTCGACTACATTCGAGACGAATTTACCTTTATGCATGACAATGCAAGGCCGTACACGAAACCGCAAGAATCGTGCAAGATTACATTGCAGAAGTCGGTTTTCGGTTATGGAGTGGCCAGCATACAGTCCTGATCTAAATCCGATCGAACATTTATGGGATGAGTTAAAACGAAGAATTCGAGCTAAACTTCATACCCCAAACTCGATCGCAGAGCTTATTGTTGCAGTAGAAGAAGAGTGGTTTAACATCCCTCAAGAAACAATAGCAAACTTGATTAGATCTTTGCCTAATCGTATGAGAGATGTTATTAGGGCAAGAGGAGGTCATACCCATTATTAAAAAATTAAGTTTTAAGTTTTAAATTGTCAATAACCCTATTTATGTATAATAATAAAAAAGCTTAATTTGCTTAATGCATTAATTTCACTATGTTAAACATAGGAAGTCGAAATAAGTTTTCGTAAATTTATACTCACATTAAAGCATATTAAATTGTCTTTCAAACAGCATATTTCTTTTTTTGATCTGATGAATAATTTTTTTTAAAAAAATATAGTTAAAGTCAAAAGTTTACAATGGGCCGATTTCTATGCACGCAAGTTTATATTTGAATTGTTGGTTAAAAGAGAGAAAATTCTAATTATCTAACATAATATAGATGAACTGATCAATTTTTTGTATGTTTCAGATATGTACTAATATTATAAAAAAAGGTTGGAAAATAGTCCGAGACAAGAAGGGAAGAATAGGTCCTTACGCATATTTACGAGATCAGTGGGTTTCATTTGATGATATTGGAATGATAAGACATAAATCTGAATACATTAAAGCAATGGGATTGGGAGGTGGTATGATTTGGGCTCTTGACTTGGATGATTTCAAAAATGAATGTGGATGTGAAGAATATCCCATGCTTAGAACGATCAACAGAGTTCTGAGAGATTATGCGGTTCCTGATCCAAAATGCGTTTTAGGTAAATCACAAGAAAATCCTATCCAAAAACCCACGACTGTAATTAAACCAACACAAAAGCCAACATGGAGTAGTTCAACTTCTAAACCTTCAAAAGCTACAGCCCAAACGCCAACAACTATCCAAAGCGTGCCTAAGCCAGATCATACCAAACCACCATATGCTTCCCTCTCATGTAATGGAAAAAACTATTTATGCCCAATCCCGATAATTGCAATCAATATTATTTATGTAATCAAGGTCAATATTCGTTACAAGCTTGTCCTGATAACTTATATTGGAACAAAGATCATTGCGATTGGCCTGAAAATACGCCATGTCATCCAGATGGCACCACTCCTTCTTTGTCAGTTGAAACGACAGAAAAAATGACCGAAGAACCTTACTTACCTCCAGTTACCAGCAGTACCAACTATATCCCGTCAAGTACCCAAGAAGTCATCCATGGTTCGGCAGATTCAGGAGAATATAAAGTCGTTTGCTACTTTACAAACTGGGCTTGGTATAGGTATGTGTTGTGTCTAAATATTATAACCTAATAGATAGTGTTAACTCATTATAATTTTTGAGTGACTGTTAAGAAATCATGAATTATAAGTTTCTAAAATTCCTAGATTTCATACAGACCAAGGTGGCGACCCGAAATTTTGACCTGTCACCTAACTGTCTGACTAGTTGTTCATTTTAACCGAGTCGAATAAAACCTGCAAAAGGCAGACGCCGCCAATACTGGAGTCCGAAGCTGCTTTTTCCAGCCGAAAACGGTGGTTTTTTTTTTGAGTTTTTGTATAAATGAGACCATAAGTCCTAAATTGTGTGTCCTACGCATCTGCTCAAATTATTTTTAGAAAATCTTAATAATCTTAAAAAAATTAAAAATCTTAATAAAATATCGCGAGGGCAGACGCCTCGCTTGTATCCGAACAAACCAAGGCAATTTTAAAGTTCAAAAAAAAAAATTGAAATTCTGATAGTATAGACTGAAATTATTGTTTTTTTTTATGTTTTTGGACACGTAGAATCCCAGTATAAATTAAATTACCATTCAACCTACCCTTTTTGTACAAGTATATTGATGATCTGATTTGCGCTGTACCCAAGGGTAATACAGAAATCATTTTAAACTATTTTAATGCATTCAACACACATATACAATTCACTATCGAAATAGAACAGGACTTCAGTGTTCCTTTTTTTGGACGCTAAAGTAATAAGAACAAGTGACGACAGTATTATACTTGACTGGTATAAAAAACCCACAGCGTCAGGCAGATTCATTAATTATTTCTCTAATCACCCAAAAAATCAAAAATTTAACACCGTAATAGCAATGAAAAACAGGGTCATACGCATCAGTGATGATAGGTTTCGAAAAAGAAACCTATCATCACTGTATAACATTTTTTGTCGACAATGCCTATCCTAAACATATTTTACGAAAATTAATTTATAATTCGGATAGTGTTGATGCCCCTACTGACGAGACGCCTGCGCAGCATAGGATATACAGGAAGCTACAATTTATAAAGCCAATCACAAACTCAATTGTCGCCTTATTCAGAGATTTTCCAAATATAAAAATTGCGAAATATAACAGCATACAAGGTTTTGACCTGTTTTCAAAAATAAAGGATAGAACACCTATTTTATATAATAACTCTGTAGTTAGATTGTCTTGTTTACAATGTGAAGCGTGTTATATTGGGCAGACATCTCAGTAGTTGAAACAGAGACTCACACAGCACAGGAGTGACTCCCGATTGGGAAAGAATTCGTGTGCTGTGGTGCAACATAATTTGAAAACGGGTCATAATTTTGACTATAATAACGTTAAAATCTTAGCTCATGACAACAACTACAAAGGGAGACTTTTTAAGGAAATGTACCATATCAACAGGGACCCAAAGTCAATTAACTATAGATCAGACACTAATCAACTTAGTAGTATTTATAGCAACATAATTAATAGGTATTAATCATTTACAATTACAGCAATAATAACAAATAAAGATTTGCCACCTCTTAGTATAAAATAAATTAAAGACGTTTTCCTGTTGCTGTTTTTTCGTTCGTTTGGAATTCACGGCAGTGCATATGTATCGAGATGTTGAGTGTTGGTTTCGAGGACAAACTCGCATTTTCGTACGTGTTTTAATTGATTGTTCGTTTGTGTCATAATTTTTTGTTTTATATTTCAATATTTTAATGCCTTGACGAAAGAGAATAGTGTTTTAATATAGGTGTATAAATTTTGTAGTTACTCCTGAAGAAGAAGAAGTTATCAAACGATAACGAAATATTGAGTTTTAAAGAAGAAAAGAGTTTTATTTACAGTCCAGACCGATATATATATATATATATATATATATATATATATATATATATATATATATATATATATATACATACATATATATATATATATATATATATATATATATATATATATATATATATATACATATATATTATATATATATATATATATATATATATATATATATATATATATATATATATATATATATATATATATATATATTATATATTTATATATATTTATATATATATATATATATATATATATATATATATATATATATATATATATGCGGCATTATTTGTCAAGCGGGACACCCTTCTCCTCTCCATTACAGATTTTAAGATGGGAGGATCTGTAGAGGCTCAAAATTTTCGTCAAGACGTGTACTTTAAAATTCCGTTTGGCGATTTTTGAAATTCAATATGGCGTCGCAACATGGCGGCCATAATCAACCAAAAGGTGACTTTTACCAAAGAAAAGTTGCTTAAATTTATCATAAACATTTAGTTTAAAATGTAAAATGGGAAGAACCAGTTGTTTTTTCATATTTTGAGTGTGCCGATTATAAATTCAATTACAAAAATGCAATTTGACATCTGTAAACTGCCAAACCCACTGTCAAAACACCCAAAATAACATCAAACCCGTGTTTTACGTTAAATACGGAGTTTACCGATATTATTATATTTTCGGGTTACTGATTACGAATATGATCTGAGAATTACAAAACTGACAGCTACCACTGTCAAAACTGACATAATAACTTGAAAACCGAGTTTTACGTTTAATACCGATTTTATTCACAATTATCATGTTTATGAGGTCATTTATTATAAATTGATTGTAATTTGACAAAATAAAAAAATGACAGCTACCAACTGCCAAATCAACTGTCAAAACTGACATTATAACTTAAAAACCGGGTTTTACGTTTAACCCATTAACGCCCAAATTAAGGGTATTAACAGGGTCATATTTGATCGATTGCCAATAATGCTAGGGTAATGGAAACCTTACAAAAATTTATACCCGACTATTTTCGAGGATGCTCTTTCAGATCCTCATACCACTTAAATCGACCTGTTTTCAACAGAAGTCGTGCAATTTTTATATGTGCTTTAAATCCCTGTTTTTTGGAAAAATCAATTTTCAACAATATTTTCAAAATGGCGGCTGCGAACATAACCTCTGTTTTAGATATTGCTCAGATATTCCGATGTTCCTCCCCAACAAGAATGTAATACTCCGTAATAATATCATCCGTATTAATATTACCCACTTAATGGTCAATTGTCCTTTTTGGAACATTTGAAAGAGTTTAAGTTGAATTATTTAGTCTGGAATATTTGAAATACTTAGATAGGAGACTTTACATCGAAATTAGCAGTGTTCAAGCTTCATATATTTATAGTTAGAGAACAGCAGTCAATTCACTATATGTTGATATTCAGGATATTTACTATTCTATTAGAATTTTACTACGGTATATGAGAATGTTCTAACATTTTAATGACTGTTTAAATAAAGGACTTGAAGCAATTAGTAACAATAATTGCTAATAAAATTTTCTACTCGAGAAAGAAAATATGTTTAATTAGGCATATTATAAAGCATTCAACCATTGTTTTTCTTTCAGTAAGTATTAATTTTAATCTTATATTTTAGGCAAGGGGATGGAAAATATTTACCTTCAGATATAGACGAATCTTTATGTACACATATTAACTATGGATTTGCCGTATTAGATCCTAATACCCTCACGATTAAGCCTCATGACGATTGGGCAGATATAGACAACGGTAAGTCAGCAGTTCGATAATGATAACTTCTTATAATTGACTTCTATAATATATATAAAATGCAACGTCTGTCTGTCTGTCTGTCTGTCCGTTAGTGCGCTTATCACTGGAGAACCACTTATCCGATTTACGTACTTTTTTTTAAAACGTACATATGTTCTCTGGCCAGGTTATAGGCCATATTTTTATTACGATAGGCAGCATAAGGAATGAGCAGTGACGATAATAGTGAATGAAGTCGGAAAAAAGTTTGCCGCTAGCGAGTTCCCTTGCAATACACAGCCTAAACCATTAAATATAGAACAATATTATATAGCATAGAATATCTATAATCTATAATATATATAAAATGCAACGTCTCTCTCTGTCTGTTTGGCTATCTGTCTGTCCGTTAGTGCGCTTATCACTGGGAACCACTTATCCGATTTACGTACTTTTTTTTTTTAAACATACATATGTTCTCTGGCCAGGTTATAGGCCATATTTTATTACGATAGGTAGCGTAAGGAATGAGCAGTGACGATAATAGGGAATGAAGTCGGAAAAAAGTTTGCCGCTAGCGAGTTCCCTGCAATACTCAGCCTAAACCATTAAATATAGAACAATATTATATAGCATAGAATATCTATAATCTATAATATATACATAAAATGCAATGTCTCTCTGCCTGTCTGTCTGTCCATTAGTGCGTTTATCACGCGAGAACCACTTATTCGATTTAAGTATCTTTTTTAAATTCATACATATATTCTTTGGCCAGGTTATATAATATATATAATAATAATAATAATCTACATCTATAATATATATAAAATGCAACGTCTGTCTATCTGTCCGTTAGTGCGCTTATCCCTTGAGAAGCACTTATCCGATTTACGTGATTTTTTAAATTTATACATATATTCTCTGACTAGGTTATAGATATATATTTTATTACATCTATAATATATATAAAATGCAACGTATCTCTGTCTGTCTGTCTGTCTGTCTGTCCGTTAGTGCGCTTATCACTCGAGAACCACTTATCCGATTTACGTGCTTTCTTTTAAAACATACATATGTTCTCTGGCCAGGTTATCTATCTATAACATATATAAAATGCAACGTCTCTCTGTCTGTCTGTCTTTTAGTGCGTTATGTGCCTTTTTCTTAAAAACATACATATATTCTCTGGCCAGGTTATAGGATATATTTTATTGCGTTAGGTAACATAAAGAATAAGCAGTGACGATAATAGTGAATCAAGTCGGAAAAAAAGGTTACGGTTAGCGCGTTCTCTTGCAATACACTGCCTAAACCATTAAATATGGAACAATATCATATTGCAAAGAATTCAATATATATATATATATATATATATATATATATATATATATATATATATATATATATATATATATATATATATATATATAATGCAACGTCTCTCTGTCTGTCTGTCCGTTAGTGCGCTTATCACTTGAGAACCACTTATCCGATTTACGTGTTTTTATAAATTTATACATATGTTCTATATAATTCGATATAAGCCTAGATAATGGGAGGTAAGGGAGATAATGGGAGATAAGTATAAATAATGGGAGATAAGTATAAATAATGGGAGATAAGGAGAAATAATGGTAGATAAGCAGAGAGAAGTCTAGATAATGGAAGTTATGGTGAGATAATGGGAGATAAGGGGAAATAATGGGAGATAAGGAGAAATATTGCGAGATAAGTCGAGATAAGCGTAGATAATGGGAGATAAGGTGAGATAATGGGAGATAAGGGGAAATAATAGGAGATAAGGAGAAATAATGGGAGATGCGCAGAGATAAGCCTAGATAATGGAAATTATGTAGAGATAATGGGAGATAAGGAGAAATAATGGGAGATAAGGGGAAATAATGGCAGATATTGTATTACGTTAGGTAACATAAGGAATAAGCAGTGACAATAGTAGTGAATCAAGCCACGCGAGCTATAAGCATTTTTTATGATGTTGGTTTTTCAACGGCTCATATGTTAGCAGTCTCGCATTGTAGCGCAGTCAAAAATAGTCAAAATAATGATGAGATTGTCACAGTTTAGATATAGCAATATTATGATTTTATCCTCTCTAGGGTATTACCAGGAGATTTCTCCTGACTTTTGGACCTCGAAACACTTGTCCTCTTTTGTTTATAAATAATTTAAGTTTTCAAAACGCGTTTTTTGAACTTAAAAATGTGAATAACTCTGGTTATATAAGTCGGATTGAGATAACAAAAACTAAAAATGAAATTTCTAACAAATTCTCGTTAGCTACAAAATTGTAAAAACAGGCAAAAAAACTGCTTTTTTTTTCATTGTACAGCTCGACGAAATGAACCAATCGGCTTGAAACTTTCAGAAAATATACCTTACTAATTTCGTTTTACCCACTTTTGCATCTCTTAACATGTAGGCTGAAAAGTTTTTGACCTGACACATTGATGTCGCCCTTTTGAAAAAATCCATGTGATTTTTAGTCAGTATCAACCTTCAGACGATATGTGTCAAAACTTCACGACGTTTCAACGATTAATTTACAAGTTACAGTGGTTTTAGTGACGCTACTTTTAATATTTTCAAAACAATGGAAAAAATCGAATTTCGTGTGTTGATTAAACACTGTTTTTTGATGGGAAAAATACCATTCAAGCAAAGCAATGGCTTGATCAGTGTTACGGGGACTCTGCCCTTGGAAAATCACATGGTATGCTAAATTTAAACGAGGTCGTTGGACGCCCAAATGAGGTGGTTACACGGACAACATAAAAAAAAATCGACAAAATTGTCCGTAAAGTGAAATTGCGTGAAATAGCCGACACCCTAAAGATATCAAAAGAACATGTTGGTCATAGTTCGCATGAACATTTGGGCATGAGAAAGGCCTGTTCGAAATGGGTACCGTTTGCTTACAATGGACCAAAAACAACAACGTGTTGATGATTCTGTTTTGGCCTCTGTATTTTGGGATGGAATAATTTTCATCGAGTATCCTGCGAAGGGAAAAACCATCAATAGCGAATATTATATAAAGTTACTGGTGTGTTTGAAGGCAAAAATCGCAAAGAAATGGCCCCAAATGAACAAGAAAAGAGTGCTCTTTCATCAAGACAATCCACCGTGTCACAAGTCAATGGTTACGATGGCAAAATTGCATGAATTGAAGTTCGAATTACTTCCTCATCCACACACTCCAGATTTGGCCCCCAGTGACTATTATCTAGTCGCAGACCTCAAAAAATGCTCGCGGGAAAGAGGTTTGGCTCCAATGAAGACGTTATCGCCGAAACTGAGGCCTATTTTGAAGGCAAAGACAAACCCTTCTACAACAAAGGTACAGAAATGTTAGAATAGCGTTGGACTGATTGTATCGCTCTTGAGGGATACTATGTTGATGAATAAAGTCGAATTTTTCAAAAAAATGTGTTTTAAATAGCCAGACCAAAAACTTTTCTTCCTACGTGTTATATAGTTTCTAAAATCATAAAAATAGCTCCACTGTACATCAAAAGTAATATGGGATGAAAATACAACGTTTATACAACGTTTTATGCCGGAAATATTAATTAATTAATAGTAATATTAAGTTAAGTTAGCCTAAACTAAGGCAGTGTATAGCTTTACCCACCTATTAACACCTGGATATGTAAATAATTTAACTCTTATATTTTTAGGATTTTATACCAAGGTAGTTGCCTACAAGTCTAAAGGTATCAAGGTCTTAATAGCGATTGGAGGATGGAATGACTCCTTAGGAGATAAATATTCACGACTTGTTAATAGTCCTGAAGCAAGAGCCAGATTTATTTCACACGTCATCGAGTTTATTGAAAAATGGGGATTTGATGGTTTAGATTTAGATTGGGAATATCCTAAGTGTTGGCAGGTATGTTCAATTTATTAAAAGAATATCTAGGGTAATTACTACATATACACTCCTGGACAAAATTAACGCAACAATATATTGAAATCATACAAATCTCTATAATGAATAAATTTTAATAATTTTTTAAGAACATTGGTTACACTAAAGGTTAAAGAAAACTTATTCGGATACTTTAAAAGTGAATTAGCTACCAAATTTCTCTATAAGATTCGAATTAAAATTATTCTTAAGACCTAATAACAAAATCGTTGAAATTATGTAATAATGAAAAAAATAAACTGGGACACTAGTAGCAAAATTAATGGTGTAACTGGGACACTAGTAGCGTGTGTTGCCTCCTCTACTTCGGATGACAGCGTTTATGCGCCTAGGCATGCTTCTAATTAAATTTTGGATAAAATCTTGACGAATTTGCTCCCATTCTGTGATAACTGCATTTTCAAGTTCCCTTAGGTTTCTAGGTGTAGGTATATGACGTTTCACGTTTTTCTTAAGGTGATCCGGGCTTTTTGGTAGCCATTGCATAATCGGTATATCAACTTGATTAAGATAATCGAGTACCTCCCTAGCCACGTGAGGTCGAGCGTTGTCTTGCATAAACAGGAAATTGGGCCCCACGAAATGACCGAAAGGCATCACATGTTCTATTACAATATTCTCAAGATAGTAGTCAGAATTCATGGATCTCGTACGGACAGGAACTAACTCTGTGCGAGCATCAAAGCAGATGCCACCCCAGAACATAACAGAGCCACCGCCGAATGGAATCCTTGCAGAGATATTGCAAGGAGCAAACCTCTCTCCTGGTCTTCGCCATACTCGCTCACGACCATCTGGATGTTTTAGACTAACCCTAGTTTCATATGTGAAGAAAACTTGTTTCCCATCATCCACAGACCAGTGTTCGTGATTTCGAGCAAAACGTAATCTGGCAACTCTGTTCTCTCTAGTAAGCAAGGGCGCAGTGGCTGGTCTCCTACTGTTTAATCCAGCTTCATTTAACCGTCTTCTAACGGTTTTAGAAGAAATTGTGACATTGCGAACAGCTTCGAGTTCGTTTCTTATTATAGAACTAGTGACAGTCCTGTTTCTTAAAGCATATTGTCTTATAAAACGTTCATCTAGTTCGCTAGTGCATCGTTTTCGCCCTTGCCCTAGCCTTCTAGAATAAGTTCCTACTTCATTCAAGCGTCTTACCATACGACTTATTGTGGAACGATGTTTGCCTAACAAATTGGCAACATAACTCTGACAATATCCCTCGTCCAATAAAACTGAGGCTCGCACTACCTCGTGTTCAGTTAAATTCCTTGTTCGATTCTTTTTTCTAATTCTTCGAAGTCAAAAATAAAACAGTCTACCGCAAAAACGTATTACTTTGAAAAAGGGAACAATTTATAAGCTTACTTTTAAAGAAAATCCATCGCATTATTACAGAAAATTGTTTATCTTCTAAAAAATTCTTTAAAACTGTAAATATAAACGAATTGTTTTGATTTCTGTCATGAACAACGAAACAAAATATGCATAGCCTACTATTCAAATACTCGATAAACTTTTAAAACTGACATAAGAAAAAGAAAAATTAATTTGCGTTGTTGCGTTAATTTTGTCCAGGAGTTTATATGTATACAATACTTTTTAAATTTATCTCCTTCTGCTAACTGTAATATATATATATATATATATATATATATATATATATATATATATATATATATATATATATATATATATATATATATATATATATACAGTTGCGAACAATACTTATTTATTAATCGTGTACATGCTAACAAACATTTTGAAGACTAAAACAGTCATTGTTTATTAGAAATGTACTTAGTTTTTAACGTAACGAAATTATGCACAAACAAAAGTATGGAAATATTTTTAATATAAAATAAAAATTCCACTAAGACGAGTAAGATGTCGAAAATATTTAATATTTAGGGATATCCTTTTGCGTCAATCACTGTTTGACATCTTCTGTCCATAGAGTCAATAAGCCTAGCACAAAAATCGGGTGGTATTTTTTCGCGTTCTTGTTTTAATGTGATCCAAAGTTCGTCCCGGTTTTTTATATTTCGTTTCCTAATTTGTTTATCCAGATAGTGCCAAAGATTCTCTATCAGGTCCAAATCAGGTGACTGTGAAGGCTAACGCATCACCCGAATCCTTTGTTTAAAAAACCAATTCTTGGCCGAGCGAGATGTGTGTTTTGGGTCATTGTCTTGTTGAAAAATCCGTGACAGTGACAAATCAAATTATTTTCCAATATCTCAAGATACATTTGAGCATCCATTCTGCCATTTATCTTTGCCAATGGCCCCATACCAGACCGTCGAAAACAACCCCATACCATGATATTTCCACCGCCATGTTTGATAATAGGTACAAGGTATTTTGGGTCATATCTTAGATCAACTGGTCTTCTTACATAACCAGTAGAATCACTTCCAAAGAAAATGAACCTACTTTCTTCACTAAAGATTACTAGAGACCACTGATTTTGAGTCCAGTCTTTATGTTCCTTAGCAAATTTCAATCTCTCTTTTCTGTGACGCTTTGTAAGGAGTGGCTTTTTAACAGCACGCCTACCATGAAGATTTTTAGATAACAGACGACGCCTAATAGTCATGTCTGACATCAATACACCCTGATATTCCTGCCTTAGTTCTTTATTAAAATCAACAGCAGTTTTCCTGGGATCATTTTTCGCTTTTCGAAATATAATTTTGTCTACTCTCTTACTTGTTTTTTCGATGTTCGTTTTTAAATGCCGGATCAACAGTGCCCCTTCTCGAGAACTTCTTAACAATTTTGCTGACAGTGCACCTACGCAAGTTTAAAGATTTTGCTTTTTCAATTTGCTTCTTTCCACTTTGATACAGAGAAATAATTTTATGTTTCAGATCTGAACTATAATATTTGCACTTTGGCATTTTGGCAAAAACCGCAATGCTACTAAATTACTTCGTATCAACAATAACGTACTCTTAAAGCAGAATAATAAAATTATTTCAATGCTTTCGATAAGGACAAAACGCGTTTCTTAAAAACCTTATCTGCCAGAAAAGGGAAACAAAGTTTTTATAGTCAATAATCAAAATTCTATAAAGAAATTGTCAACAAAACAAGACTAGTTTTTTTTATTCCTAAAGCAGGGGTGTCAAACGGTCGATCGCGAGTGCTTTTTGAGTCGATCTCGAGAAAAAAATTCCGATATAGAACTATTCACAGATTTTGTTTTAGGTAAATAAAACAAAATGTAATGAATAAACTACTAAAATTTATTCGATCTACAATTAAGCCAGAATAACCCCCTCATCACTTTCTTTTATCGTAATAACCCCTGCTAGCGGCAAAAGGCGACTTTATCAAAGGAACGCGCGGTACTTGTCAAAGAAAAGCCGCGTTTTTGATTCCCGCCGATTTTTCTAGAAACTTCGAGCGGCGTGTTTGACGGGAACATTCGAGACTTCGTACGCGCCGATATAAATGTTGCGCCTGCAGGAATAGGGGTCAGTCTGAGTTGTAACTTGAAGGCGATACATCGATACAAAGTTTATTAATAAATAGTCCAAAATGAGTGCGGCGAAGAAAAGTAAAACTTATCATTTTAATAACGATTGGGAGGAAGAATTTTTCTTTTGTATGGTAAAGTATAAGTGCATTTATCTCATTTGCCGTGCGTCAGTTGCAATACCTAAGCGTGGGAACTTAGAGAGGCATCATAAAACGGTTCATAAAAACTATGAAAAGGATTTTCCGTCACAGAGTGAATTAAGAAAACGAAAAGTACGTGATTTGATAACTTGTTTGAAAAAAGAACAAACCATGTTCACAAGACCAGCCAAACAATCAAAAGCTGCAACGATCGCGTCATTTAAAATATCTCATATATTGGCGAAACACAAGAAACCATTTGATGATGGATTGGTCGTGAAGGAAGCATTTATTGAAGCGGGTGAGACTTTATTTGGAGATTTTAAAAATAAAACAGAGATTATGTCTACTATTAGGGAACTTCAGTTATCTCGTCCGACTGTCACAAGGCGTGTTGAAGTCATGAGTCAGGACATGGCAGATAAACTAAAACATGATATCATGGAATGTACATACTTTTTCTTTACAGTTCGACGAATCCACCGATATGACAGACACTGCCCAACTGGGTATTTATATTCGAATGGTATTCAATGACATGTCGGCTAAGGAAGAGTTTTTGACAATGATTCCTCTGAAAGGAAAGACCCGTGGCGAAGATATATATGACGTTTTCCTCAATTCTTCTATTCTTCAATTTTCTACAAGCTACCAATATATAAACTAGTGTGCATTACAACCGATGGAGCACCAGCAATGACTGGAAACGAAAACGGTTTTTTGTGGCATTGTGTCGAGCTAATGATGATTTCCCTTCATTTTTCTCCTTCCATTGCATTATACATCAGCAAGTTTTGTGTTCAAAAGTTCTAAACATGGAGGAGATTATGGGCATTGCAATAAAAATTGTGAATTCTATCCGTGCACGTAGCTTGCAACGACGGCTCTTTAAATTGCAGTTGGAAGATAGTGAGTCAGCTGAACACACTGATTTAGTTCTTCAGACGGATGTCAGGTGGTTGAGTCGCAGAAAATTCCTAGAAAGGTTTTAAGAATTATTGCCCGAAATAACAGCTTTTCTGGACGAAAGAGGTGATGACACTCAGGCTAACTGATTTGGCATTTTTGACAGACACAACACCATTAATTTGGAGCTTCAAGGTAAAGGAAAAACTATTATTGAGATGATTAGCGCAATAAACGCATTCAAAAGTAAATTGCAACTTATGATAGATCAACTGAAAAGAAAGGACCTGAAAAAATTTTCCGCCTTTGAAAGCAAGGATTCCTCAGTTGAATTATGATATTTATGAGGCAGAATTATCAATATTTTGGCCAATTCGAAATACGTTTTTATGATTTCAGTAAATTGGCAAATTCGCATCATTTATGAGTTATCCTTTTTCGTGTAAAAACATTGAGGAATTAGCTACTGAAATAGCAAGTCAGTTTAACATGGACTCATGTTCTGTTGAAAATGAGTTAGTGCAGATTATATCAGATATACATCTCAAAGCCACAGCATCTGATACAAAATTCTGGTGTTTTATATCTGAAGATAAAATATCCGAATCTAAGGCAAATCGCCCTTCAACTGACGGCAATGTTTGGGTCAACTTACTTGTGGGAGTCTGCATTTTTTGAAATGAAGATAATTAAGTCAAAATATCGCAATCGACTAACTGACGAACATATGTCATCATGCTTGCGATTAGCACTCGGTAATTACGTACCATCTTATGAAAAGTATGCTGCGGACATGCAGTGCCACGCTTCAACATCCAAAGTCACTCTTTAGTTAAGTTTAGACACTAGAACTCGTTTGTTTTGTAAGAACCAATAAACTCGCAATTTTGAATAATTATGAGTTTTTTCATTGACATTTTAGAGCAGACCTACACTTACCTTGACTAAAAAAATGCATATTGTGCGGAAAACTAATATCTATGCCACGATACACCCTACCTAGACGACAATCCTGCATCACACTTACTTGCAGCCTTTCAGAGTCGATCGATCGTAGTCTAACAATATTGAGGTAGATCGCCGGCAGTTCAAGTTTGAGCACCCCTATCCTAAAGGATAGTATTTTATATTTTTGATTAGAAAATGTTTCCATACTTTTGTTCGCCACTGTATATATATATATATATATATATATATATATATATATATATATATATATATATATATATATACAAAAGTGTAAAAATACAACTTCAATTCTTCATGTAAGCACTTTAAAACGCACTCTAGCGGTAAAACTTGGCCTATTTTTTTTCTAAAAGGCTTATCTCGATGGAAAATTTTCCCTAAAATATTTTTTATTTCAAACATTTCTCTAAAGTCAACAGGAAAGCTGTAAATTACAAAAACCCGTTTTTTAACCCTTTCAACCCAAAATAAGAGGAGGAAGCCGAGGAGGAGGGGACTTATACTTTTTTTTCAATGTACACATCAAAAAGAAGAGATTCCAGCAATAAAATATAACTTGGGATTTTTTTTGGATTTGACCCCTTTTTTGCGGTTTTCTGTCAGGTTAAATATATACAAAACACAGTGACAGAGAATGTCAGTGTGACAGTATTTGATATAGGGGTACATGCAAAAACATTTCTCCTAAAGCATAATTCATTCCTTTTTCTGGCATAAATGACTACAATATTATCTCCACTATAATTTATCATATTTACTTTTAAATAATTCAAAGAGTAAATCTAAAAATAAATTTACTTTTTAAACAATTAAACTTACACATATTACACTATTTGTAGGTTGATTGTAATAAAGGACCCGACTCTGACAAACAAGGGTTCGCCTCCTTGGTCAGTGAGTTAAGTGCCGCCTTCAAGCCCAAAGGACTGTTACTATCAACAGCGGTTTCCCCTAGTAAGGCGGTGATTGATGCTGGGTATGACGTCCCAACATTAAGCCAACATTTTGATTGGATTGCGATTATGACATACGATTTCCATGGACACTGGGATAAACAAACCGGACATGTTGCTCCCTTATATTATTATCCTGGTGATATTTATGATTATTTCAATGCCGTAAGTACTGTTTATCATTACTTTAATGCCATAAATTCCTCGACGCTTTTCAATTTAAACCATTTTAGTAATTAATACTCTTTTTTAGAACTTCTCATTACATTACTGGATAGAAAAGGGAGCCGATCCCAAAAAAAATTAATTATGGGCATGCCATTATATGGTCAGTCATTTAGCTTAGCAGATGCCACTCATTATGGACTTAATGAAAAGACATATGGGCCAGGTGAAGCAGGAGAATTTACAAGAGCTGGAGGATTTTTAGCTTTCTATGAGGTGAATTTCTAATTTACTGAAAATTATGCAAAATTCAAATTTCATCACAAATTACAGCTTTTATAAAAAAAAAAAAAAAACTCAGGGGTAGATAATGAAAATACGAAAAAAGTTTTTATTATTTGCAAATAAATTATCAGTTTTCTGGGATACAAAAAGTTATAACAAGAAGGCATTTTTTTGCAAAATTCGACATTATCTATCAACATAGTCTCTTTCAAGAGCGATACAATCTGTCCAATGCTTCTCTAACATTTTTATACCTCTTTTGTAGAAAGATTTGTCTTTGTCTTCAAAATAGGCCTCGGTTTTGGCGATAACTTCTTTATTGGAGCCAAATCTCTTTCCCGCGAGTATTTTTTTTGAGGTCTGCGAATAGATAATAGTCGCTGGGGGCCAAATCTGGAGAATACGGTGTATGAGGAACCAATTCGAACTTCAATTCATGCAATTTTGCCATCGTAACCATTGATTTATGATACGGTGCATTGTCTTGATGAAACAGCACTTTTTTCTTGATCATTTGGAGACGTTTCTTTGCGATTTCTGCCTTGAAATGCACCAATAACTTTATATAATATTTGCTATTGATAGTTTTCCGTTCTCGGCGTAGTCGATGAAAATTATTCCGTGCGCATCCCAAAATACAGAGGCCAAAACCTTCCCAATCGAGTGTTGTGTTTTTGGTCGCTTCGAGCGGCTTTCACGGACTGCTGTCCACTCGGCTAACTGCCGATTTAATTCCGATGTGTAGTGGTGGAACAATGTTTCATCCATTGTCACATATCGCATGAAAAAATCCTTTTTATTGCCCTTAAACAGGTCCAAACAGCGCTCAGAATCATCAACAACTTGTTGTTTTTGGTCCACTGTGAGTAAACGCGGTACCCATTTCGAACAGAGCTTTGTCATGCCCAAATGTTCATGCAAAATATGACCAACACGTTTTTTTTAATATCTTTAGGGTGTCAGTTATCTCGCGCAATTTCACTTTTCGGTTATCCAAAATAATTTTGTGGATATTTTGGATGTTTTCCGGTGTAACCACCTCATTTAGGCGTCACAGGGTTCAGCATCACTTGTGTCTATACGACCAAAATTCAGCATATCAATAAATTATGAGTGATTTTCCAGGGGCAGAGTCCCCCCCCAAACCATTGCTTTGCTTGAACGGTATTTTTTCCCATAAAAACAGTGTTAATCAACACACGAGATTCGATTTTTTCCATTTTGAAAATATCAAAAGTAGCGTCACTAAAACCACTGTAACTTGTAAACTAATCGTCGAAATATCAGAAATTTTGACACGTATCGTTTGAAGGTTGGTACTTCCTAAAAATCATATGGATTATTTTGAAAAGGGCAACATATATGTGTCAGCGCAAAAACTATCGATCTAATTAAGCTACAAAGTAAAGGAAAAAAAATTTAATTTTAGATATGTGAAAGAGTAAAAAGTAGAAGTTGGACTGTAAAACGAGATCCGTTGGGCCGTATAGGTCCCTATGCGCATATGGGAAATCAATGGGTGTCGTACGATGACATTTCTGATATTAAAAGAAAGGTAAGTTTCAGACATTTGGATATATTTTTAATAATTTAAAACTTAACTGCTCGTAAAAAACCGATACAATGCTAAAAGCTTATAAAATTAAGTTTATTATTTTTATATAGAGTGGAAAAGAAACGGATGTAAACTTGTATTGGGTGGTCAAAAAGTTTTCAATAAATGGAAAAACGTTTTATTTATTTTCAATAAATTAGATTTAAAAGTGACAAAGATGTAAATTTTCAATTTTTACGCTTCAAGCGACTAAACATGTATATTGTTTCAGGTCACGTTTCTATTAATGAAAACTAGAGTTCTGAAATTTGTAAATAAAAAAGTTTTCCAATCATTGTAAACTTTTTTGACCACCTTGAGTAAATAAAAAATGCTAATAAATAGTTTTTTAGTTGTTAACTGTCTACTAAACGAAAAAAAGTTGTTTAAAAAATTCGTCAGAAAAAAAAAAAACCTGATTTGGTAATATTTATCAGTATTATGAAGGGTGAAAAATATATCTAATACACTCCTGGACAAAATTAACGCAACAATCTGAAAATTAATTTATCTTTTTCTTATATCAGTTTTAAAGTTTATCGAGTATTTGAATAGTAGGCTATGCATATTTTGTTTCGTTATTCATGACAGAAATCAAAACAATTCGTTTAGATTTACAGTTTTAAAGAACTTTTTAGAAGATAAACAATTTTCTGTAAAAATGCGACATAGATTTTCTTTAAAAGTAAGCTTATAAATTGTTCCCTTTTTCAAAGTAATACGTTTTTGTGGTAGACTGTTTTATTTTTGACCCCGAAGAATTAAAAAAATGAATCGAACAAGGAATTTAACTGAACACTAGGTAGTGCCAGCCTCAGTTTTATTGGACGAGGGACATTGTCATGGTTATGTTGCCAATTTGTTCGGCAAACATCGTTCCACAATAAGTCGTATAGTAAGACGCTTGAATGAAGTAGGAACTTATTCTAGAAGGCTAGGGCAAGGGCGAAAACGATGCACTAGCGACCTAGATGAACGTTTTATAAGACAATATGCTTTAAGAAACAGGACTGTCGCTAGTTTTATAATAAGAAACGAACTCGAAGCTGTTCGCAATATCACAATTTCTTCTAAAACAGTTAGAAGTCGGTTAAATGAAGCTGGATTAAACAGTAGGAGATCGGCCACTGCGCCCTTGCTTACTAGAGAGAACAGACTTGCCAGGTTACGTTTTGCTCGAAATCACGAAAACTGGTCTGTGGATGATTGGAAACAAGTTTTCTTCACAGATGAAACTAGGGTTAGCCTAAAACATCCAGGTGGTCGTGAGCGAGTATGGCGAAGACCAGGAGAGAGGTTTGCTCCTTGCAATATCTCTGCAAGGATTCCATTCGGCGGTGGCTCTGTTATGTTCTGGGGTGGCATCTGCTTTGCTTCTCGCACAGAGTCAGTTCCTGTCCGTATGAGATCCATGAATGCTGACTACTATCTTGAGAATATTGTAATAGAACATGTGATGCCTTTCGGTCATTTTGTGGGGCCCAATTTCCTGTTTATGCAAGACAACGCTCGACCTCACGTGGTTAGGGAGGTACTCGATTATCTTAATCAAGTTGATATACCGATTATGCAATAGCCACCAAAAAGCCCGGATCTGAATTCGATAGAACATGTATGGGATTACCTTAAGAAAAATGTGAAACGTCATATACCTGCACCTAGAAACCTGAGGGAACTTGAAAATGCAGTTATCACAGAATGGGAGCAAATTCCTCAAGATTTTATCCAAAATTTAATTAGAAGCATGCCTAGGCGCATAAACGCTGTCATCCGAAGTAGAGGAGGCAACACACGCTACTAGTGTCCCAGTTACACCATTAATTTTGCTACTAGTGTCCCAGTTTATTTTTTTCATTATTACATAATTTCAACGATTTTGATATTAGGTCTTAAGAATAATTTTAATTCGAATCTTATAGAGAAATTTGGTAGCTAATTCACTTTTAAAGTATCCGAATAAGTTTTTTCTAACTTTTAGTGTAACCAATGTTCATAAAAAATTATTAAAATTAATTCATTATAGAGATTTGTATGATTTAATATATTGTTGCGTTAATTTTGTCCAGGAGTGTATGTAAAAAATGGCTAAAATTACGTTTCAGTCATTTAAAGTAATGTCCATGGAACATATTTCCAGAGTTAACTAGAAAAATTAACTTACAGTTTGCAAGTTCACCTATTTAATCGCAAAAAATGACAAAAAAAAGACAAAAACGGCCAATTTCTGCCGACCAGAAGGTTCAAATAACATCCATAGCCCCTAAATTTTTCATTTTTTTTTATCTAGAATCAAAAATTGTCAGAATATTTAGTTTATCTTCCATAAATTTATTATATAAAATAGAAAAAATACGCTAAAAAAAAAACCCCAAAAACGGACCAATTCTTCTATTTTTAAGGTTGTTGCCCCAATTTTTCAACGGTCGCAATGTTTTTTCCTTAATGTACTCGTCGAGATGAGTATTTTTTAAAAAAAAGTAGCCGTATCCGGCGAATTCACTTCAAAATCGTATTCTGACTGTAGATGGGCAAAATGCGGGTACGTTAAACAATTTTAAATTCTGCATTACTTTTTTTTCTCCTCTATATTTTTTGCGGAACAAACCAACTTTATTTGCAAAAAACTAAAAACAGGACCTCAAGAGTCATTCGAAAACAACAAGCATGTGATGCTACAAATGAAAATGCACTGTATTGGTTCTTTCGGTTGAGCAGTTTATATTCAGTTCGAGTTTATAATAAAATTCTGGATTGTTGTAGCTTCTACTTGATCGAAATTCATTATAAATATATAATAAAAGACTGTTTTTAGTCAATTTCCACTGGTTTATTTAAATTGCGATGACGCGTTTCGCTGTCGATGCAGCTTCTTCAGATCTACATTTTACACTGTCAAGTTAGGTTTAATATTCACAGTTTTATATAATTTCCTAATTATAATATTACACCTAATTAAATTACATTGATAGTATTGGAAAATCCACACAGATTTGGAGTTAAGAGAATAAATTCAATAATGGTGAATTGCTTAAATCTACCTGGTCGTTGAGTAAAGTACCTGTAGTCCATAATCGATTTATTTGCATAGTCTCTAAAAGGTTTAGTTTCAAACCTTTTTGTTGGGTGTGTAAAATTTTGAAATTCTTGTTAAATGTGTGATTTTCTGTTAATATATGATTAGCATATGTTGAATTAGATTTTCTATGGATGAAACTTTTTTCGTGTTCTGTAATTCTTTGTCTAAATGTACGTCCAGTTTGTCCGATGTATGTTTTAGGACATGACCCACATGTTAATTGATAAACCCCTGATTTGTTGTCTTTATTGATTTGTGGTTTGTAGTTTTTAAGGTATTTCCCTATAGTATTGTTAGTCTTGTACGCTATGTTGATATTTTTTTAATTTAAAAATTTCCCCAGTTTTTCCGTTGGTTTGCCGAAATAGGTTAAGCATTTAAAAGTGGTATTTCTGTCCTTAAAACGTGGGTATATTTCTGAGATAGCCTTGTTTCTAAGTTTTTTCTTAACGATACTATTGATTAAAGTAACCGAATAACCGTTGTTAACGGCTACTTGTTTTATGTAGTTTAATTCTTTAGTAAAATTTTCTTCTGATAAGGGGATATTAGTTAGTCTATGTATAAAACTATGATAAGCGGCAAGTTTATGATGGTTAGGGTGATGAGAACTATTGTGAATTGTGGTATCTGTATGACAAGGTTTGTGATATATTGCAAATTCATGTTTTTTTCCTGGCTTTACTGATTGTTAAGTCTAGGAAATTGATTTTCCCTTCGACTTCTTCTTCCATTGTAAAACTGATATTTCTATGTAAAGAATTAATATACTGTAAAAAGTGAGTTAATTGTCTGTCCGTACCTGTAAAGCATACAATTATATCGTCTACGTATCGATACCAGTATAGGCAATTACTACTCTTGTTGTTATGGTTGTTAAATATCATTGTTTCAATACTGTCCATGAAAATTTCGGCAAGTAATGGACTTAATGGACTCCCCATAATTAACCCTTCCTTACTATTGTAGAATGTATTGTTAAATGAAAAATAATTTTGTCTTAGGCAAGTTCTCATCACCCTAACCATCATAAACTTGCCGCTTATCATAGTTTTATACATAGACTAACTAATATCCCCTTATCAGAAGAAAATTTTACTAAAGAATTAAACTACATAAAACAAGTAGCCGTTAACAACGGTTATTCGGTTACTTTAATCAATAGTATCGTTAAGAAAAAACTTAGAAACAAGGCTATCTCAGAAATATACCCACGTTTTAAGGACAGAAATACCACTTTTAAATGCTTAACCTATTTCGGCAAACCAACGGAAAAACTGGGGAAATTTTTAAATTAAAAAATATCAACATAGCGTACAAGACTAACAATACTATAGGGAAATACCTTAAAAACTACAAACCACAAATCAATAAAGACAACAAATCAGGGGTTTATCAATTAACATGTGGGTCATGTCCTAAAACATACATCGGACAAACTGGACGTACATTTAGACAAAGAATTACAGAACACGAAAAAAGTTTCATCCATAGAAAATCTAATTCAACATATGCTAATCATATATTAACAGAAAATCACACATTTAACAAGAATTTCAAAATTTTACACACCCAACAAAAAGGTTTGAAACTAAACCTTTTAGAGACTATGCAAATAAATCGATTATGGACTACAGGTACTTTACTCAACGACCAGGTAGATTTAAGCAATTCACCATTATTGAATTTATTCTCTTAACTCCAAATCTGTGTGGATTTTCCAATACTATCAATGTAATTTAATTAGGTGTAATATTATAATTAAGAAATTATATAAAACTGTGAATATTAAACCTAACTTGACAGTGTAAAATGTAGATCTGAAGAAGCTGCATCGACAGCGAAACGCGTCATCGCAATTTAAATAAACCAGTGGAAATTGACTAAAAACAGTCTTTTATTATATATATTAATAAAATTCTCTTTGCAGTCTGAGCTGGTTAAAGAATTAGGACTTGGAGGAGGAATGATTTGGGCTCTAGATTTGGACGACTTCAGAAATAAGTGCGGTTGTGGAAGACATCCCCTCTTAAAGACCTTAAACCACGTCCTCAGAGGAACACAATCTGATATAACCCATGAAAACTGTACATAAGCACTTGTGATATGCCAGCAAAAACTTAGTTCATGAATGAACTGACACTGTTATAAAATTGCTGCAACTAGTTTAAAACGAAAGTATTTTATTTAAAAAACTTGTAAGACTAATGTAGCCATATTGTAGGATTATGACAAACTTCTATGGAGTTTGCAAACTTACGGCTAATTGTTTTAATATTTAATTATTTTGGTTTATAACATTTAGGGTAATATTAAGTGGCAGTGTTTACTATTATCACTAGTACCAGCCACTTATTCCTGGGAAATAAGGTAAAAGGGTCTCGAGAGATTAAGAGAAACTGAAACGTAGAATATGACAAATATATGTTTTTTGTTATATATATTTTCCACATTCTAAGACAATAATATAAAGATTTAATTTTATGGCATTTTAGTTAAATATTGATAAGTAAAATGGTTAATTCACATGAAAATGATCTGTATTATAAAAGTGCTAAAGTTATAAATAAACATCGTAATGATTTGCAAGTTTTATTTTAATTTTTAAATGTATGTTGCGATTTTTAATTATTTTTATTCTCTATACTATATATATATATATATATATATATATATATATATATATATATATATATATATATATACACATATAAAATATATATAAAAAACAACACTATCTTTTAATTTCCAATATATTTAAAGTCACTTGACAATTGTTTCACCATACAATGGCTTCTTCAGAAGTAAATAAGAAAGAAAAATATTTGGTAGCAATCCTGGTTATATAGTGCTTAAAACTATCCTTAATTACCTAAGATTATGCTAATCATTTTATTATATTATTTACAGACAGAATTATTTTAAGAATGCAAATGTGTGGTACTATTTCCGAGAACTAATAAAGATTAAGTAAAGCTGAATGGTTTAAGTCTACCGGTTCGTTTAATAATTGATTGGAGTTTTTCCGTTTGTTAATTTCAAGACATTCAAGCAAATTTAATTTTGTAGATTTCCTTATACGTGTAGGATTTTTAGCGTATCATCAAAATTATGGGATTCGTTTATTATATGGGTTCCGTAATATGAATTGTTCTTATTTTTTAAATAACTAAGTTTATGTTCTTTAATGCGAGTTTCAAAAGATCTACTAGTTTGTCCAACATAGGTTTTAGTACAAGATCCACAATTTAATAGATAAACTCCTGATTTTAAGGATTTCTTAGATTTAGTTTTTATTATTCAAAATTATACTCCCTAAGGCATTACTAGTTTTGAATGCTATTTTATTGTTCTTTTTTATTAAATGTTTGGAAATTGTTCTAGTTATTTTCCCTGTGGATTTGAGTGTACTAAATTTTCCTTTTTTGTCATTAATTGCAGGATAAATTAGAGAGATTGCTTGTTTAAAGGATTTTTTATTCAAGATATTATCTATAATGTTGGGGTCATATCCATTATTAATTGCTATTTGTTTGATTATATTGAATTCTTTGTTAAAATTAGTTTTAATCATAGGGATATGTAACAATCTATGTATGAAAGAGTTAAAAGCTGCCATTTTGTGAGGATAAGGGTGGGATGAACTATTGTGTATGACTGTGTCAGTATGTGAAGGTTTGTGGAAAATCGAAAAATCGTGATTATTGTTCACTTTTGATATAGATATGTCTAAGAAATTTATAGAGTTATTGGTTTCTAATTCTATGGTAAATTTAATATTAGGATGAAAATTATTTAGGAAGTTAAGGAGGATTGTTAGTTGTATATCTGTGAAACAAGAAATGATATCGTCAACATATCTATACCAGTAAACAATATTTTTGCTTACCGCGTTTTGATGAATTTTTAATTCTAAATAATCCATGAAAATTTCCGCTAGTAAAGGGCTTAAAGGATTACCCATTATTAGACCTTCTTTAGATGTATAAAAGTTATCGTTGAATTCAAAATAGTTTTGATCCAAGCACGTCGTAAGTAAATCTAAAATATCCCGTTTAATAATTTCGTTTACTTTATCCTTGATTAAGAGCTTATCTACTAATTCTATGACTTCGTATGGTGGGATACTAGGAAATAAGTTTTGTACATCAAATGAGATAATTCTAGAATTTTCCTCTAAGTTAATATTTTTAATTTTATCAATGAGTTCATAGGTGTTGGATATACTATATTTCGGTTTAAATTTGCAATGTTGTCGTAGTAAAGGGATGAGTTTTTTGTGATAATTTGATTGATAATGCCGTAACAAACGATACAACTGGTCTATCAACTGGAAATCCCGTAATTTAATTACGGAATATAATTTTTTGTATATATATATATATATATATATATATATATATATATATATATATATATATATATATATATATATATATATATCAGGGTTACAGGGAAAGTCGTCCTAGATAATTAAGGACGTTATAGTTTAGGTCGTTTCTGACCGATTTGACTCTGTGACATAATGTCCTAAACTTAACAGTTTTCGAGATATTGAAGTTTAAAGATTTTCTAAAAAAAACATGTTTTTTTGCTTTTTATATCGATTTTATTTTATTAGAGGTTCTCGAGTGCGATTTTTTGGTTATTTTTAGTTAGTCTGTATGTCAAGTATCAAAAATCATCAAAAAAATTTGAACTAGTTACTAACAGTTTCAAATGGCGACTTGTTAATGTTTCTAAATTACGAATTTTTACCAAGTGTTTCCTACTTTAAATCAATAAAGAGAAAAAAAAATGTACGGAAGTTATTCTGCAAATTATTTTAAAAACTTTTACGTCTTTTTAGCTATCTAAGACGGTATAATATCTACTGGATCTATTGAAAATTCTAAGAAAATGAGATTTCAATAGGCCCAAATGTAGAGTAACATAATAATAGAATTTAGATACTACCAATTACCGGTTTACTACCTGCACCATCAAACAATAAAAAGCATTTTTTCCGATTAAAATTTTCTAAAAAAAAAAATGTTTTTTTTTTGCTTTTATATCGATTTTTTTTTGTTAGAGCTTCTCGAGTGCGATTTTTTGGTTATTTTACTAGTTACTAACAGTTTCAAATGGCGGCTTGTTAATGTTTCTAAATTACGAATTTTTACCAAGTGTTTCCTACTTTAAATCAATAAAGAGAAAAAAAAATGTACGGAAGTTATTCTGCAAATTATTTTAAAACTTTTACGTCTTTTTAGCTATCTAAAACGGTATAATATCTACTGGATCTATTGAAAATTCTAAGAAAATGAGATTTCAATAAGCCCAAATGTAGAGTAACATAATAATAGAATTTAGATACTACCAATTACCGGTTTACTACCTGCACCATCAAACAATAAAAAGGGTTGGGTAAGCATTTTTTCCGGTCGGGGTACTCTCTGTGCGAGTGACATTTTCTGTTCACTAAACATTATTGAATGATTTTTAGTCTGCTCATGCGATTCGTCCGTGGTAGATGTGCTATACGGTGCTTTTCAAAAATATCTGTGTTTCATCTTCTGATTGTGTGAATTGGCTCGTAACTGGATTTTGATCTCTGCTTGTGAATATGGCAACGTATACCAACGAGGAATATGCTGACATCCTAATGTGTTACGGATTTTGCGAAGGAGTGTCGTCGCGTACACGTGATGAACACAGACTGCGATATCCTACTCGTCGTGTACCTGATGTTAGCGTATTTGATGGAAGTTATCGAAGACTACGAGAAACTGGTTCCGTACAAAGACGGTGGACTGACATGGGACGACCACGTATCTTTGACGAAGACGAAGAGAACGAAATACGACGTCTCTTTGAGGTGGACCCAACCACATCTACAAATGCTGTCGCACAACAGCTTGGTATTTCACAGTGGAAGGTATGGTTTGTAATGCATACTATTGGGCAACACTCTTACCACTATACGCCCGTGCAAGTCATTGAAGAAGGGGATCCGTTGCGACGATTAGAATTCTGCAGATTTATGCTCAATACTGATGTCGAAGATGCATCTTTTTTTTTAAGAAAATACTATGGACTGACGAGTCGAAATTCGACAAAGACGGTCTTACAAACTACCACAATGCCCACTATTGGGCTTCTAAAGAGGAAGGCAACCCAAACAAAAAAAGAACGAAAGGATCACAAACAAGATTCAGCTAAAAGTTGTGGATGGGTATAATTTCAAATTATTTGGTTGGGCCATTCTTCCTGCCAGATAATTTGAATGGCGAGGAATACGACAATTTTTTGCGGAACGATTTACCTAATTTGATGGAAGACCTACCTATTGGTTTGAGACAAAATATGTACTTGCAACACGAGGGCTGCCCAGCTCACTACAGAGGAAGGGTTCGTGAATGGCTCAATGACAATTAACCCAACAAATGGATTGGAAGAGGCGGACCCATACCTTGGCCGGCGAGAAGCCCAGACCTAACACCGATGGATTTTTATGTGTGGGGTCACATGAAAAGTCTCGTATACGACCAGATGACTCCTATCGAAAACGCGGATGTCCTAAGACAAAAATTAATTGATGCGGCTGACGAAATGAGGCGGCACCTCTCAACCAGCGTTGTGAAAAGTAATTTAAGAAAAAGAATGAGAATTTGTGTTAGAAATAGGGGTGACCATATAGAACATGAATTATAATTAATAAAAAAATATTAAATTGCAAGGTTTTTTGTTTTATTTGTGTATTTTTCGTATTTTCACCTAGAACTAAAAATTTACCTTTTGCTACCCGAGCCCGTTTTAGGTGTCATTCTGTGTACAGTTTTCCTATTAAACTCCTAGTATTATACCTTTTTTGATAGCTAAAAAGACGTAAAAGTTTTTAAAATAATTTGCAGAATAACTTCCGTACATTTTTTTTTTCTCTTTATTGATTTAAAGTAGGAAACACTTGGTAAAAATTCGTAATTTAGAAACATTAACAAGCCTCCATTTCAAACTGTTAGTAACTAGTTCAAATTTTTTTGATGATTTTTGATACTTGACATACAGACTAACTAAAAATAACCAAAAAATCGCACTCGAGAACCTCTAATAAAAAAAAAATCGATATAAAAGCAAAAAAAACATGTTCTTTTTAGAAAATCTTTAAACTTCAATATCTCGAAAACGGTTAAGTTTAGGACATCATGTCATAGAGTCAAATCGGTCAGAAACGACCTAAACTATAACGTCCTTAATTATCTAGGACGACTTTCCCTGTAACTCTGTATATATATATATATATATATATATATATATATATATATATATATATATATATATATATATATATATAATCTTCTGTATTCTCCTGAGGATTTTCTTTACCAGCCTCTTCAAAAGCATCAAAAGATTCCCGCTTATTTTCCACGAAAGTGATGAGTGAGTTGTAGAGCCCGGAAACTACCTCTACGCCTGTGTCGACACCTTGTAGAATTTAATATAGATCCCCAAAATTCCGATAATATAGCCGTTTCTAAGGAATTTAGTTGAGCCCATAGCTTCACTTTTAACCAAAACTTTTTGGTGGGCAGAGTCATTTTTTATAGCTTCAAGAGCCGCTATTATTTAGTTCCAATCTTTATTAAGGCGGGCACAGGCATCGTCCCTGGCTGACCATCGCGACAAATTTTTCACAGTTACATTTTCAGGCTTATATATGTATATATATATATATATATATATATATATATATATATATATATATATATATATATATATATATATATATCCACATATATATATATATATATATATATATATATATATATATATATATATATATATATATATATATATATACACATATATATATATATATATATATATATATATATATATATATATATATATATATATATATATATATATATATATATATAGTGTCACCTCGATAATCCGGATCTCCATTAAACCGGATTCTTTAATAATCCGGACAAACATTTCTATTGCATTGTATACTTTATAATCCGGATTTGATAGTACTAGGTAATCCGGACCTGCGTTTTTAGACATCTACTTAATTTAAACTACATGGAAAAACTGAAATTGATAGTGAGAGGATTCTCCTAACTTCCAGTCTAATACATCTGGGATCCATACAAACTGTAGGTACCTTTGATTTGCCTACAACGCATCGCATATCGCGTCTAAAGGTTAAGGACTTTGTAGTTGTTTGTTTATTGTCACAAGTACAACATACCTATGTTCTATTTTACTTTATGTGGTTCATATAAGTATGTAAACGTTTTTTTTACGTATATGTACCTACATATTAAAATGACTTCTAAACGAAAACATATTACACTAACAATAAAACAAAAGTCCGATATATTAGAAAGACTAGTTCTTGGTGAAAACGGAAAAGTGTTGGCAAATGAATACGGAGTAGGAACATCCACAATTTCGGATATAAAAAAGAAGCAAGGGAAATCAAAAGGTATGTGTATATGATTTATTTTAAAGATAATTTTGAACACTCACTATGGACGTGTAACTTCTTTTAGATTTATTTCCAAATGTGATTCCGGTCCTGGCGTCAAAAAACCTTACGAAAAGCCGAATATCCAGAAATGGAAACTCGTTTGTATACATGGTTTTGTACGCAACGATCAAGGCACGTCCCAATTTCCTACGAAATTTTATCAGGCAAAGCAAAACAGTTTTACACTGAAACCTACGGGAATGATAATTTAAAGCTAGCAAAGGCTGGATTTCTAACTTCAGAAAAAGACATGGTCTGCGTGCTTTTAAAAGTTTGTGCCGAAAAAAACTATCCGATGATGAAAGTGCCGTCGATCCTTTCCTAACTTTATTCGCAGATAAGATAAAAGAATTAAACCTTGGACCTACTCAAATATACAATGTAGATGAATCAGCTCTGTATTGGAAAATGTTGCCTGAAAAAAAAACGCTGATTTGTTCTCAGGAAAAGACCGCACCAGGTCGAAAAATAAACAAACAACGCGTTACCTTTCTAGCATGTTACAATGCTGATGGATCACAAAAATTAAAGTTGTTAGTAATAGGAGAGGCAAAAAATCCGAGGGCTTTTAAAAATGTGAACATACCTGTTGAGTACAAATTATCTGCCAATGCATGGATGACTACAGCAATTTTCTTAGACTGGTTTCATCATTCTTTTATTCGTCAAGTCAAAAGTCATTTAAGAAGTCTCAACTTGCCTGAAAGAGCCCTGATAATCGTTGATAACGCTTTGAGCCATGGAACTATAGAAGAGCTGACTAGTGAGGATGGACAGTTTACAACATTATTTCTTCCACCAAATTGTACTGCACTTTTGCAGCCTATGGAGCAGAATGCAATCAGACTGACAAAATTATTTTCTCGGAAAAGTCTTTTGGCCCATATTTTATCAAATAATGAAGAGAACCTTGTTAGGATATTAAAAAGCATTAACCCAAAAGATGCTGTATGTCTACTATGCAATTCATGGGAAAAAGTCTCCCCTGAAGTCTTGAAAAAGTGCTGGCACAAAATTATAGCTTATGTGGCAGATACCAACCCAGACACTGAATATGATGCTGAAGATCTGATTCCTCTGAGTGAATTGCGGCACAATTTGCTTGCCACGAATGAAGAAATGAAAAGTAAAGCCTGAAATTTTTCTTTTAGTATTTTTTTGGTTAATTCGTAAATATTTAACAGATCTTTCAGATATGGTGAATGTTCTCACTGAGCAGAATCTCACGAACGTGGAAATATGTAATCGGCTTGAAAATAATAAAGATTTGTTATCACTGGAAGACATTGATGATACAGATGAACAACACGAGAGTGATAATGAAGGTTCTGAGTTAAATACTAATACAAATCAGACTGTTAAGAACCCTGTGAAGAATGATGAGGCAGTTAAAAGTTTCAATGTGTGCATGAGATGGGCAGAAGAAAATGATATCCCTCTAAGTGATGTTCTTGTACTTCAAAGATTAAAAGAAATTGTTTTTATAATGAACCAGAGAAGGGTCAAGCAAACAAAAATTACAAATTTTTTACAAAATAAGATAAATCTTGATAAGATATGCTTCTATTTTAAATATTATTCTATGTATGTACTATTTTTTAGTTGTTTCGTATTAAATGATTCGTTTTTTAATATAAATAATGTCCTGCTTCAGTAATTCGAATTATTTACTAATTCGGATCACGGCGGTTGTAATTAGTCCAGGATTATATATATATATATATATATATATATATATATATATATATATATATATATATATATATATATATATATATATATATATATGGTGTGGCGCCAAAATCCGGACAAAATTCAATTTGAATTTTCTGCCGTTCTATACCACTTCCAGCGGTCGCGATTGGCGTCTAAATAGCTTGACGCATGTACTAAATATTCATAACCTCGAAACAGTCGCAATGTTGAAACCAAGTGCGGAGGAAATTCGAAGAGCCGCGATTAACGAAAGTGTTCGCGCTGGGCGCTCAGCGATTCTTCGGGTACCCAAGATTGACTGTAACACATGGGCTGAAAAGTCCCGGGCCTAACAAAGAAAACACGGTTTTTTTGGTTCAAAATTAGCTTTATTCATCAACGTAATCTCCATCAAGAGCAACGCAATCATTCCAGCGCCGCTCTAACATTTCAATACCACTTTTGTAGAACGATTTATCTTTTGCCTCAAAATAGGCCTCAGTTTCAGCGATAACCTCTTCATTCGTGCGAAATTTCTTACCGGCGAGCATTTTTTTTTTCAGGTCTGCGAACAGCCAGTAGTCGCTGGGAGCCAAATCTGGCGAATACGGTGGATGTGGGAGCAATTCGAAGTTCAATTCATGTAGTTTTGCCATTGTTTTGATTGACTTGTGACACGGTGCGTTGTCTTGATGAAACAAAATTTTTTTCTTTGCCATATGCGGTCGTTTCTTTGCAATTTCGGCCTTCAAACGCTCCAATAACGCTATATAATATTCACTGTTGTTGTTGTTCCTTTCTCAAGATAGTCGATGAATATTACACCACGCACATCCCAAAATACCGAGGCCATAATCTTTCCAGCCGATTGTTGTGCTTTCGGGCGCTTTGGACGAGGTTCACCAGTTGCTGTCCACTCAGATGACGATCGTTTTGATTCCGGAGTGAAGTGATGGATCCATGTTTCATCCATTGTCACATATCGACGCAAAAATTCCGGTTTGTTACGTTTAAACATGGCCAAACACTGCTCAGAATCTTCAACACGTTCTTGTTTTTGATCAACAGTGAGCAAACGCGGCACCCACTTTGAACAGAGCTTTCTCATAGTCAAATGCTCATGCAATATAAAGCCAACACGTTCTTTTGATATCTTTACGATGTCAGCTAACTCACGCAACTTCACTTTTCGATCATTCAAAACGATTTTATGGATTTTTTTTGATGTTTTCTGGTGTTACCGCCTCATTTGGACGTCCACTGCGTTCTGCATCATCGGTGTCTCTACGACCACGTTTGAAGTCAGCAAACCAACGTTTTATTGTTGTTTCTGATGGAGCGGAGTCCCCATAACACTTTTCAAGCCATTGCTTCGCTTGAACGGTATTTTTTCCCATCAAGAAGCAGTGTAAAATTAAAACACGAAATTGTTTTTGATCCATTGTTTTGAAAATAACAAAAGTAGCATCACTCTTAGCACAATAACTCACAAACTAATGAATAGAATATCATGAAATTTTAACAGCTGTCTTTTGAAGGTTAGTATTAACTGAAAAAAAGGTGACTGCAATAAAACTAGCGCCATCTATGTGTTAGGCCCGGGACTTTTCAGCCCATGTGTTATATGATGTTGTCGCGAAGTATAACGAGTCGGAGAAATCCAACGAAGGTTTTGCAATACCGGCAAGGAAAAAATTGGTTGTCGGACAACGTCGACGTGATTTGGTCCAAATAATTTTGGCTTCCCAACAGCCCAGATTTAAATCCTTTGGAGCGTGTTGAAAGGGTTACTAGCAAGTTCAGACATCCAAACGTCGCATCATTGAGAGCCGCTACTGAAGCGGCATTCGCCGATATGGACCGTGACTCATGAAAACGGGCCTGCGACCGCTTCAGATTGAGAATGGAGACGATCATTCCAGCAGACGGGGGTTATATTGAGTAAATGTGTTCTGTATGACCTAACAAACAATTTAGAAAAAAAAATAATTATAAACTTCTCCATTTTTGCAATAAAAATTATGTTTCCAAAAAATGTTTAATTTATCCGGATTTTGGCGCCGCACCCTATATATATATATATATATATATATATATATATATATAGATACAGGATTATCGAGGTCGCACTGTATATATATATATATATATATATATATATATATATATATATATATATATATATATTAATTAGCTTTTATATTAAATTATAAATTATTATTAAAATATAAATTACTAATTAATAATACCATAAGAACATAGACATATTGCTTAGCAATATTTTAATAAGTTCAAAATTAGTGTACAATTACTCTTAAATTTAATAAAGCACCTTCCTTTAAAAATGATCGCAGTAATGACTTGGGTACGATGAGACATTGTAACTTCTTCTTGACAATTGACAAATCCTTATCAAAAGCAGTCGACACTCCACAATACGTTGACAAAGACACGGAATCATTTCTAGAGCTTAATTCTATTGTACATTTATGACTTTCTTCTGAATTAGTAAATAACCAGAATAGACAATAAGCAGAATTTAACTTCCTTTCGTGTGAACCAGTCACCATAAGCCAGAAAGTACTTATAGGTACTTTTTGACAAAATTTGTTACATGTTCTGACGATACTTTCCGAACTTCCTCCTTTTAAGTAATCAATTCGATTGAATTCATATACGGTAATCATAGCCAAACAAATGTTACGGTCATGTTCAGCGACTGACACGTCAAAAGATAATAATATTTCTTTTCCTCTTTCTACTGAATACATTTGAACATCTTTATGGTCAGATTTAAAGTGACTGACAAACTGTGCTAAAGCTACAGTTTTATTACACGGCTTATGGGGGCACTTAAATGGTCTTTTTGAATATGAAGGTATGTAAAATTTCGACTTTGCGGAGTATGCGTTAGATTTTTTGTTACTTTTGTTGCAATGTTCAAAATTTGCGTCTTGTTTGTAGATAGCCTGGCATTTATAAAATTTTTCCTTAGACATTCCAATGAGTGTTTCAAACATTTTTTCTTCATCTTCGTAAGTGACTGATGTGGATGGTGTACAAAAATCTTGGTAGTTTTTAGAATAGTTATACCTTGTGCCAAGTGTAGGATTTACATTATATCTATACGGCCTTCCTATACCAGGCTTATGTTTTAACATACTACAACGTTCTGTATCACCTTGAACTTCTATAAACTGGCCAGTAACATTACATACAAAACATGTTAATTGACCTGCATTACCTAAAATAAATATATATTTGACAATTTTAAAATTAGATGACGGTCTATTTATTTGTATATTGACTGCTCTATAGAGATAATAAGAAAGTAATCTATGACCTAGGGGAATATTGGTTTCCGAACGAATTACTAGCAAAACAAGAACTTCCAAAGTCCGTTTGTTTGGAGTTGATAGCACACAACATAGGTTATAAATAGAGACCGGATTATATGCAACATAAATATCATGAAATATGCAGGCAAATATGCATGAAAAATGCTTAAAATATGCATGAAAAGGGTCTAAATATGCAATATTAAATAACAATAAAATAGTAATTTTTAGTTTTTTATTTCAAAATCAGCATAAAATTAACGTAAGTTATCGACGATGTTTAAATTTAATTAACAATTATTTAACATTTTTTAAAATTATTTAACATTTGTATTTTTGTACACGTAAACAATAAGGTATTGTTCCAAATGTTGGGTAGTAAGATTGTGTCTTCGATCACTTAAAATATTTTTATAAGTGGAAAAAGACCGTTCCACATCCACTGAGGTAACTGGGCAGTATTTGAATTTGGGTGCTATGTTAGCACTTATTGTTTCTGGCAAAAGTTCACCCATCCCATTAATAAAACTATTAATTTGACACAAAGGTTCAAAGCCTGGGTTATTGCACAAAATGTTTTCAAACTTTTCTTTAACTGTACGCGGGAATACATCTGGCAATGTGGAGCTAATTAGACGGATTTTATTCATTAACTGAATTGATTCGGTCAACGCCAAACCTCGAGTTGCAAGCTTTTTAATACCCGCAGGTATGTGGGAAAAGTGAGTGCTAATCAAAACTATATTTTTTTTAATATCAGATTCCCTCTCAGATAGCCTCTGCACTATCGAAGTCATTTACTACACCTTTGATGGCCTCGAAATGTTCATTGTAAAATAGTACAGCTTCAATCTATGTTCCCCATCGAGTTACCACTGGTTCGGGAGGTAAAGGCACATTTGACAGTTTTTCTTTATAGGCGTTATTGCGAGCAGGTGCATTAAGAAACACTTTCTTTGCTGATGAAATCAGTTTATTTACATTTCCACGGAGTCCATCGTACTTCTTCAGCGAGTCGTTGGACTCCGTGAGCAAAGCACGTCACATGAATTAAATTTGGATAAAATACTTGGAGGACTTTGGCTACCTTGATCATATAGGGAGCAGCATCTGAGAGAAATATAAACACTCTTTCATCTGTAGAAGATTCAGGAAATATTTTTTTAATACCCTCATTCACAAATCTGGCGATCGTAGAATGAACTGTCTTGTCAAGTTCTTTGCAGGCCACCAAATAGGAAGAAGAAGGCTCTAATTTTAATGCACACCATTAAATTCGCAATATATCAACCACACCTGTCGGTAGTTTCATCAGCTGAAATCCAAATAATGTCATCCTTAAGTTCATTACGTATTTCTTCCAGAACATGTTGGTAAATTGTTGGTATGTAATTTTTACGCAGTGTTGTTTCGTCTTGTATTTTTTGATTCAAGCAATATTTTCGCGGAAAATCTTTGAATGTAGGATTTGTAAGTTTGTGGAGAGGAATATTACTTGGAAGCAATGCTTCACATAAATCCATGCTAAAGTGGTTTTTTTTGTTTGCCTATAGAAGTGGAATCACTGCTACTTGCTGCTGTTATAAGTTGTTACCGTGGACCTTTTTTTACAATCCTGCGATATGAAGACTTGTCTTGACATGCTGGTCAATTTGACACTTTTTTGTGCACGAAACATTTTTCACGCAAACTCGACAATATAAAACATTTCCGTCGTATGTAAATGTTCCAGAATAATCAGCTACCCACGAGACACTTCTTTTGCTGTTGACATGGTACATGGATTTTAGCAGTTATTGAAATATAATTAACCAAAGTACTTTTCGGTAGGTAGGTGCCTAAGTACATAAGTATGCAATAAAATATTCTGTGTAAAAACAAAGCAAAAACCTATAATATGCTTAGTTCAAATTAGAACAGCAATGGCTTCAAATTTCAGTTTTGCCCCAGTCAAACTTCGCGGAGTCTATAAATCTGCGAAAAAAAACAATGATACTTAACGTCCACGATGCTCTAGTGCATCAACGGCCAACAAGCCAAGTCCGTGAAATTGTGGAAACCTGTGCCAATATCACGGAAGTTGAATTAGCAACTATCTATAGATTTCTAAAAGAAAGAAAACGCGGTCCGTGCAACGAATCTCAGAATCACAAAGGAAAGGATTCTTTAGAGATAGATGAAGACTTTAAAAACGCAATAAGAAGAAAACTACACCATTTTTATTAAGAAAGGAATACCTACACTACATAAAGTTTTGCAAGAAATCATATCGATAAAACAGAAATAATTTGTTGGAGAAGAGAATATCTACGAGCAATCAGAAAATTTCGAGCCAAAGAGAGAAATATTTTTTATTTAGATGAGACTTGGGTTAATGAAGGACATACAGTGAAAAAATTCTGGATTGACAAAAACATTAAGAGTGCCAAACAAGCTTTTATGGAAAGTTGGTCATTTGAAATACAACCCCCTTCAGAAAAACGTCGCAGGCTAATTATAACACATATTGGTAGTGAAAACGGATTTCTCGACGGTGGCTTGTTGTCAACTAAAGATGACGGCCGATGTTTTTGAGGAGTACTTCCAACAAACGACTGAATGTATACCAGCGGAATCAGTTCTAGTATTAGACATTAGAACGACTCCTGACAAATTCATGGAAGAAAGCGGATATTCTTCAATGGATAAGGGACAAAAATTTCAAACATAAAGATGGTATGTTAAAAGCAGAACTTCTCAAAATTGCGAAACAAAATAAGGCATAGTTCAAGAAATACACGGTCGATGAGATGGCAAAGGAACGAAATATCACAGTGCATATATATATATATATATATATATATATATATATATATATATATATATATATATATATATATATATTACAGGGAGTTAGCACATCACTGGGATATATAGAAAAGAATGACTCGTGGGGTCATATAGACGCATATTCAATACTTTTTTTCAAATTCGAAGGCTTTTGAAAAATATCACGTTCTTGTTAACAATTGGCCATATTGTTTAGTAGTTTTGTTTACCAGTGGCGAAGCAAAAACAATATTTTCATTTCGATCATTGCATCATCTCTTTAGCGTCGATTTTTGACTTTATTATTGAGATTCGATATTTAAAGTGAATTTTCTGCAGTGATTTTCATAACACCCTATATATATATATATATATATATATATATATATATATATATATATATATAGGAGAAGGGTAGTCTTGACCGACTAGTTAAACAGCAGTATTATGTTCTTGGTGTAAGCGGTCTTTGGAAAAGGACTAAAAAGTTTTGGACACCTTTTTAGCTACGCCAAGCTTTCGATAATACTTCATTTTCTTCATCAGGGCTACAATTACAGTAGATTATCAGTATTTTTGAGATTAAAAGTAAAGAACAACCCTATTTTATATGTAACATTAAAGTACTTACTGCTAAGGGGTGTTGTTTGTGAGGGCACTTTATTACACTTATTCATAAGAAAAACACAAGAAAAACTCAACATACTCATCTCTGGGAAATATAATAAATTTTTACTTCATTTTGTTAGAATAGTACAAAGAATTGTGTGGTTGTAAAATTAAAATCATTTTACAATCACACAATTCTTCATACTATTCTAACAAAATGAAGTAAAAATTTATTATACTTCCCAGAGATGAGTATGTCGAGTTTTTCTTGTGTTTTTTTCCTGTTTTTTTTCTTATGAATAAGTGCAATAAAGTGCCCCCACAAACAACAATTTTTGAACACACCACTTAGCAGTAAGTACTTTCATGTTACATATAAAATAGGGTTGTTCTGTACTTTTAATCTCAAAAATACTGATAATCTACTGTAATTGTAGCCCTGAAGAAGAAAATGAAATATTTTCGAAAGCTTGGCGTAGCTAAAAAGGTGTCAAAAACCTTTTAGTTCTTTTCCAAAGACCGCTTACCCCAAGAACATAATACTGCTGTATATATATATATATATATATATATATATATATATATATATATATATATATATATATATATATATATATATATATATATATATATATATATATATATATATATATATATATCTATATATATATATATATATATATATATATATATATATATATATATATATATATATATATATATATATATATATATATCTATCTATCTATATATATATATATATATATATATATATATATATATATATATATATATATATATATATATATATATATATATAGATCTATCTATATATATATATATATATATATATATATATATATATATATATATATATATATATATATATATATCTATATATATATACATATATATATATATATACATATATATATCTATATATATACATATATATATATATATATATATATATATATATATATATATAAATTATATATATATATATATATATATATATATATATTTATATATATATATATATATATATATATATATATTATATATATATATATTTATATATATATATATATATATATATATATATATATATATATATATTTATATATTTATATAGATATATATATATATATATATATATATATATATATATATATATATATATATATATATATATATATATCTATATAAATATATATATATATTGAAAAATAAATAAAACTTTTTCCAATTGACGTTGTTTCGTGTTGTCAGTCCAATTGTAAGAATTATATAATCTTAGTTTTATACCATAAAATCCTATTCAGAGTGCGTCCCTATATAAAAATATATTTTTTACTAAATTAAAAAATTATCAGATCCTTTATTTTTTGTAATATACATGTTTACGTTGAAGTCTAACAATATTTTTAGTCTAACAATAAATTTTGTTTATGGAATTAACTTATATCGTACTCACAAGAAATGCACAATAACTAAGCTAGATATATCCACTCCAAATATATATCGAGTTATTACACACCATTTTAGAAAAAATGTTAAGTAAAATGTATTTACCTTTTGAAATAAATGTAAGTTCTTTAAAACAATTCTGACAATACTGGTGCTTCTGGGAGCAATAATATACTGGAAAACGTTCAGATACGCGACCACAAATCGCACATTCGCCTTTAGCTTTCCAGTCTGATGAATATTCCATGACTATTTGAGATGAGGCACCTTGTATTTCTTTATATTCATTTTTCCTATGAAAAACTACCAAAATTTTGGCATAAGTTGATGGACAAAGTGAAACGATATGAACTTTAAATTTTTTAAATGTTTGACATTTATTTGAAACAAATCAATATTTAATGTTGTCAATATTTTTTGACAAAATATTAGGGAGTTATCATTGAGTCAAAATTCAGACTACAACGGTAACCTCTTTTTAGTACAAATTCTGCAACGGTTTTTTTTTTTTTTACGGTTTGTAGCAGCGCCTCGTCGTCCCATTTAAATTCGCATTTGTGGTTAAGAGCGGTCATCATTTTACAACCCTGTAAAGCGCAGGGTATACGTTTACAGTAACCAAACGTTGGCGTGATTGTTAGTTCTGATTGTCAAATCCTGTCAAATTTTGGCTAGTTTTTCTGCATTTTTGGTAACAGTGTTGAATTTGGTGTCTTTCTCTTAATTACAAACACCTATAACTTTTTGTGTAGATTTCAATCGGACAGTAAGAATTTTTGAAGAAATTATACTTTATGAGATCTTAACTAAGGTTTTTTTTTAGTAAAACAACAAACTTCTTGAAAGGTGGTGGTAAGATATAATAAATCGTATCTCTAGCTGGTGAAAGCCAAAAATTTAAAAGCATACTTGCCCTCTGTTGGGGGCTTTTAAGGCCACAGACCGACAAAAACTGTCCAGCTAAGCTGGCAACAATTACTGCCAGGCAGCGCGAACGTCAGGGTTCTACCCTACGTCTGTAAAAATCAGCATCAACTATTAAAAAAGAACCAAGCTCATATTTCACCAGTATGCTTTTGAAACTTTAGGCTTTTACCAGCCAGAGACACAATTTGTTGTATCTTACCGCAATGTTACGCTACTACTGCAAGGTTCGTTCCCCTATTTGTCGATCCTGGCTCGGCTGATGAGCCGTGATATGGTTTGCCATAGTTTGACAAATAAAAGAGGGGCTGATACAATTCGTCACTACGATAAAATCGTACATCAGAGGGTACTTTTATTGTTTTCTGGATGTTTCATGGGTGTGTAGAAGCGATAAAAGTTGTAACAATAGTCGACAGACCAAAAAGCCATTCGTTCATTTAATCGACAATTCGGTAAGACTATGGACAAATGTGAGTCGGACATACGAGGGTAGATTAATAAGTATGGTAAAGTTCTACAAAATGGAGGAAAAAACAGTTATGTTCAAAGTTTCAAACAGATGCAACGCGCAGTTGCTTGTTGGCAGCTATCGTAACTGATCGGTGTTACACGTTTCGTAGAAATAACACGTAGGTTGAAAAGTTTTTGATCCGATATAATCAGTCTAACACTTTTCTAACATTTATATACTTTTCTTGTAAAAGGATTTGTCTTTGTCTTTAAAATAGGCCTCAGTTTCGGCGATAACTTCTTCGTTGGAGCCAAATCTTTTCCCACCCAACACCACACACACACACACCTCGACGACGAACATCTTCAGTCCAAAAAATACTACTTCACATAGAACTGGCAACACTATTTCATAACGCCCTTTTGACATCTAACTTTATTACACACTAATAATACCTTAGACAGCCGAAAACTACTTCACACAGAGTTGGCAACACCGTCTCACCCCTGCGCACGCGCGTTAAACCGGAGTGGATCCAAAAGTGGCACAAAAATGTAGATTTAAGGGCCATAAGAAAATACACAGGAGCTCTTACTTTTCAAATGAGTTTGTGGGCGCGCGAGTTCAGAAACACCCTTGTAATATCTAAACTATTCATACAAATGTTACAATGTCAGACGCATTTAATTTAATACAGATTTATATTTTCCTACCTAAATTACTCTCTTTAGTTGAAGCATTTGAACACGTCTATTTTTAATATCTTTCCTTCGATAATTTGGATTAACCTTTGTAGATAAACATGTGTTGTGCAGACTTTTTTGTAGAACTATTTGAGGAGAAAAATATTGCTTTACATTGTTTACACGTATAGTATTTTTCAAGATCTAAGAAAGTGATTTGGCAAATTGATACAATAAAAACATTAAACGACCGTTAGGATCCTCGCACGTACCTGGCCGTAACAGGGTCGTAATTGATATATACACCTCCCTTTCAATCTAACATTTTATTGGCTACTTCGTGTTTATAAATATAAAGAATATTCTTCATTTTATCTGTAGTATTATACTGAAATAGTGTGTATTATAAAATTCAATAGTGTCTTAAAATGTCCGAAGCCCTTTCCATCAGAAGCCGCAAATGTTTGTCCGTTGAGGCAAAAGTGATAGTTAAAAGTGTTTATTTAAAGTAAGTGGAGCGACGCCACGAAAAGTACTTTTCATTGATGGAGACATCAGCTTTAACAAGCATCCCTGAAAATACAGTTTGGAAAATTGTAAATAATTCGATAGCGCCTAAAAAAACACGAAAAGACAAAGGTGTGTCGAAATGTATTGATTTCTGTCAAGAAGACTTAATCCGTCGTAAAATTTATGAAATGTATGCAGAACAAAAAGTTCCTACGTTACTTTCACGGAGGCTGTCCGAGGATAGTTGTGACATAAAATGTTCCACTACAACTTTATGGCGTATCCTACGTCGTATTGGGTTTTTGTTCAAAAAATAGACAAAAAGCAAGTTATAATGGAATCACAGTGCTTACAACTCAGAATGGAATATCTTGAAAAAATAAATAAAGCTAGATCGGAAAATCGAACGATAATCTACCTAGTTGAGACTTGGTATGACACCCACGCCACACCCAGTAAAGGATGGATTGGTAAATCCAAAAAATGCCACACCAAAGCTCCATTAAATAAAGGTAAAAGAATAACTATTTTACATGAGGTTTCGGAAGAAGGCTGGATACCAGAAAGTCTATTTCTAACAGCCAAGAATATTTCAGATTCCAGCTTGGATTATAATTGTGACACAACCGCTGAAGTTTTTGGCTTCAAAACAAATTAATGCCGAATATACCACCGAATAGCTGTATTGTGATGGATAATGCATCCTATCATAGTCGCCAAATGAATAAGGTACCAAGTTCCACCAGCAGAAAAAGGGAAATACAAGCCTTTTTGTGCGAATGTGACATATATTTCCATAAAAGTTATACAGTTAAACAATTGTTAGAAGTTTTAAAAAGTTACAATTTTTCAAAGGAATATGTTTGTAATAAAATTGCAAAGGAAGCAGGACACGAAATAATTCGGCTTCCACCATATTATTGTATCTTTAATACGATCGAGTTGATATGGCATAAAATAAAGTCTAATATAAGTACTCACAATCATACACCAACTTTAAACAGTAGAGTTGATAAAGACAGAAGTCAAATATGTAACCGTTGAAAACTGGAGAAACTGTATTCAACACTACTCAGTATATATCACCACAACACCAAATGAAGAATGAAACTTTTTCCGAAATGTTTGATTTTGGTAAATTAACCTTAATAAAATTAGGAAAAACTTTAAATTTCTTGCGAGACTTTAAAAACCAAATATCTGCACCTACTAATCTAATCTTACTACTGTACTTACGATAAAGGTTTAATTCCGTTGACCGTGAAGCCATCTCAACTAAGTTGGGAATGTGGAATCTTTAACACAATGACACTACTCAGTATATATCATCACAACACCAAACACTTTACTTTTGTTCTCGACGCGCGTTTCGCTAACCATGTTAGCTTCATCAGGAGCGATGATTGACTGGTCAAGCCATTTTGGTTTAGCAAAGAATGAAACTTTTTCTGAAATGTTTGATTTTGGTAAATTAACCTTAATAAAATTAGGAAAAATTTTAAATTTCTTTCGAGACTTTAAAAACCAAATATCTGCACCTACTAATCTAATCTTACTACTGCACTTACGATAAAGGTTTAATTCCGTTGACCGTGAAGCCATCTCAACTAAGTTGGGAATGTGGAATCTTTGGCACAATGACACTACTCAGTATATATCACCACAACACCAAACACTTTATTTTTGCACCCGACGCGCGTTTCGCTAACCATGTTAGCTTCATCAGGAGCGATGATTGACTTAATCATCGCTCCTGATGAAGCTAACGCGCGTCGGGTGCAAAAATAAAGTGTTTGGTGTTGTGGTGATATATACTGAGTAGTGTCATTGTGCCAAAGATTCCCCATTCTCAACTTAGTGTATTCAACACGTCAAAAAAAAAAATGAAAACTCATATAGATGTATGTACATAACTATAAATAGTTTAGAACCTGTAAAAAAAACTTATTATTGATATGCAAGATAACAGCGATAGCGAAATTGAACTAGATATTAATTAATAACTAACATTGTAACAAATGTACGCGAGTGTACACTGTTTTAATATATTTGTGTAATTACTATATTGTGTATTATTCAGTATATAAAACATTAAAATTCAACTGTCTTATCACAATAAAATTTTAAACCCAACAATTATATCGGGTCTTCCATTAAGGACTTGACAACTTTTTTTGAAATAAAAAGCAACCCATTTGAGACATTTCGAAAATTTTACTATCGGCTTGAAGTACAATCAAAACATTTATGTATGGAATTCGACTTCATTCATATGTCCACCTGCACGTTTGCAGCGGTCGATTCGTTTTGAACTCAATTTTCGATGACTCGGCCACACATTTCGACGGAAACGGCCGCTATCTCTCTTTCAATATTGTGCTTTGAGCTCCTCTAACGATGCAGGCTTGTTAGCATAGACAATGATTTAACGTACCCCATAAAAAGAAATCTAGAGGTGTTAAATCACACGATCTAGGCGGCCATTCGACGGGACCATTTCTCGATATAACACGTTCACCGAATTTAGATTGCAGTAAGTCGATTGTTACACCCGCTGTGTGGCTTGTGGCGCCGTCTTGTTGAAACCACATATCATTAATGTCTAGCCCATGCAATTGATCAAAGAAATAACGTTGCAAGCCTCTGTAGCGATCTCCATTGACTGTAACGTAACGGTTATTTCATCAACGAAAAAGAACCAATGATACCACCGCCATGAAAACCGCACCAAACAGTAATTTTTTGTGGATGAAGTGATATTTCTTCAAGCACATGAGGGTTTTCACCTGACCAATAACGCATATTCTGTTTGTTGACGAAGCCGTTTATCCAAAAATGCTCTCCATCACTAAAGATGATTTTGCGATGAAATTGGTCATCTTCTTCCAACATTTCTAGAGCCCAATTCGAGAACGTACGTCGCTTCATATGATCGAGTGGCTTTAGTTCTTGAGTTAACTTTAACTTATAAGGGTGCAGGCCAAGATCCTTTCGCAAAACTCGCCATAGTGTGGTCTGAGCAATGCCCAATTCTTGAGAACGCCGTGAAATCGACTGTTTTGGTTAGTTTGAGATGGACGCTTGAACGGCAGCAATATTCTGGGCACTTCGATCAACCCGTTGTCTCACTGGCACGGGAACATCCAGCAGCGAATACGTTAACTCAATTTTTTTCACTAGACTATGAATTGCTTGTCTACTGGAACGAAAATTCCTACCAAAAATTGGCGTTAACGCTCTTAAAGTCACCGACTCCAAATTTTGGTAGTAAATTTTAATTATTTGTAAACGTTGTTCGTTCGTGCACTTCACCATGACGAAAATGTTGACTTTACTGAATGTTTTGACGTTGACAGTTCGGTGATTGGCTTAAGGGTTCGTTCACAGTGAAATTTCAAAGTTGTCAAGTCCCAAATAGAAGACCCTTTACAATCAAGTATAGTGCGGCCCTGCACGAAGCCTCGTCATTAAACAGCCATAAATTAATCGCTTTATAGGTAGCTGAGTCACTTTCTTAGATCGTGAAAAATACTATACTTCTACTTAAGCAGCGTATGCGAAAATATCTCTTCGACGATTGATTGTCCACACACATATTATACACCTTAACGTTCCTTGTGAAACACTATCCATTAGTGAGAACCAAAATAAAACCCATTGAGTAGTTATTAAGAAAATTATAATATGTACTGATGTGTAAATAAAAATAAAACACACTTCCTATGTTTGTACAAATATAATCTGTCATACCACTTTAGTAGACAATCTTTACTCATATGACAAATTGGTTACATATTTTAAGGCTAAAAAGGAACAGACTAAATAAAAATGAATTGATAAAATAAATTTAATTTATTAAAATGACTTCTACAACCTATATTTAAAACTCTAGATAATTAAAATGTAGAAATTAAAATAACTCGATATAAAGAAAAAATCTGCTCAATCTAATCTAAATACAGTGAAAATGCTTTCCATTTATAGGACCATTAATCGAGGAGCAATATTCATAGACATTAATTCTTGGAATAATAATTTAGCAGCATAAGGTAACCTCACTTGAGATATCTGTGTCTTATTTTTACATCCTTTGCATTCAAAAGTATTATTTCGCATATTTGCTATGGCGATCAATCCACAAAAATTACAAATATGTACCCTGTACGGATCTGATACTTCAAATAATCTTTCTCTTAAGAATTGTGCTGCTCCGTGAGAAATCTGACAGTCTCGTTCCATCTCTCCGAAACGTAGACCTCCATCTCTAGCTCTGCCTTCCATAGGCTGTCTAACTAAAATCTGCACGGGACCTCTAGCCCTAGAATGAATTTTGTCGTCCACCATGTGCTTCAATCTTTGATAGTAAGTTGGGCCCAAGAAAATTTGCGCATTTATTTTTCTGCCTGAGTGTCCGTTATACATAACCTCGTTTCCTCTGAGCTGGTATCCATACTCTTGAAGAAGAGTAGAAATTTTTTGTACGTTGACAGCATCGTTAAAAGGTGTGGCATCACCGATTTCACCCTTATTAGAAGATACTTTTCCTTGGATACATTCGATCAAGTGACCAATTGTCATACGAGACGGGATAGCGTGTGGATTAATGATAATGTCTGGGGTAAGCCCTTCACACGTAAATGGCATATCCTGAAAAAAATATTAACCTTTATTAAAAAATCACAACCAAGGTTTGGCATGTTTATATTTAAACTCGATCCAAGATTAAAAGTGGATTTTTTAGAAAGTATCCTATTGGAAAGTATTATATTTCAATAATATTCTCTAAAATTTCAGAGGAAACTTTCAAATACTTTTGAAGTTATAGACGATTATAGCGCCAGGTGTAAAGCAGGCCAAATCGACCGCGCGGCGCTAACAAAGATTTTGCTCCCTGCGTCGAACATCTGTTGCTACTTTTATGCTTCTAAGAAAGATAGAAGCAGATAAAAGGAGAGCTTACCATAATGGGTGTAATATCTTTTCAGTTTGAGGCAAAATTGTAGGTCCTAAGCAAACGATGCGCTGGCCTGCTCAGTTCGACAATATCGCTCGCAGGGCTAACATCACTCAGTAAACGTCTCAGCTAATATGGATAAAAAATACGGGAAATTTAGTTCGAAGTGAGTGTGCAGACCACGTAAAAAACAGTTGCCAGTACAGATGCAGAAAAAATTATAAAAACTTCTGATCTGAGTCCAAACATTGATCCGACTTTAGTTATTGTATAGTACAGGGTGAGTCAACGATAGAGTGAAGTTCATTATCTCATTTGTTTCAGGAATATTAAAGAATAGTTTTAGGGAATGTTAAGATGCACAGTTTAAAATTATTTTTGAGTATACAGGGTACTTCAAAAAAGTGTGGCCGATATGACATACGTTTTTTTTTTAAATGGAACATCCTATTTTCTAATTTATTTTTAAATTACCTAAACCTAGTAGTTTTTCTAATATTTCAATTTTTTTAAAAATATTAGTTTTCAGTTTTGTAAAAAATTGCCAGTAGTGCCATTGTTTCTGAAGATGGAATACTCATAATTGGTACAAGCGTTCTATAGAGATGAAAAAAAAAAGATATAAGTAAAGAAATTTGAGTTAGATGCTACAGGGTGTTCAAAATAAATTTATGCATTCCGACTATTTTAAATTGAAAAATCTCAAATGTTTTAAATGGCATACCCTGTATATTATTATCGTGTTTATGTGAATCCTCCTACAACACCAGTAGATATGGAAAATAGGATACGGGATACGTGCAGGACAATAACATCCTTTATGCTAAGGAAAGTGAAGGAAAATATAGTAAAACGACTAAACATGTTTATTCAAGTAGACGAGCATATTTGTGAACATTTAATACGTCATACTAATTAATCATAAGATAAATTAAAACTATATTAAAATTATTATTAACTATTTGTTTATGTTTTCACAATAGCATAAGCATATTAAAAATTAAAAAATTCAAAATAAATCGAAAACTATTAGAAATAGGTATATGGCATACTTAATAAAAGTTGAAGGGTTTTGTAAAATCTCTCAGAAAAAATAATAATATATAGGGTGTGCCATTTAAAAAATTTGCGATTTTTCAATTTAAAATAGTCGAAATGCATAAATTTATTGTGAACATTCTGTAGCATCTAACTCAAATTTCATATATCTTTTTTTCATCTCTATAGAATGCTCGTACCAATTATGATTATTCCACCTTTAGAAATAATGGCGCTACTGGCAATTTTTTACAAAACTGAAAACTAGTATTTTTAAAAAAAATTTAAAAATTTAAAAAACTACTAGGTTTAGGTATATAACATTATTAATAAAAGAGTTATAAAAAACTTGACGCAGAATTTAAAAATAAATTAGAAAATAGGATGTTCCATTTAAAAAAAAACATATGTTATATCGGCCACACTTTTTTGAAGCACCCTGTATACTCAAAAATAATTTTAAACTGTGCACCTTAACATTCCCTAAAACTACTGTATTTAACATTTTTTCGTCATTCCCGAAACAAATGAGATAAGGAACTTTACTCGTTGAATCACCCTGTACAATTTTTAGTTTTCACAATCTTATAACAAAAGTTAAAGTGCAAAGTTTGTGATGGAGACGTGAAATTTTTCAAACGAAACGAAAGAAGAGTAGGTTTTAAGCTTTCTGTTGTGTGTGAATGCGGCGATACACTCATTAACTTTAGCCCCCCCAAAATTGAGAAATCATATGAAATTACTAGACGTTTCATTTTTGTAATGAGATTACTCAGCTGTGGGATCGCTGAAGTGAACAATTTCGGCGGCCTGATGGATTTAGGAACGGGCTTTCATGAAACAACTTATAAAAATCTCACCGATGCCACAGAGAAGCCAGAATCGCACGAAGAGACGAAAGAACACTTGAGAACAAGGCGTATGAGGAGTCCGAAGGAATTTGGTATGCAGTAGGCATAGCTGATCGAACGTAAGTAGATTTTATATGTGAAAATTCACACATTTCCATAGAAAATTTCTAAACTAATTAATCTATCGAGATAAATCTATACAAAGTAGTTTTCATATTTTACGTTTAACGTTTCAACTTCCCTAACGAGTAAATGGTGACACTAAAAATCTTATTTGTATGATAAAGGCCTAAACGAGTACAATTAACAATTCTTAAGAACTAGAAACCTACAGTGTTATAAAGCTTAATGATAATAGGTACAATAAAATTATTTGGTATTTTAACAGTTATTGAAATATACGAGGCTGGTTTGAAAAGTCCGTGCAGAGTCCGAGAGATGGCACCACCGGCTCGTATCGAGGTCATGTTTAGTTAGTAGCATCTCTTGAATGAACGCACACCAAGTTTCAGCCATATTGGTCTATTTCTTTGTGTTTGGCATTCGTGTGAATCAAGGAAGTCGAGTGATTTTCAAGAAATGGACGAAAAAGAATTTCGTGTGGTGATTAAACATTACTTTATGAAAGGCAAAACGCCTCAGGAGACTAAAGAGAAGCTTGATAAACATTATGGTGACTCTGCACCTTCGATTAGAACAGTTTATAAGTGGTTTCAAAATTTTCGGACTGGCTATATGGGCACAAGTGACGCTGAACGTTCTGGACGGCCTGTGGAGGTTACGACACCAGAAATCATTGATCAAATCCATGATATGACGATGGATGACAGAAGAGTTAAGGTGCGTGAGATTGCTAGTGCTGTGGGCATCTCGACTGAACGGGTACATAATATTTTGCATAAACATTTGGACATGAGAAAGCTATCCGCAAGATGGGTTCCGCGATTGCTCACGCTTGACCAAAAACGGAATCGTGTAAAGTGTTGGAAGGATGGTTTGCAGCTGTTCCAGAAGAATCCTTAGGACTTTAAGCGTCGTTTCGTCACTGTGGATGAAACATGGATACATTACTATACTCCTGAGACCAAACAACAATCTAAACAATGGGTTACTAAGGGGGAATCTGCACCAAAAAAGGCGAAGACCGTTCCTTCGGCCGGAAAGGTTATGGCGACTGTCTTTTGGGATTCGCAAGGGATAATCCTCATCGACTATCTGGAAAAGGGTAAAACTATTACAGGTTAATATTATTCATCGTTATTGGACCGTTTGAAAACCGAGCTGCAAGAAAAACGCCCGCGATTGGCCCACAAGAAAGTCCTTTTCCATCACGACAACGCACCAGCACACACCTCAGCAGTTGTGGTCGCAAAATTAATGGAAATAGGATTTCAACTGGTTTCACATCCCCCCTATTCTCCAGACTTGGCTCCCTCGGACTACTATTTGTTCCCCAATTTGAAGAAATGGCTGGCGGGACAAAGATTTTATTCAAACGAGGAGGTGATTGCAGACACTAATGGATATTTTGCAGACTTGGACAAATCCTATTATTCGGAAGGGATCAACAAACTAGAACATCGTTGGACGAAGTGTATAAGCCTAAAAGGAGACTATGTCGAAAAATAAAAAAGGTTTACCCCAAACACATAAGTAGTTTTTATTTTTGCAAGGACTTTTCAAACCAGCCTCGTAATTAACCAAAGTACTTATCGGTAGGTAGGTGCTTAACTACCTAAGTACGCAATAAAAATATTCTGTGTAAATATAAAAATAAAGCAAAAACTTATAATATGCTTAGTTCAGATCAGAACAGCGATGGCTTCAAATTTCTTTTGTCCCGGTCAAACTTCGCGGAGTTTATTAAGTAAGAAATACCTACACTACATAAAGTTTTGCAAGAAATCAGAGAAGACCAGGATTTACCAGATTTAAAAAAATGAAAATTATGTTCTTATCGATAAAACAGAAATAATTTATTGGAGAAGAGAGTATCTACGAGCAATCAAAATTTCGAGCCGAAGAAAGAAATATTTTTTATTTAGTTGAGACTTGGGTTAATGAGGGACACACAGTGAAAAAATTCTGGATTGACAACAACATTTATGGAAAGTTAGTCAACTGGATTACAACCCCCTTTAAGAAAAGATCGCAGGCTAATTATTGCACATATTGGTAGTGAAAACGGATTTCTCGACGGTGGCTTGATGGAATTTGAATCAAAGTCAACTAAAGGTTACCCAGAGGAGATGACGGCCCATGTTTTTGAGCACTTCCAAAAAATGAGTGAATGTATACCAGTAGAATCAGTTATAGTATTAGACAATGCCCCATACCATTCTTGATTATTAGAACGACCCCCTACAAATTCATGTAAGAAAGCGGATATTCTTCAATGGATAAGAGACAAAAATCTTAAACATAATGCGGTATGTTAAAAGCGGAACTTGCGAAGCAAAATAAGGCACAGTTCAAGAAATACGCAGTCGATGAGATGGAAAAGGAATGGCATATCACGATACTTAGATTACCTCCATATCATTGTGAATTGAATCCCATAGAGCTAATTTGGGCACAAATGAAAGGTTTCGTTGCAAGGGAAAACACCACGTTCAAACTTCAAGATGTAAGATTATTATTACTCGCCGGAATAGAGGGGATCAAAGAGGATATTTAGAAAAATGACATTCGACATATTATAGAAAAAAATAAAATGTGGAAACTTGACGAATACAACGAAGAAACTGTGGAAATAGAACCCTTAATTATCAATTTAAGAGAAGTCGAGTCTTCAGATTTTGAAGATGATGATTGTAATTAAAGTACTTATATATCGTGAATTTGTATATATACATAGATCTATAGATTAAAAGATTTTGGTAATTAATCTTATATTTCTATAAGTTCATTTTAAGATAATTTTATTTAATAAACACTAAAAGTATGTTACGCTCGGACGGCTATGCTACCGATGAATCCTCATTTACATTTTATGACTCTATTGTATAGCAGAGTTTTTTTTGCCTAAAATAGGGTGAACCCTTAAACATAATTCAAAACAGGTAGCAAAATCCAGTAAAATGCATAAAAAAAAATTCTTTTTGTTTTGGGCGCACCCCAACATTTTAGCTTCATTAAAATATATTTTATGATACACTGTCTGAAGACAAGATCGGTCATCTTTTACAGCAATATGGCAATAATTGGTGGTATTTTTCCTTGGAAAATGACAATAGAATGTGAAGTTCAATCAACAAGTTGGCTTTTTCAAGAGGCGTGTGGTGGTGGAGTAAATTTAGTGAAGTTTTGACTAATTTCCTTAGCGACTGACCAAACGGACCTAGAATTGTTGGGATAGGCAAGCAGTTTGTTAATTCTTTGATTGTGTGTCTTCTTGGTTTCATCGATAGTTTCTTTAGATCTGTTCCTGTTACGATTTATGACATTAGGATTTTCACGCCATTGTCGGTATGTTTAAAAACAACAGCTTCTTTGCCTTTTCGGTCGAACCAAAACTTGCCATTTGGAATGGCATTTCTTCGGAAAAGGAATGTAAGCTTCCATACCAGTTAAAATGATATCGGAAACCTCTTTATCGCAGTCAGATGTGTCGTTGGATCTAACACAAAATCATAACCAAGGGAAAGCTCGAAAATATTTTATGGATTTATATCTGGAGCGGTTCAGGCGACTCTCAGTTACTGATCGGTAGGATACTCGATATCCAAAGCAGTTTATGGTCGGAGAAACTTAACGGTGGATTTACAGTGACAGTGTAAATCTCTGGACTAGTGGTTAAAAAACAGGTCAAAAAGACTGGCGAACTAGCCGTCTCGAGCAGAGATCCGTGTTCGTTCATGGATAAGCTGAGTAAGGTTATAATAAATAGCTAAATATTTTGTAACAGTAAAGTGAATTTGGTAGGAAGCGATGTTAGGAACGAAACAGTTTGGTTATTCCTTTTTAGTGTAATAAATACCAGCTATAAAGTAATTTATCACTTAAAATTACTTTCTAATGTTAACTTACACGGGTAAATATTTCATTGCATCAAAAATATCCATAAGTCTTACCTCTTGACGATACTGGATTCCACAAGTTCCTTTTTGTCCGTGACGAGACGCAAACTTGTCACCAATCTGTGGGATTCTTACAGATCTCACCCTAATTTTGCAGAACTTGTAACCTTCAGAATTTAACGTTAACATAACCTGATCAACAACGCCAGTTTCACTGTTTCTCAGGAAAGTTGAGGCATCACGTTTTGTAAATCTCTTTGTTGTTCCTTCCAGCTAAAAAGAAAATATTTTTAAGGCTTTTTTCGGACCAAAAACACTTCGTCGTCGTGCTGACAGTGGCGGCTTGCTCTCAAAAATAACATATAACGTAGTTCACGACTGGAGTCATTTTATTTGAAATAATCTATAAACATTATTTTTATTTTTAGACAGAAAAGTCTCAAACCTATCTAGAATATCTATCGTTATGTTATAGAGTTAAAATCAACAATCCAATGTAATTAAATACATATAGTAGAATCTCGATTATCCGAAATAATATGGACCAAAGTGATTTCAGATAATCGAAATTTCGGTTAATCCGAATTTTTTTTATAAAATAGAAGTTTAGAATGAATACAACATTGCAGAATGACTTAAAAGCATTTATATGATATGCTATTACGTATATAGTTATTTATTAGAACAAAGAATAGAACAATTAGTTTACTTATTTTATGTATTTGTACGGAAAATCGAAAATAAAACAGTTTCATTCTTAACTTTAATGTCTTAAAAATGAGGTAATTTTTAACTGCACTCGTTTTTGCGTTAGTTCTGTTTTTGGCTGCAATGTCTCTCCAACGTTTGATAAGCAAAACGTCAGCGGCGGTTGCATTTTCTTGTTGTTCTACATAAGTTAACGCTTTTTCTAGGGCCTCTAGTCCTTCTGAATGTGACATTTTTACTGGAATATTGTCAGTGGCTTCTACTTCGTTATCATCATCGTCATCACTGTCTATTTTATTAGCATTTTTGCATACAGTTTTAATTAATTCTTGGTCAGTCATTTCATCTCCCACACTATCACTGTTTAACCATTCACAAACATCGGTTTCCGTAACACTTTCACATCCTGATATTCTTGTAATAATTTGATGTAAACTTTCATTATCTTCTGTTTCTGCCTCTGAGTAATGTCTCTCCTCTTGTGGAATCAATTTTGACCAAGATTTTTCCAGAGTACTACTCTTTATTTGATTCCAGGATGAAGCTATCCAATATATAACATTTTTTAAATTCATCTTTTTTAGACAATCAATAAGATTGCCACCTTCATCTACTTCTTCTAAAATATGCTCCAATAACAAACGCCTGTAATTGCGTTTAAAATTTTCCAGTACACCCTGATCCATAGGCTGAATGAGAGAAGTTACAGCAGGAGGCAAAAACATTGCTTTTATTTCCCCACTTTCAAGTTGCTCCGCACTTGGGTGAGTGGGGGCGTTATCTAGTAACAGAATACATTTTCTAGGATATCCATGTTCTTTTAAAAAAAGTTCCACTTTGGGAACAAAATCTCCAAAAAACCAGTCTTTAAACAGAGTCGCGTTTATCCAGGCATTGTTTTGATTTTTATACAAAACAGGAAAAGCATTGCGACGAATATTCTTAAAGGTTCCTGGATTTGCTGACTTACCAATACATAATAATGGGAGTCTGTGTCTTCTAGAAGCATTACTGCATGCAAGAACAGTAATATGTTCTTTGCTACGTTTGTAACTAGGTGCTCCAGCTTCTGTTTTTGAAGCTAAGGTATTTGACGGCAACATATTGTAGTTCAAGCCTGTTTCATCACAATTATAGATTTGGTCTGGTTGTAAACCCTGTTCTTCCATAAGCTGCTCAAAATTCTCTGCCAATTTTTTTGCAGCAGATACATCAGCCGACAATCTTTCTCCACAAACTTTCAGTTGACGTACACCATGTCTTTTTTTCCACCTGTCTAGCCATCCATCACTTCCAGAAAAATTTACAGGCGCTTCAATAACCGGCAACTCTTCGCTTAAACTCACTGCCTTGTTTTAAAATTGTTGCTGAAATTGGTATTCCACGTTCTCGATTCTGTGTAAACCATAAAAATAAAGAATCATCCACTTTTTGGTATTCACCGCTTTTCATACTTTTTTCGTGCCTGTGGGGGCGATGACAAAAACACTACACCATTTTTCAAGTTTTTCGCGATTTTTTCTCCACTCTGAAACAGTACTCACGGCTACACCTTAATCCTTCGCCATATTTTTAAGAAGTTCACCATTATCTAAACGTTCAATTGCTTCAAGTTTCTCTTTTAAGGTAATAACAACACGTTTACGCTTATTATTATGACGCTCCATTTTGTAAAATATCTATTAAAACGAAACTATTACCTCTGCGATAATAATAGACGTAATGAGTAACTTATAACACTCGTCGACTAACCAAAAAATAGACAGCGGTGAAATTCTAGACGTCGGGAGTCTCCGACGCGTGAAGGAAACCACTCATCGTCTGTTTCGAATAATGGGGATTTTTTTAACAGTGTGTTTCGGATAAGTCGGATTTCAGATAATCGCGATTCGGATAATCGGGATTGTACTGTATATGAAAATGCCACCGCATGCACGCGGTTCAATGCTATGTTTCTATGTAATCATCGCCTACAGCGGCTGCTAAGTATATGGGCAAGTCGAGGGTATTCGATAGCAAGTAGGTGAAATGATACTCTCAGTTAAAAAATGTTGATCTACCACAATGTGGTTCGAGTGTATTACAAATTTGTACAATGATCTTCACAAAGATGTAAATGGAAAAATACATTGAATTTTGATCTAAATAAGAAATTGTGGTAGCTCTCGATGAAAATAAATTCTAAGTAAGTTCTTTAAATCGTGTAAAATCGTGTTTTTTCTTATGATGTCGATTTTTTTTTTAAATTTCTCTAACAGTGACAAATTAACTTACTTATAGACCAAAAATTCAAATTTGTTTCAAGCAACTGTAAATTTTTTAATGAACCACAGTACTTACTTCATCGTCGTTCTCAGGAAGAGTCATAGTTTTTCCAATAACTACATCGTCACCTGAAACTCTTATTCCTGGTGAAATAATTCCATCATCATCTAGTTTGTCATAAAGGGCGTTTCTCATTCCTTGACACGTTTGCCTGGTTGGTTTCTCAAACTGCTCTTCCTGATCGCCGATTCGTTTATTTTCTGCGTCCTTATATGAACGGTAAAATACCGACCTACATATTAAAAAAGAATGTAAGACGTTCTGTAAGTGATGAGTATAGGAAAATTGTGATTTATGTTGGACAATATTTAAAATACAAAACTTTTTTTTAGTGAAAGTAATGTACTGTGAAACAAATTTTTATTTTTGTTAATAGATTTTTCAAACTAATTCAAAATTTAGACATATTCTATATAAGATTGTTGTGTACACTTAGGTTTATCTAGACAGGACATTTTAGTATATATATATATATATATATATATATATATATATATATATATATATATATATATATATATATCAAGGATTTTCTACAGCTGACGCCGTCTTCCTTCTCTCGACCTTTGATTCCATCCGTTTCTATCTTCCCAGTCTCCATCTGTTAGACCCCTGTCCTCCATAGCCTCGTCCACGATCGTCTGGGTCTTCCCTTTTTCTTCTCCCTATAGGGCTCCACTCCGTTATTTTCTTTACCCACCTATTATCTTCGCTCCGTCTTATGTGTCCATACCATTTTAATCGTTTTTCTTCAATAGTGTTTATTGCGTTCTCTTTGATGTTCATTCTGCTTCTTATTTCTTCATTTGTTATTCTCTTCATACGTGTCATTCAACAACATCTTCTCCAATACTCCATCTCTGATTTGTATATGCGTGTTTTGTTTCTCTTTGTAATGTGCTTGTCCCACAGGATCGAATTTAATTGTCTTATGCATGTCCGCGTTTGTCTTATTCTAGCTTTAATCTCTTCTTCTGATGTTGCGTTTTTTCAAATGATGGTTCCTAAATATTTAAACCTATCGGTTCCTTTGATTATCGTTTCGTTATCGACTTCTAGATTCTCCACGTTTCCCTCCTTTGTGGTTAGATATTCCGTTTTATCAAAGTTTATTGCTTATCCTGCTTTAGTGTATTCTTCTTTCAGTTTTCTTACCATATAACTGAGGCCTTCCTCATCTTGCGCTATGATTACTTGGTCGTCTGCGAAACTTAGAGTATATAAGTAATCTTCTCGTATTGGGACTCCCATTCCACTACATTTTTGCTTCCATTTTTTTAATGTTTGTTCGAGCTATATTTTGAATAGTGTGAGGGATGTAAAGCATCCTTGTAATAGGCCTTTTGATGTTTGGAGTCTCTTCCCTATTTTATGTCCTATTTTTATGTTTACTGTGTTGTTTCCGTAGAGAGCTTTTACTGCGTATATTAGTTCTTTGTCAATGCCTATTTCTTTCATTGCGTTCCATAATTTTTGTCTTGGTACTGAGTCATAGGCCTTTCTAATGTCTATGAAGGCTAGATGAACTTCTCTATACTTTGCCAGTTTTTTTTTCCATTGTTTGTTTTATAGTGTATATGTGGTCTAACATGATTTTCCGGCTGTAAAGCCTGCTTGGTCTTCTCCAATTTTTTCTTTTATATTTTCCTCTATGATATTTTTAATAATTTTTCCATACAAACGTCCCATACTCGATATTATGCTTAGACCTCTATTGTTTGTGCATTTTCTGCGGTCTCCCTTTTTAAATATAGATACTATATAGGCTTTTGACCATTCCTCTGGTATTTTTCTCCATTTATCGCTCTGTGGAACATGTTTCTCAGCATTCAATGTAATTTATTAGACCCGTACTTAATCATTTCATTCACCACACCCCCAGGCCCTGCAGATTTATTATTTTTGAGTGTTTTTATTGTCTTCTTTACTTCTTCATAGCTTAGTTCTATCTCTTTTTTTCCTTATTCTGTTCTTCTTCAGGGTTCTCTTCCTGGAATTCCTGTCTTCTGTTAGCAGCTTCTTATAATATTCTTCCCACTCGCTTTCTGGGATATACTCTATATACATCTTCTCTCTATTGTTGGTCCTTAACGCTTTAATTATTCTCCATGACTCTGTGCTTCTAGCTCCTCCTATATACTGTTCTACATGTTCGCACGATTTTTCCCATCTCTCGTTCTTTTCTTTGTTTATCATCCTCCTCGTTTCTGCATTTTTCTCTTTATATTTCTGTAGATCTTCTTCTGATTTTGTATTCAGCCATTTTTCGTATAGTCTTTTTTTCTCCTTTATAGATTCTTTGGTTTTTTCAGATTCTAATTTTATGTTTCTTATTCTCGTTGTCTTCTTTACCTAATGCTTCTAGGGCCGCCTGTTTGATGCATTTATTTATGTGATCATACATCTGTTGGAGGTTGTCGTAGTTAAATTCATTTAATTTTTGACCTAATCTTCGTCTGTATCGGTCTCTTATCATTTCATCTTGCAGTAAGTGTATTTTGTATTTTATTTCTTTGTCTGCTTTTTCTGTTATCTCATTAGTATTTCTGTTTCCTTTATCTATTGTTCCTTTTTGCTTTATTGTCTTGTACCACAGTACTTTTATATTTGCTATTAATAGTCTATGGTCTGTTCCACATTCTGACCCCCTCTTTACTCTTACGTCTTTTATTTTGATAGTGGTATCGTTTTTAACATGTTTTTTTAGAAAAAAAAACCGCATTTCATACTTGTACACCTGGTATACATCTACAAAACCTAAACTTACTTACCTAAAGAAACCACGTTCAACAGCAGAAGCATTCAAGATGACCGAATCTTCTTGATTGTATCCAGTGTAACAAGCAATAGCAACTATACTATTAATACCAGCAGGCAATTCTCTAAAGCGAAGATATTCCATGGATCTAGTTGTTACCAACGGTTTATGGGGATAGTACAAAACGTGAGCAAGAGTGTCCATCCGGACATGGAAGTTTGTGATGTAAACTCCTAAAAAATTAGGTTATATTATACTAAAGTACAAGGTCGTTGGTTGGTTAAATGCATCATCTCCTAAACCGCATACCCACAATAATTCCGCCCCTTTCGTTTTTTTTTCTCCATCAGAGTAAAATTAAACCTTTAAGTTTGTTTATCCCATAAAAAGTTCAAAATATTCGTGAGAAACGAAAATCATCATCTTATTTTGACATCAATTCGATACCGGAACAAATAAGCTTTTTAGGATGAGAAAGTTTCCTTTTTTTCAGGACAAATATTTAAAGAATGGTACAAAATTAATAGTTCCATTTATTGTCCACATTTTGTGTAAAACTAAAATACAATTTAAAATATATAAATATAATTGACCGCGATTCAAGACCAATCTGAATCGCCTTACGTTCTAAAAGTTTTACAACGATCAAAAATAATAACCCTTGTAATAATTTTGTTCACACCCGGTATATTTTTAGCTTTTCTTATTAATAATTACAGCTTATTTATTGCAAAAGGGAAACTAAATATTTGCTCATATGTCTCTGTCAATTTAAAATCAACATCAGGTATAGCCGAGTAAACATATATATCTTTTACAGCACCCGTTATATTATTGCTTCACCAGAAAAATCTGTTTTTATGGACTACTTACCCATAGCTTGTTTGCCCATAGCACTTTGGTAAGTGTTTCTGGGACTTTGGTTGTGATCGGGGAAAGGAATAATAGAGGCACATACCCCCAGAATCATAGCCGGATGAATTTCACAATGAGTATATGTTGTACAATAAGCATACTCTTTCTCTTGACGCAAGTCATCTGGAGACATTGCAATCATCACAGTCTCTTCTTCTAAAGTATCAATATATTCCACAACACCTGTAATAAGACAATGAAATTTGAAGTATGACGATATTTTGGTATTAAGAATACAAATTAATTCAGTACCTTCGAAATGAGTATATCAAAACTCAGTTATGTGTTGAAGTACCAAGCCTAAAGAAGCAAAATCACCACTTCATGCAATGCTAATATTCACATATCCTGAAAATACAACGATAACGTTCGACAAACAGGATTTGAGGCACAGCATTTCAAAAGCAAAAAAAAATGCGTGTAAAGCTGCGTAAATGATTTTTCTCAACTTTGGGAAAAAGTGCTGAGACGCTCAAAATGTGGTCCAAGCTATAGCGAAGGGGAGGTTAATCTTTCGAGTTGTGAACGTTTTGGACAACTCCAGGCCACACATGACAAAAACAACGCGGGTGTGTGTTTTCTTTTGGATGGGAAATTTTCCCTCACATGGCGTATTTTCCGGAAACGGACCCGTCTGATTATTATTTATTTCAGTAGCTGCAGCATCATTATGCCAGTGCCCACTTCACTTCATTAGAGAACGTCAAAAAAAGCAGAACCGAATTGGATATATGAGGAAACAACCATGTTTATATACAAGTATTTATATACACTACCGTCAGAAAGTATTTGGCCACCTAGAAATTTTAATGTAACTGCCAAAATTTAATACCTAATTAAACCCTTTTATTATATTAGGTAAATTTAATTGTTCTTAATAAGTGTCCATGTTTAGATTAGCCTTTTTGGTGAAATCACAAATTAAAAACCAATTAGAACAAATTTCCAAGGTTTGCATGATAATCCTTTTGAGGCGATTCTGAGAATTCCAGTTGAAGTAAGAACTCATTTCAAGTTTCTAGGGATTATGAAAATTCTTATTGACATTTTAGGATAAAAAGTATGCTATAAATACCATTGCCCTTTTGGAAATTAACCATTCGCAAACAGTACTTTGTCACTGATACAGGCTCAATTGTTTTGTGGAAATGCTAAAAACAAAAGAAGTTTCCGTTGAAAATCGGGCTCTGATAATTGCGAGACATCAAAGTGGTCACTCGAGTTGATAAATCGCGAGTGATATGCGGATGCCAAGGAGAACGGTGGACTACATCGTAAAAAAAATTTCTGCGGGACATGGAATTCCCAACCAAAAACGTCCAGGAAGGCTTCGAGAAACGACTCCTGCTGAAGACAGAGCTATAACAATGTCCATCAGACGTAATCGCCGCCTAACCGCAGCAGAAGTCACGGCTCAAGTAAACCTGGAGCGGCCCATATCCATCAGCGTGACAACCGTGAAGAACAGGTTAGCAGAAGGTGGACTACACGGGAGAGTTGCAGTGAGGAAATCACTTCTTAAGCAAATGAATAAACATAAACGATTAGAATGGGCCGGAGAACATGAAAATTGGACATCAGAACAATGGAATTCCGTCCTTTGAAGCGACGAATCTAAATTAGAAATTTTCGGTTTAAATCGACGAGCTTATGTGCGGCGGTCAGTGCTGGAGAGAGAGGATGTTGGAAGCCTACAGTAAAACATGGTGGAGGTTCAGTCATGGTTTGGGGTGGTTTTGGTAACGGTAAAGTTGGAAAAATCTTTAAGACAAAAGGAATCATGCGAAAAGAACAGTATCAAGATATTTTGCTAACTCAAATGCTTCCTTCTGGACCCTAAACATTCTACTAAACAAATTAGAGAACTTTTGGACCAACGTGAATCCGACGACGTCCTAGAAGTGATCACTTGGCCTCCACAATAACCCAACTTGAACCCAATCGAATTGCTGTGGGACCATTTAGACAGGTGTGTTGGAAAACTAAATCCAACATCAGAAAATCACTTGTGGGAACTTTTACAAGCAAAATGGGTTAAAATAACCGAAGAAACTCTGAAAAAACTACTGGACAGAATGCCGAAACTCTGTAAAGCGGTAATTAAAAACAAAGGAGGTCACATATATGAGAAAAATCCTGGAAAATCATGAATATTTTTCTATTTTCTAGACTATAAATAAAGTGAAAATAAATAATAATTCATTCAAATTTAAAAAAATATATTATCTGGGTTTTTGTTGTCTTGGGACTGAAATAACTAGGTGGGTATTGTATTATATATATAGTAGTGTATTATATATATATATATATATATATATATATATATATATATATATATATATATATATATATATATATATATACACACACATATATAGTATATAGTCTTGGCCAAAATCATTGCCACCTCCTTCAGTTCTGAGAAATTAGATGTCTTATTCCTTACCGCAGTTCGTTCGTCTGAATTACCGCATTAAGTAAAGTAGAACAAATTCTTAGAAATTAAGATTGGCTGACCTGCTTTATTCTCGTAATTGTTCAGTTTACATAATCTCGTGGTACAGACATAGCTAATAATCTGTTAATTTTGGTTACTAGAGGTTAAGTGTAAAAAATAAATCAGACCTTGCATAAATTATGAAATATCTACATCGACGTTAAGATATACCATACAGTCGATCAAGTAAAAACATGTCGCATTGTTCATTACAAAATGTATTTATTTAACAGTAAAGGATTGCCATTAAAATGCTAACGATTTAGTGGATCATTCAGTCCCCATTAGCGTCGATGATCACCTGGCATCTTTGGGGGCTTACTTTTGACGAGATTTTCTGCGTATCCTTGGGGCAAAGATTACCAAATTCCTCGAATCTGCCGTGACAGCTGCTTCACCGTGTCGACCTTTTTACTATAAAGCTTCAGCTTGATGTAGGATCACACGTTCAGGATTGGACTTGCATCGGGCGACTGAAATAGCTAATCTAGTATGAGGATACCTGGATCCCCGGTCACTATCCTCTTGAAGAATCCAGTCCTCATTTTTATCGACAAACCACCGTTTGACAGTCGGTACCAATCTTCTTGTAGCATTTTTTCAGCATTCAAATTGTAGATAAAGGTGAAGAGTCACCCAAAACCTTTTTCCGAAAGACATTTCCAAACATGAATTCTTCAGGGTGATTTGCGCTGCGCTCAACCAGTTAGTAGAAATTGACCAGACTCCTCGGGGTGATAACATAATCCCAAAATGAAGCTTATCGGAAAAGATTACTTTGCTCCAGTCTCGATCTATGTTTTCCTCTACCCATGCAAGTCATTTCTCTCTGTGTTTTACGCTCAGCAATGGTTTCTGGATTGTACTTCACCCCTTCAACTCACTAACCCCGAAATGGGTAAAAATTGGTCCATACAATATATCCAAACCTCTCTGCTTTAGTTTTTGAGCCCCTTGGCGCAAAGTTAATTGAAAATTTCGGGAAAGCAAGTTAATAATCATTTTTTCGTCATTGTCCGACACTTTTCCTCTCGAACCATGTTCTGATAGATCATTAATATTTTTTAACTGACAGTATCGTTTCATCCACTTGCTAGAGAATGCCCTTGGCATACCCATAGATTTAGCAGTAGCTGTAGGCGCTATTTTCGAACCTTTTGGATGATTACATAGGAACACAGCCTCGAAACGCGAAGCACTTATGTTCGATAATGTACTAATTAACTATAAAGAAGGTTAGAAATGAATTTCTTTGCACAAAGCATTGTTTGCAGGACTGCCAAAAATAACTTTAAAAAAAAGGAATTTCTTTTACCGACTACAAGTTATGGGCGACACGTTCCACTCGACCGACTGTCAATCGCTTTAAAAAGGTAAATACGTACAGAAGCTTAAATAAGAGTTGTTGAAACCGCATTACAAACGCGAGAGAGCACTGGCAGTTGATACACGCTTCTTTGAAAAATCGTAGAAGACGTCTTCTGATTTATGTGCTGATTTTTCTGAAGACGTTGGAAAGAAAATTGCCGCTCAAACAGTAAGAAAAAGGCTTCAAAATGCTGGGCTCAAAAGGTGTAAAGCTAGAAAAAACCCTGGCTTTCGGAGAAGAATAAAAAGATGCGCTTGGCATGGGTCCAGAAACTTAACTCTTTCAATCAAGAGAATTGGTCTAGTATCTTGTCATCGGGCAAGTCTAATTTCAAGATATGTGTTTATTACGGCTGGATATTATTTAAACTAGTAAATCAATAACCCGAAAATATATATTTTTTATTTTTCTTTGATGTGTTTTTTCTCTTGTTTTAGGTTCTTGGTACTAATGGTGGAATCTACATAAGGCGCCGAATAGGAGGCAGCAGTATTATAGTATAGGGGGCATGTCAGCAAGTGACGTGAGTTAAAAGTAGTAGTTTGCAAGGGTCGAATAAATTCACAAATGTATATAAAAGTTCTAGATACTGCACTAAAAACATCAATTTGTAATTGGTAATAGAGAGAGATAACTCAGAGTATCACAAAGCGGCAGCAACAATAAAATAGTTACAGGAGAATCGGGTGGAGCTTCTGGATTGACCTGTCCCCCACACTCACCAAATCTCAACCCTATAGAACATGTGTGGTCGATTCTTAAGCAGAGAACACTCAATCACCCTCAAATACAATTTGTAAAAAGAGTGAAGCATTATTTCCCAAAAAGAATGCAAAAAGTTAATTTCTTTATTATCAAAAAGAATTACATAACCTTTGGAAATATTACCCAGGAACATGAATGTAGATCACATGAAAGTAGTACTATATATAATTTAAAAAAATATTAACCTGAAGCTACAAGCATCTGCCATCCATAATTGTTATATTCTCGTTCCTTTAAGTTATCTATGTGTTTCTTTTTTAAGAGGAGTTGGCCATTTTCTACAATTAAGAGCGGCCTACAAATTCTTCCTGCGTCAGTATAAATTCTTATTTCTCTATCTCTAATATCTCTAATCATTGATACTTCAGATACAATAATGTCCATTTGACGACGAAGTTTTCTTAAAGTGGCCATAAGTTGTTCAGGATCACGATGTATTCCAACCTAAAATCATTATTCACAAAACTGTAGTTAGTAAATCATAATTTTTTAACAAAATAATAGCCACTTACCCAGCATCCATTAACAAATATTTTCGTCGCATTGGCTATAGCTGATGGGGCAATTTCTTCTAAATTTTCCATAGACCATTCTTCCAAGAACTCCAATATGGGAGAAGGCTGAGAACCGACGGAAATATAAGCCATAAGAGCAAGATTTTTTACTAAGCCTACAGCAGCTCCCTCTGGCGTCTCAGCCGGGCAAATCATTCCCCACAGTGTATTATGTAGCTGACGAGGTTTGGCTAATTTTCCATCTCTACCAATTGGGGAATTTACTCGTCTTAAATGAGATAGTGTTGAGGCAAATGTCAAACGGTTTAATACCTAAAATAGTCGATTAAATTGTAAATTATGCCTAATATGAGTCCTATTACAGGAACATGCAACAAAAAAATAGTAGGAAGACTTGTTATATAAAATTTCTTCTTTCCATATGGTTATTATTGACTATGTATAACTACTATATTAAATAATTAAGTGGGGGATATGGTAAAATTAAGGGGTAATGCCACTCTAGAAATCGGAAAAAAAATTTTTTTTTTTACTTAAATGATGCTTTAGGGACTTAAAAATAAGGTACAAAGGATTTTTATGAGGGTAAGAAGGTTATAAGTATTTTTTTATGGGTCTAGCACACGTGCTGCAGGGAAGTCCCTAAAGCGCTACAGGAGCGACACGTGTGCGGAAAAAAAAAGCGATTCACGTTGTTCTTGAATCGTTGTAAATTGTATTCGGTGGGAAACACAGTCCTGGGTAAGTCATTCCAAAGGGATGATGTTCTCCATATAAAAGACTGCCTGAAAAGCGTTGTCCGAGGAGTAACAAGCTGAACCTCATACGGATGTGAAGTATCAGCGCGACGTGTACTTCTAACATGCACCGCTCTGGGAGGAATTAAGTGGGCTACATCCTTCGAACACTCCATGAAAATACTTGTAGAATAGATTCAAGTCGTCAACCGTTCTTCGATGTTCCAGCGAATCAAGGCCGCCGGTCAGTTCTGGGTCTCCAGTCAGACGAACAGCCCTTCTCTGAACAGAATCCAACAAATGCTGTGTATGTTTGGAAGCGGAGCCCCAAACATGGGAGCAGTATTCCATAGTTCGTCGAATTTGAGCTTTATAAAGAATTAACAGTTGTTGTGGAGTGTAAAGCTTTCTGGTTCGAAATAATATTCCCAACTTTTCAGAAGCTCTCCTTGCTAGGCCTGCAACATGTTCATGCCAGGACATATTTGCTTCCAAATTAACGCCCAACAAATTGAGTGACGATGCTAGGGGAATGGAGTGCCCCGATATAACTATGTCGGGTTCGGGAAAGGGTAACTTTTTTAGAAAAAAAACTGCCGCCTGGGATTTTGTAGCGTTAAATTCTACTTGGTTACTGTCACCCCAAGATAGAATTTCTTCCAGGTCTGAGTCGCCGATGTCCGAGCGTTCAAAGTGAATGAAGAGATAAGCGTACTATCATCTGCAAAGCTGTAGATTGGATTCCCAGTCTTTTCCAGCAGATCGTTAATGTAAATGAGAAAGAGAGTAGGAGACAATATGGAGCCTTGAGGCACACCGCCGTTAACAGTAAAGGTGTTAGAAATCCGTCGACTGCGACTCGTAAAGAACGCTCTCTGAGGAAACTTGAGAGCCACGAACAGAACTTTTCCGACATACCGTAAAAACGTACGCCAACAGTCCATCGTGCCAAACACGGTCGAATGCCTTGGATATCTCAAGAGTGTATGGTATCAAGTGCACGTAATTGTCTCGCAGCGCTCTCCAAACTCTCCCTAGAGTCTTTATGCTCCGCGCTGCTTAAATTACTCTACCTTTCTGAATATTGAAGAAATCTATTTATCTACAGAATTTAAGTTCATCTAGAATCTATCAAAAAAACATCAATTTAGAAGGAGACTAATTATATGGCGCAGGCATAGCAGATTAGAGGTATCAAGAAAATTTATTTAACTTTAAAACACCACGTTTTTCTCAAAACTACATTTTTCGAACTGGCTGGAAACATAACTTCTTCAAATTATCACTGTTTTATTTGAAATTGAAAATGTACCTTCAAAATTACATTATCTAGCGAAGTACGAACGGATTTAACAATTTGTTTTGAACTTTTCTTTTTATAAAGGATTTTTTACGTGATTTTTTACCGAAGAATGAAACATTTTCTTCAAATATGAAACATTCATAAAAAAAATCATTTTTTTAATTTATCTATGTATTTCCCAAGAAAATCTTACTTTGTATCAGGTAAAAAATTGGAGGAGAAATCTTTCCGGCCGCAAAGTACTATTTATAAGATGCATATTCCTTTACTGAGTACTGGTGCCGCCATTTTGTAAAAAAATAATAATAACGGTCAAGTGCAAGTTGACCTAGCGCAATTAGTGTTTCGTACGTTAATTGTTTTTAAAGTAAAAAAATTTGTTACGGAGGTATAAAATGATCAGTGACTTCACAAAACACACCCCAAATGAGTTTTCAATAAGGTTTGTTTCTAATCTTTACTCAAAACTGATGACTTTGAAATTTTTGTTTTTTTTATATACCAGATAAATTATTAAAGGTAATGCATTCATGATAATTTTCGTTCAATCTACACCCGGTGGAGAATATTCCAGAATTTTTTCAAAATTTTTTGATATGTACTTTTCGAGATACAGCGATTTTTCGCGATTTTTATAAAGAAAAGTGCGCGCAAGTATTACATTATATATATATTTTTTACTCGTGTTTTCACAAGCTTTCATTTGACACCACACTCGATTACCTAATAAAAAATTTTTTTTTTCACTTCCGATTTCACCCCCCAAAATTAACCCCTTAAGTCAAAATTTAACTTTCAAAACTACATGGCTCTGATCAATTCCTATATTAGTATCAAATTTCAACTTTCTATGTCAAATAGTTTTTTAGAAAATCGGGTGTGTGACAGACAGACAGACAGACACCGAAGTGATCTTATAAGTGTTCCATACGGAACACTAAAAAAAGACTAATTGTTTTAACAATACTATAGGCGGCGCTGTCAAAAGCTAACTTAAACAATAGACAATCTCGTTTACGGGTCCATAAAACACCTGGCTCACAAAATTGCGATAATGAGGTTTTTTGAAAAATATTTTTAATGTTTTATCAGTCTCTTTTTACTACTTGTAGTGTCAAGAAGCTTCCGTGCGTGTTTTATTTGTGAACTTGACATTCTTATATTTGAGAAATGCCTAAGAAAAGTGAGCTTGGTATCAAAAAACGAATTAAAATTCAAACTCTACATGAACAAGGCAAGTCCCAAGTAGAAATAGTTAAGTTAGTGAAATGTTCTCGGTGCGCAGTGCAATGTGCTATTAAAAGATTTGTGGAGACTGGCTCCCATGCCAACAAAATGAGAACGGGCAGAAAACGTAACACTAATGAGCGACAGGACAGAAAACTCATCCGCGAGTCTATTAAACATCGAAAAAAAACATTATCTGAGCTCGCTGCAACTCTGTCGGAAGAGATTGAGATGCCGATTAGTTCTCGAACGGCAAGGAGAAGACCGACAGAAGCTGGATTAAGAGGGTGCAAAGCTAGAAAGAAGCCTTGGCTTTCAGGGACCAATAGGAAGAAACGCTTAGAGTGGGTTCTGAAGCACCAACATTTTAGCAATGAGGATTGATCTAATGTTGTATGGTCTGACGAATCCAACTTTGAGGTAAGTTTTTATATGATTTATTTTAACAAAAAACTACACACAATTACTCTTGATTTAATCCGTTTTAGTCAAAATAATAACTAATTTTTTAATTGAGTATTTTTTCTATTCTTACGGCTATTCGGAAGGTCAGGTGTGACATTCGTGAGGCGGCGTGTCGGCGAGGAATACCATCCAGATTGCGTGGTACCTACCGTAAAACACGGAGGAGGGAGCATTATGATCTGGGGCTGCATGGCTGCTAAAAGTGTCGGCGAAATGTTCATTTGTGAAGGCCGCATGAACAGCCAAAAGTATATAAATGTACTAAAAACTGTACTGATGCCTTCGCTAAGGCGCATTTTTGGCGACACTAATTTAGACGACATCAAATTCCAGCAAGATAATGCACCTTGTCATAAATCAGCGGCTACGATACACTGGTTTAGAGACAATAACATTGTCTTGTTGGATTGGCCGGTGCAGTCTCCAGACCTAAACCCTATCGAGCATTTTTGGGGTATTCTGAAACGCAAGATACGGGAGCACAGCATAACATCAAAAGCACCGCTAAAAAGCGCTTTGACAGATGAGTGGGATGCCATAAGTACAACTGAATGTACTAGGCTTGTACGCAGCATGCCCCAAAGAATTGCTGCTGTAAATAAAGCTAAGGGCGGACACACCAAATATTAATTTATTTCATAATTTTACCTCGTTATACGATTTTACAAAACATACGAATTTAATTTTTAGCATGAAACACAAGAAATGAAGTAAATTGTAGGGTGCCTAATATTTTTGGCCAAGGCTGTATCTCAAAACTACATTTTTCAAACTGACTGGAAACATAACTTCTTCAAATTATCACCGTTTTATTTGAAATTTTAACAGTACCTTCAAAATTACATTATCTAGCGAAATGTGTACAGATTTTACAATTTATTTTGAACTTTTTTTTACCGAAAAATGAAACCTTTTCTTCAAATATGAACCGTTCATGAAAAAAACCATTATTTTTTGAATTTCTCTATGTATTTCCTAAGAAAATCTTAGGTAGAACGCACTTTGTTCCAGGTAAAAAATTGGAGGAGAAATTTTTCCGGCCGCAAAATACTATTAGTAAGATGCATATTCCTTTACTGAGTACTGGTACCGTCATTTTGTAAAAAATAATAACCAGTCAAGTGCAAGTTAACCTAGCGCAATTAGTTTTTCGTACGTTAATTGCTTTTAAAATAAAAAAAATTGTTACGGAGGTATAAAATGATCAGCGACTTCACAAAACACACCCCAAATGAGTTTTCAACAAAATCTTTACTCAAGACTACTGACCTTGAAATTTTTGGTTTTTTTTTTTATATACCAGATAAATTATTAAAGGTAATGCACTCGTGATAATTTTCGTTCAATCTACACCCCGTGGAGAATATTCCAGAATTTTTTCAAAATTTTTTAATAAGTACTTTTCTAGATAAGGCGGGTGGACAGCGATTTTTTGCGATTTTTTTAAAAATAATACAAAGAAAAGTGCGCGCAAGTATTACATTATATATTTATATTTATATATATATATATATATTTTACTCGTGTTTTCACAAGCTTTCATTTAACACCACACTCGATGACCTAGGTAAAAAAAATTTTTTTCACTTCCGATTTCACCCACCAAAACTAACCCCTAAATCAAAATTTAACTTTCAAAACTACATAGCTATGATGAGGCCATCAATTCCTATATTATTACCAAATTTCAACTTTCTATGACAAATAATTTCGGAGAAAATCGGGTGTGACAGACAGACGGACAGAAACCGAAGTCATCTTATAAGTGTTTCGTACGAAACACTAAAAATGTTTAAAAATTTGTAAATGTACTTTAAAGTATGTATAATAAAAGCATTTGAGTAAATTTTGGATTCACTATATTTCAAATAAAAAATTGTCAAAATCAGGCTTTTTTTCTTAGCTCTAGAGTGGCATTACCCCGTAACATGCCAAATTAATAGTATTTTGTAATACCTGTGATACGCCAGCTCTGGCCTGATGAGCTTTTTTTCTGATCGCCCCAATTTCCAGTAGCAAGCGAATATCTTAAACCATCAGTAATAAGTTTTGTTTTAATAGCTAGGTCCAAATTGAAATCCTTTCCTCTATCAATAAACTTCTGAGCATACATTCGTACTTCTTTCATTAGATTTTTAAAAAGTCTAAAATGAAAAATAAAGTTTATTAAGGAATATTAATCGACGTAGTTAACAAATTAATTAAAACAGGTAAGAAAGAATTTTTAAACGATTTTTGAGGTAAGAAATTAGTAAAATAAAAACTGCCATATCCTATAGAATGTCATAATTATTTTTAACAATTGAACTCATTTTCTTAAAATATATCAACTCACCCTCTAAAAAGAAATGCCAGTAAAGGACCAGCTAAGTCCAATCTTTTATTTCCGTAGTGATCTCTGTCATCCAATTCTCTCCTACCCAGTGCAGCCAAAAGAAGCCGATGAACCATATACCTAAAAACAATGTGATGATGTGTGTTTATGTAATGCTTTTAATGATGGTACTCAATATTCCAAATTATTAAAGTCTTTAAAATATTTTCACCCCTCTGGGGTTGTTAGATTTTAAATTGCTATATCCACAGCAATGTATTTTATTTTTTAAATTTGAACGGATATGTCTCAGTTAAATGAACATCATTTTGAATTCCATTTTCAGCATTTTGAAGGTTGGTTTTCTATAACTTTTTATAAACATACCATTTAAATTCGTTTGGTTCTGACCAAAATTTTCATGAATATGTTAGCACGCTAAATGCATGAATTGAATGAATGAATCATATTTCTTTATTATATTCGTTACCGCGACACCTAAAGAAATATTTCCGAAGGCTCACGTTTGGTGAAACCAAGCCGGACAAATAAGAAGTACTTGTCTCGGGTGATATTCCTTCCTCAGTTATTTTTCCTATTGATTTACTTTGACCAACTCTTGTTTTTTTCTTCCGACTCTAACGCTCCAAATATTTGGAACTCAGGGTCGTTCCTTCTTTTCACCACTATCTCTCGCCTTATGCTAAGATTTTGTATGACCTGCGCTCATGACTGAATGGCACCGAGGTGTCGGTGTCAGTAATGAGATTTTTAGGATACGAAGCTACCTAAGGAATCTAGGACCGCGTCTCCAACTTGTAAAAAAGGGCGCAACAGACGAGCCTTATCCGAGGGAATCCAACATAGAGGCTTCACATCCCAGAGAAGCCCAAGAGGTAACATTTCCTTCCAATTTTTCCTCCGAAGAAACTTTCCAGCTACCTCCAAAATCAGAAAACCCTATAGGCAAAATTAAGCTAAAAAAACCTAACGTCTACAGACCAAAGAAACAAAAATCGGGTGTGTCAAACAGACAGACAGACAGACACCGAAGTCATCTTATAAGTGTTCCGTACGGAACACTAAAAAGCGAAGAAAGGTGAGGTTAAAGAAAGAGACGAAAACCATCCTCTTTTAGGAACAGATTTCCCTCTGCCAGAGAAAATACTTCACCGGTCGATTCGGCACGGCGGAAAGGTGCGGACATCAATGACAAAATTGTTTCCATGTACACGATTTCACAATAATTTTTAATAATTGTTAATCAACTTTTGGCAAGCAAATAAACAATACGGGAAAACTTCCACAGGCTTCATATAAAAGAGCTTGTCATAGACGTAGTCTTGATTCAAGAATCATAGTTTTGCAAAAATCGAATCAGAGGTATAGCGGAAAGAATTCTTTATTTTTGTACAACAGTGCAACGCTCACGAGCCTGTATTTATGCAAATAATGATAGGCTTTCTCTAGTACAAGACTTCTGTACGAGAGATCTTGCAGCGATGAAGCTAGACTAAGCAGCGAAGGTTGCAACAGCAAAGTTGTAGTAAACTCAGCAAACGTTCGTTTGTAGGAAGAAAACCCAGCAATCCTAGTTAAACTAATGAGATACTGTTAAGAGCAACAACTGCGCATAATTACACAATGTAACTTCAAATACGATCACATTCTGTTGGGGAACAAAAATGACAATTCTAGGAGCTGGGCTCGGCTGAAATTTCTAGAATCAGAAAAGCTGGTTATAATGGACGTTTTTTCGATATTAAATAAAAAAAAAACCGGTCAAGTGCAAGTTGAACTTGCGCAATTAGTGTTCCGTACGTTGATTGCTTTTAAAATAAAAAAATTTGTTACCTTGAAATTTTTGTTTTTTTATATACCAGATAAATTATTAAAGGTAATGCACTCGTGATAATTTTCGTTCAATCTACACCCCGTGGAGAATATTCCAGAATTTTTTCAAAATTTTTTGATAAGTACTTTTCGAGATAAGGCGGATGGACAGCCATTTTTCGCGATTTTTTAAAAATAATACAAAGAAAAGTGCGCGCAAGTATTACATTATATTTATATATTTTTTTTACTCGTGTTTTCACAAGCTTGCATTCGATACCACATTCGATTACCTAGTAAAAATTTTTTTTTTCACTTCCGATTTCACCCCCCAAAACTAACCCCTTATGTCAAAATTTAACTTTGAAAACTACATGGCTCTGATGAGGCCATCAATTCCTATGTTATTACCAAATTTCAACTTTCTATGACAAGTAGTTTCGGAGAAAATCAGGTGTGACAGACAGACAGACGGACGGGCAGACAGACAGACACCTAAGTCATCTAATAAGTGTTCCGTATGGAACACTGAAAAGACCTGAAGTGGATTTCAAGGTGGTATAAAACAATAGGGGTATGCTCAAAGATCTCGTGTTCTATGAAAAAGAGGCTTAGCGCAGAAAGGAACTCACATATCACGGTAACGAAGATCGTAGACTGTTGAACCAGGCCAAATGAACAGGGGCAGCACACTAAAAAGACTTTGAGGAAGTTCAGAGACAATATAAAAAGGTTCTAAGAAACTCTCAGAGGCAGAAATGGATATCTTACAGAGAAGGAATCAGGACAATGTCGGAATCAATAAAACTGCAAATACATGTTAGAAATAAAGTTGCTGCAATGTCTCTTTTGGAAAGGTAATTATACTGCTACAATGAAGAAGACTACTAGTCTTGCACCACTTCCCGGTTTCAATTTTGCGAAGAGCTGCCCGCTTGTCAACTGTTCGAATGTAACCCGGTAAATTCCTCCCAGAGCGGTGCATGCTAGGAATACAGCTCGCGCGAATACATCACATCAGTAATGAGATTCAGCTTGTCACTCCTTGTACAATCCGTTTCAAACAGTCTGTTATATGGAGAACCTAGACCTAAACATAGCTCTTCATTTAATTTTATCTTGCCTAGCAATCACGAAGGCTAGACCAACCCACCTAGGGTCTCAAATTATTTTATACCATGGAATACATAAAGGACCGATATTCATTTTAAAAGAATTTTTTTATTAATTTATCAGTTCCATAAAAATTATTAAAATTTTCGACCGAGAAAGTGTAATGTTCCCTTAAATGAAAAACTAGAAATATAAATAATAATACATATGCTTAGTTAGAGCTTTTTGAGATTCTTTCCATAAATACATATAAGCAAAACTGAATAAAACTATATGACAGAAGGAACACTGTAAAAACTTAAGAATATTGATCACTAGAGACCGGATTATATGCAACATAAAAATCTTGAAATATGCATGAAAAATGCTTAAAATATGCACGAAAAAAGGTCAAAATATGCAATATTAAATAATAATAAAAGTAGTAATTTTTAGTTTTTTATTTCAAAATCAGCATAAAATCAACAAGTTATCGACGATGTTTAAATTTAATTAACAATTATTTAACATTTTTTAAAATTATTTAACATTTTGTATTCTTGTACACGTAAACAATAAGGTATTGTTCCAAATGTTGGGTAGTAAGATTGTGTCTTCGATCACTTAAAATATTTTTATAAGTGGAAAAAGACCGTTCCACATCCACTGAGGTAACTAGGCAATATTTGAATTTGGGTGCTATGTTAGCACTTATTGTTTCTGGCAAAAGTTCACCCGTCCCATTAATAAAACTATCAATTTGACACAAAGGTTCAAAGCCTGGGTTATTGCACAAAATGTTTTCAAACTTTTCTTTAACTCTACGCGGGAATACATCTGGCAATGTGGAGTTTATTTGACGGATTTTACTCATTAACTGAATTGATTCGGCCAACGCCAAACCTCGAGTTTCAATCTTTTTAATACCCACAGGTATGTGGAAAAAGTGAGTGCTAATCAAACCTATGTTTTTTTTTTTCTATCAGAATCGTTAAATGCTTCCTTGGATTGACGAACTGCCATAGCCTCTGCACTATCGAAGTCATTTACTACACCTTTGATGGCCTCGAAATGTTCATTGTAAAATAGTACAGCTTCAATCCGTGTTCCCCATCGAGTTACCACTGGTTCGGGAGGTAAAGGCACATTTGGCGGTTTTTCTTTATAGGCGTTATTGCGAGCAGGTACCTTAAGAAACACTTTCTTTGCTGATGAAATCAGTTTATTTACATTTCCAAACATGGATCGTACTTCTTCAGCGAGTCGATGGACTCTGTGAGCAAAGCACGTCACATGAATTAAATTTGGATAAAACTCTTGGAGGACTTTGGCTGCCTTGATCATATAGGGAGGAGCATCTGAGAGAAATATTAACACTCTTTCATCTGCAGAAGATTCAGGATTTGTCTTGTCAAGTTCCTTGCAGGCCACCAAATAGGAAGAAGAAGGCTCTAATCTTAATGCACTCACAATTAAATTCGCAATATAGCGACCACAACTGTCGGTAGTTTCATCAGCTAAAATTCAAATAACGTCATCCTTAAGTACAATACGTATTTCTTGCAGAACATGTTGGTAAATTGTTGGTGTGTAATTTTTTACGCAGTGTTGATTCGTCTGGTATTTTTTGATTCAAGCAATATTTTCGCAGAAAATCTTTGAATGTAGGATTTGTAAGTTTGTGGAGAGGAATATTATTTGCAAGCAATGCTTCACATAAATCCATGCTAAAGTGGTTTTTTTTTGTTTGCCTATAGAAGTGAAATCACTGCTACTTGCTGCTGTTATAAGTTGTTGTCGTGGGCTTTTTTTTTGCAATCCTGCGATATGAAGACTTGTCTTGACATGCTGATCAATTTGAAACTTTTTTTGTGCACGAAACATTTTTCTCGCAAACTCGACAATATAAAACATTTCCGTCGTATGTAAATGTTCCAGGATAATCAGCTACCCACGAAGAGACACTTTTTTTGCGTGTGGCATGGTACACGTTAAACTTTAACACACGTTAAAAATTGCAAAAAGACTACACTGATGCAAGCGCGTCCGCAATAATATTAAAACTGATATCTTGTTTTAAAATAAAAATTCGTCTTCGAGAAAATTGTTTATTTGATCCACGCTCAAACAAATATTCTTAGAAACTAACTACTTATCACTTAATATCCCGACCAAGAAACAAAAGAATAAAATGCCGTAGTAATTTTGGGTATTCCCTTGGCACTATAACCTAATCGATGTTTAGACTATTGCAGGTAATGTCCCGGCGATAAGATCGGTTCCAGACGGCGTCATTAACAATACCCTGAGCAATTCAATTGCCTAGTAATACCGAGAAATATTGTAAATATAGGGGAAAATATGCATCATTACTAGATTTTTGGGTAAAATATGCAATAACACAAGTCTGCTAAAAAAAAAAAAATTGAGAGCTGTTTTGGTTTTTTTGCGTAATTCTGATGTTTTTGGGTGTACTGAATCCGAAAATTACTTTCATTTTGTCATAGAACGTCACGTTTTCTGACAATGTAGGTATCTATGTTAAACAAGTGATCATCTTAAAATAAAAGATAAAAGACTAAAAAAAATTTTTTTAATTTATAATTGCGTAACAAAACTTATTTTTTCATCTAAAATACATTCATTAGTAAGCACTAAACACATTTCTTTTTCCCGGTGAGACTCCTTTTGGTACATTTTCGCTTGTAGGAAGCATCTGGAAGGTCTCTCTGAAGCGTCCAACAGTAGTCTGCCATCATTGAGACGCTCCATCTTCCCTGGTATCTTTTTTCCATCTCCTTAATATCTTGGTGAAATCGTTCACCTTGCTCTTCACTTAGATCTCCTAAATTTTCTGGAAAGTAGTCGAGGTGCGAATGAAGAAAATGTACTTTTAAACTCATTAGGCAACCTAAAGCTTGAAATGCTTTTAACATTCTTTTGACGAGTTGTTTGTAGTTAGGGTCTTTGTTATTGCCTAAAAATTTCTCTATGACCTCTTTAAAGGCAATCCACCCTTCTCTTTCAGGATCCGTCATGGTTGTGATGAATTGTGGATCAGCCATAAGCTGTCTAATATCTGGTCCAACAAAAACACCTTCCTTCAACTTTGCCTCCGAGAGACCTGGAAACTTTAATATTAAGTATTTGAAGCAATTTTCATCTCTTGGAAGTTACTTTACAAATTGCTTCATCAATCCCAGCTTTATGTGAAGCGGTGGTAGAAGAACTTTATGAGGAGGCACCAAAGTTTCATGCAGGACGTTCTTTTTGTCAACTTTAAGCTCCCTCGGAGGCCAACACTTTTTGGTCCAGTGATTTGCTCGGTCTCTACTATCCCATAGACACAAAAAGCAAGGGAATTTGGTAAACCCAGATTGTTGTCCGAGCAACATGCCCAAGATTTTTAAATCACCGCACACTTGCCAACCGTGGTCTTTATATTTTAATTTGCAAAGAACCAATTCCAAGTTCTTGTAGGTTTCCTTGAGGTGTACGGAATGACCGACAGGAATGGAAGCATAGAAACCGCCACTGTGAAGCAGAACTGCTTTAAGGCTTCTTTTTGAAGAATCTATGAAAATACGCCACTGTGCTGGGTCGTATGAGATCTTAAATGTATCCATCAAATCTTCAATATTGGTACAATAAACCAACTCGTCCACTTGGGCAAAGTAGGAACTGCTTCTCACGGTATCTAAACCAGGAGGAAGACACTCCCGGCAAAAGTAAGTTCCTGCTTTTGAGCCTTGATCCAAGCAACTCAGCAGCGTTTTTGGGAAGATTCAAGTCTCTTACCAAATCATTTAGCTCGCCCTGGGAAAACAATTTCGGACTGCCGTCATCTTCAAATTGAAAACTTGACTTGTAATCGGGTTCAGGTACAGCACCATCTTCGTCAGAACTTAGAATCTCTTCCAAGGTAGCAGGGGCCTTGGGCACTGGTATTTCGGTCCCATGAGGGATGGGACGAATAGCTGATTGCAGATTGGGGTATGAAATGGACTGCTTCCATTTTGAATTATACCCTTTCACATTACACGAACAAAAGTAACAATCATCACTATGGTTCTTTTGCTCGCGCCATACCATAGGAATCGCATATCGGAAAGCTTTTTTCTTGCCCTTAAACCAATTTCGAAGGTCTTCAACACATCGTTTGCGGACTTTATGAGGTGCCCAAACTTTATCCTGATCTCCAAGTTTTAAGCCAAAATACGTGAAGTATACTTTTTTTACAAAGTCCGTAATATTAAGTTGTTGCTTTAATACCATATATTCGCCACAAATATAACAGAAACTGTCAGACGAATTCACACACTTCCGCACAGATGACATTGCACTATATTGAACCAAGATCTATAAAACAATGACGAGTTAACACGTACAATTACCGCGCCACTTTCTACACTATCGGAGCGCGCACGTTCTGGTTACAACGTTTATGTTTGTTAATTTAGCTCACACAAGGCGTTCTTTATATAGTAAGTAATGATAGTTATGGCCTGTATACATTTAAAAACAGTAATCAAAATAAAATTGTACCTATTTATTTATGACTTCAAGTTAGCCCAAAAAAAACCCTTTTTTATAATAAAATTTTGCGTTTTGCAAAATAACCTGACGTTCAGGAAATTTTTTGAGTATTTTTTTAGTTTTCAGAACACCTAAATACATAGAAATCAGTTGAAAACATCCAGACAGCATTTTTGTTGCAGACCTGTGTAATCGGTGAGAATGGTCTAAATATGCAAATGCATATGAAAATATGCAAATGCATATAATCCGGTATCTAATGCTAACTATCATAAAGAACAACTTTTCAAAGTGAAAAATCAATTTTTTAAAAAACATTAACAAGTTATAAGAAATAAAATTATTTGACATAATATATTCTTACCCTAAGAAATAGGCTTTTTTCGTTTCACAAAAATCAGACACACCAACGTGAGGAAGCATTTCCTTCTGCAGAATTTCTCTTGCATATTTGATACGTCTCTCTTTTGTTACTCCTGGTCTGGCGCCTCTGGCACCAATAAAGTTAAGGGCTACATTTTGCTCTTGAATGACAAAAGCCTCGTCTAACGATGGTTTAACCATTTCCATCATTTCAGGATCTTCAAAGTCATAAATAATATGCTCTAGAATATCTCGATCAGCTACGAATCCCAGAGCCCTAAATACAATCATAATAGGTATTTCTTGCTTAATATAAGGTAAAATAGCAATGATACGTTGTCCAATAGCTGCTTTTTTGATCGCTTGTCCACCCCTAGCCATCATATTCACCCACAATGTTGAAGTGGGTCGGGAACTATGCTCCAAACATGACCTAATTTCGGACTTGTAAGCGTATTTGCCGTCTTTCATCGAAAACACATATACTGTGTTAGTAGCCATCTTTTCCTGAGCAATGAGAACTTTTTCGGATCCGTTAATAATAAAATAACCACCTGGATCTAATGGACACTCGTTAAGTTCAGTCAAGTCACGATCTGTTAATCCACTAAGAAGACAATAAGTCGATCGCAGCATTATGGGAATTTTTCCAATAAATGTTTTCTGATGTTGAGTTTCTATAGGATCTTCCCCTTCCTTAATAATTGTTTTAGTTATATCTACATATAAAGGAGCTGAATAGGTTAAATTTCTTAGCCTAGCTTCATTAGGCATCATAGGTGATGGAGCGCCATCTTTTTCCCAGTGAGTTGGTTTTGATAAATAAATCTGCTCAAATTTAAGAAGGTATCTTGGCGGTATTTCAATTTCGCCCGATGTATGTTGGGCTTCTGCTTGTAATTCAATAGCTGGAGAATCTTCAACGATCCGTTGAACTGACATTTGAATAAACTCATCGAAACTATCTAGCTGTTGTCTTACTAGACCTTTTTCATCAAAATAAGCGTTAATAACGATCCAACAGGCTTCTTGCCATAGTTCTGAACTAATTTCTTCTGTTTCTTCATCATCAAATTGATCTGCAAAGAATATTTGATTGAATATTAATAATAATATTATGACTAGAAGTATTTATCTTTTACCACGATGAGCAGTAATAGGGAAATCTACATTATTCAACTTGAATATTGTCAAGTTTTTTTTCAGTGTCAGTTCAGTCAACCTAGGATGGACAAACACGAGAACAAAACCTCTTATACTTATTCCCATACTGACGCGACATCCTCCTAAGATGTAACAAATTGTACCTAAAATTGAAATACAGTAGAACCCCGATTAACCG
>CM032456.1:213175377-213285377 GCA_019049505.1 Pachyrhynchus sulphureomaculatus | reverse complement strand
TGAATCATTTTATAAATTACATATAGATAATGACTGTATAGAATGGGTCAATCAAATAAAATATCTTGGTTTTATGTTGGACAATACATTGTCTATGAAGAGGCATTGTGAATTTTTTAGAATAATGGTGTTTAAGACTATTATTCAACCACAGTTTTATTATTGTGCAACCTTGTTGTTTCTCCTTGATAGTGGGTCAATACAATCACTACAAGTTGTATGTAAGAGAGACATGAGAATGATTTTAAGGTGCAACTGATACACTCCAATAAACGTAATGCTTAGTACTCTGGGGTGGTTTTCGGTTAAACAAAGATTATATTATCTTGCAATATTTATATTTAAGCTGAGCGGAGGAATGCTTCCAGATCATTTTAATGAATTTGTTGCCTTACAAAGGGAAATACACTCCTAATTTACAAGAAACGTTAATGATTTTCATGTTGTAAGAATGAAACATTCATCCGCAATGATTTCCCTTTTTTATAAGGGATTTAATGCCTCTAATGCTTTGCCCACAAATATTAGGAGTGTTGCAGGGGTAAATATTTTAAAGCAATACTAAGGGAGTTTATAATCTAGTCAGGAGTGTGTTTCTGCCTCAGTTTGGTCTCGGTAATTTCTGTATATGGTTATGTTTAATGTGATATGTAGTTTTTCATTAATAAGGGTTGTATAAAGTCTTTTTTTATACATTTTTTGTCTGTTTATTGTTAGTAGGTATATCTATTTGTCAATAAATTTCATTTCATTTCAAACATTTCCACTTACCATAGTCTTGCTCGTACATAGACATTCTAAATACTATGTGTTATAAAGCAGACCTTTATTATTGTGATATCAAAATTTATCGAGAAAAAACTCTATTTTTTATTTGGTACCAAAACTCTGTTTACGACACCAACCGCAATTACAATAATTTACGAATTACGACGTCAGTAAATTGGGGACAGAATAATAAAGCGACAGCAACTCATAGCTGCAACTCAAACTCATAGGGTAATGGATACGCAACCAACTATCGGATAAACTTTAATTCGTATATGGGGAGGGGAGTGTCACCAATTTAAGAGGGTGAGTCCACACAACAAAAAAAACAGAAGTGCCGAAGTTTAGTGCGAAAAAGAACGTTTTTGAAAACTAACTCGCGAGTTTATAATATTAACACAAATCTTAAAATTAGAAACCGACGCTAATAAATTGAGTATTTAGGAAAGTTTATCAATGTCGAGTTAAGGTGTAACTACAAACTGCAATTGCAAGAGAGACTAACCATTTTACACACTTATGGAGTGCAGAGAAAATGTTTATAGCGATCAAAATTTGTGTCGTTTTAGACATTTTCTATGCGCTCTTTTATTTGCAGTATTATATGTTGGTTGTTACAAACAAAAATAATAATTATCTTTGGGTTAATATTAACTCATACTGACAAATTCAACATTATAAATAAAATAAGGCGGAAAAGATGTTTCTAGCAGCCAAAATTTGACGGGATTAATGTTCTGTGCCGTCAAACCCTCCAAATACTGTGCGATTTCTCACTTCATTTATTGGGATAATTTTAGTGATAAAAAATTAAAAGAAAAAATGCAACTAAACTTTCCAATATCATTAAACCATAACAAATTAAGAAAGTTAATTAAACCAAATTACCAGGACGAAACAAATTTATCGGTATAACCTCGAAAAATATAAATAGAAAGTGCAAGTCCTAAAATAGGAATAACCGAACACACCTGTTCCAAAACAGTACAATGTGCACTAATTTTAAACTATTTTTTGTTATATGTCAAATGAGAAGAACCATTTTGACGTATGTCCATATAAGTCATAAAATCACAGAGCATCTTACTATGCAGAACAAAAAAATGTTTAAAATTACTATTTATTATCATATTTTGGTCAAGGTATTGTTCCTGGATTTCTAAAATTTCTGAACGTATTCTTTTCGTTAGTTGAATATGGCAAGTATGACACAAAATAGTGAATTCAAGGTCCGTTTTTCTCATGTGGCGCTGCTAGCATATGTAATGGTGGTTCTAGAGGTTGGCTTGTATGTTTTTTGAGTAAAAGAGTAAATGATTTCTGTTTATGAGTATAAACGAAATTAAGAAAACATTTTAAATTATATGCCGATGAAGTATCGCCAGAGGCAGTCCAACGGAATTTCAGGACAGGGACACCCGAAACGTTCGCGAATTTCGAAAAGCCCGCCCGCGAATCGTGTTATGGCCGGTAAGTTGTGTTGCAACACCATCGTTTTTTCGCCAACTGTGACCTCGATAAGGGGAAATGTGAAAAAAAATTGTGCAAAACGAAAAATAAGTTCATGATGGAAGGTAAATTACCTGTTTGGAATAAGTTATAGTTGTTTCATTTTTCGAAACTACTCGGCTAGCCTAAAATACGCCACATTTTCAACCTAATTTTATAACATTCTAACTCTTAACCATCCAGAGTAGAGTTTCTTGTTTAGAGGTATATTTTTTATTTATCATCATTTATAACTTATTCAACGATTTTTAAGTACCAATAATGTTTATTAAGCATAAAAATTCATACATCTCTACCACAACAGAGCTTACCCACTATATTTTGGATAATGATGGAAGCAATTTTCTTCTAGAAACATCAATATTATTTATCTGTAATGATTGATAAAAACGAGTTATGGTGGGTTATCAATACTCAACTCAATCAATTTAATATTAATATTAAATATCTTACCAATGACTTTCTTTTTCCAATGTGTATTTTGTACTTCAGTCCTTAAATTAATGTTAAAATTAGTTACATGAACTTATCTAACCTACCCAACTTAACTGGTAAAGATTGGATTTTCAATAAATAATTAAACCTGTTAATCATATAATGCCAATTATGACAACTGTTAATCTAACTTATTTACCCTTGTAAGCACCATTTTAATATTAGATTCACAATTGTAATGCCAAATGTAACACCTATTTATTGCTTAAACAATGACATAACTCCTTATTTATTTATTAAGGTATATAGCATGCAACTGTCAAAATAATACAATAAATTCATGATATTCTTTTAAATTAGAAAATAATTATAATATATATAGACCGGATTATATGCATTTGCATATTTTCATATGCATTTGCAAATTTAGACCATTCTCACCGATTATTGCATATTTTACCCAAAATCTAGTAATGATGCATATTTTCCCTATATTCACAACATTTCTCGGTATTACTAGGCAATTGAATTGCTCAGGGTATTGTTAATGTCGCCGTCTGGAACCGATCTTATCGCCGGAACATTACCTGCAATAGTCTAAACATCGATTAGGTTATAGTGCCACGGGAATACCCAAAATTAAGACGGTATTTTATTCCTTTGTTTCTTGGTCGGGATATTAAGTAAAAAGTAGTTGGTTTCTAAGAATATTTGTTTGAGCGTGGATCAAATAAACAATTTTCTCGAAGATGAATATTTATTAAACAAGATATCAGTTTTAACATTATTGTTGACGCGCTTGCATCAGTGTAGTCTTTTTGCAATTTTTAACGTGTGTTAAAGTTTAACGTGTACCATGCCACCTGCAAAAAAAAAGTGTCTCTTCGTGGGTAGCTGATTATCCTGGAACATTTACATACGACGGAAATGTTTTATATTGTCGAGTTTGCGAGAAAAATGTTTCGTGCACAAAAAAGTTTCGAATTGACCAGCATGTCAAGACAAGTCTTCATATCACAGGATTGCAAAAAAAGGCCCATGATAACAACTTATAACAGCAGCAAGTAGCAGTGATTCCACTTCTATAGGCAAACAAAAAAACCACTTTAGCATGGATTTATGTGAAGCATTGCTTGCAAGTAATATTCCTCTCCACAAACTTACAAATCCTACATTCAAAGATTTTCTGTGAAAATATTGCTTGAATCAAAAAATACCAGATGAATCAACACTGCGTAAAAATTACATACCAACAATTTACCAACATGTTCTGGAAGAAATACATAATGAACTTAAGGATGACATTATTTGGATTTCAGCTGATGAAACTACCGACAGTTGTGGTCGCTATATTGCAAATTTAATTGTGGGTGGATTAAGATTAAAGCCTTCTTCCTATTTGGTGGCCTGCAAAGAACTTGACAAGACAAATCATTCTATGATCGCCAGATTTGTGAATGAGGGTATTAAAAAAATATTTCCGGAATCTTCTGCAGATGAAAGAGTGTTTATATTTCTCTCAGATGCTGCTCCCTATATGATCAAAGCAGCCAAAATCCTCCAAGTATTTTATCCAAATTTAATTCATGTGAAATGCTTTGCTCACGGAGTCCATTGACTCGCTGAAGAAGTACGATCCACGTTTGGAAATGTAAATAAACTGATTTCATCAGCAAAGAAAGTGTTTCTTAAGGCACTTGCTCGCAGTAACGCCTATAAAGAAAAACTGCCAAATGTGCCGTTACCTCCTGAACCAGTGGTAACTCGATGGGGAACATGGATTGAAGCTGTATTATTTTACAATGAACATTTCCAGGCCATCAAAGGTGTAGTAAATGACTTCGATAATGCAGAGGCTATGGCAGTTCTTCAATCCAAGGAAGCATTTAACGATTCTGATATTAAAAAAAACATAGCTTTGATTAGCACTCACTTTTCCTACATACCTGCGGATATTAAAAAGCTTGAAACTCGAGGTTTGGCGTTGACCAAATCAATTCAGTTAATAAATAAAATCCGTCAAATAAACTCCATATTGCCAGATGTATTCCCGCGTAGAGTTAAAGAAAAGTTTGAAAACATTTTGTGCAATAACCCAGGCTTTGAACCTTTGTGTTAAATTGATAGTTTTGTTAATGGGACGGGTAAACTTTTGCCAGAAACAATAAGCGCTAACATAGCACCCAAATTCAATTACTGCCCAGTTACCTCAGTGGATATGGAATGGTCTTTTTCCACTTATAAAAATATTTTAAGTGATCAAAGACACAATCTTACTACCCAACATTTGGAACAATACCTTATTGTTTACGCGTACAAGAATACAAATGTTAAATAATTTTAAAAAATGTTAAATAATTGTTAATTAAATTTAAACATCGTCGATAACGTGTTAATTTTATTCTGATTTTAAAATAAAAAACCGGCCAAGTGCAAGTTAAACTTGCACAATTAGTGTTCCGTACGTTGATTGTTTTTAAAATAAAAATTTTTGTTAGGGTGGTATAAAATGATCAGTGACTTCACAAAACACACTCCAAATGACTTTTCAACAAAGTTTGTTTCCAATCTTTACTAAAAACTGGTGACCTTGAAATTTTTTTTTTTTTTTTATATACCAAATAAATTATTAAAGGTAATGCACTCGTGATAATTTTCGTTCAATCTAAACCCCGTGGAGAATATTCCAGAATTTTTTCAAAATTTTTTGATCATTACTTTTCGAGATAAGGTATGGGACAGCGATTTTTTAAAAGTAATACGAAGAAAAGTGTGCGCAAGTATTACATTATATATATATATATATATATATATATATATATATATATATATATATATATATATATATATATATATATATTTTACTCGTGTTTTCACAAGCTTTCATTTGACACCACACTCGATGACCTAGTAAAAAAAATTTTTTTTCACTTCCGATTTCACCCCTCAAAACGAACCCCTTAAGTCAAAATTTATATTACGGTGGTATAAAATGATCAGTGACTTCACAAAACACACCCCAAATGAGTTTTCAACAAAGTTTGTTTCCAATCTTTACTGAAATCTGATAACCTTGAAATTTTTGTTTTTTTTATATACCATATAAATTATTAAAGGTAATGCACTCGTGATAATTTTCGTTCAATCTATACCCCGTGGAGAATATTCCAGGATTTTTTCGAAATTTTTTGATAAGTACTTTTCGAGATAAGGCCCGGGACGGCGATTTTTCGCGAATTTTTAAAAATAATACAAAGAAAAGTGCGCGCAAGTATAATATATTATATATATATATATATATATATATATATATATATATATATATATATATATATATATTTTACTCGTGTTTTCACAAGCTTTCATTTGACACCACACTCGATGACCTAGTAAAAAATTTTTTTTTACTTCCGACTTCACCCCCCAAAACTAACCCCTTAAGTCAAAATTTAATTCTCAAAACTGCATGGCTCTGATGAGGCCATCAATTCCAATATTATTACCAAATTTCACCTTTCTATGTCAAATAATTTCGGAGAAAATCGGGTGTGACAGACAGACAGACAGACACCGAAGTGATCTTATAAGTGTTCCGTACGGAACACTAAAAACTAACTAAAAAATTGATACTTTTATTATTATTTAATATTACATATTTTAACCCTTTTCATGCATATTTTAAGCATTTTTCATGCATATTTCAAGATTTTTATGTTGCATATAATCTGGTCTCTAATAGTATATAAGTTATTGGATAAAATTAGATATGAGAAGCTTAAAAAACATAGGTAGGCAAATTGTTACATATGAAACATATCATATTACATTCTAAAACCATTCTTAAGTACATCTACAAAGACATGATTTAATTTATTTACAATTGGATCTCAATTATAATTAAGTCAGCAGGAATAGGTTTATCATAAAAATACCATACAACTAAGTATTTATTGTTTCATAGTGTTATCCATTTAACTGTAATTTAATATACATGTTTTATTGAGATTTGTCAAACCAGAAGGATCTCTAAAGTTACGTAGCAACTCAGAACAGTCCATTTTATTCGGAAAAATTTTTTGACCTACAGATGCGATTTTCTTTCAATATTTTTATGACATCTTGTAGTCTCACTCGATCAAATGCCTTCTGTAAATTAACAAAACACATGAAGGCTGGCATGTCCAATTCGATCACTTTTTCAACTATTTGACGGACTACTTAAATGGCATCATTTGTAGACTGGTTTTTTTTGAAATCCCTGTTCTTTGTTTATAGTTAATCGCTGTCCACTCTTTTCTAATATTGTTTTCGTTAATAATTTCTGTGTTGTATTTACAAGTGTAATTCCTCTGTAGTTTTCAGGGCTATTTTTATTTCCTTTTTTGAATATTGGTATAGTGATCCCTATTTTCCATTCCAAAGGCACTCTTCCATTTCTAAGGGCGATGTTAAATAGTTTCATTAGTTCTATTAACATATATTCTCCTCTAAATGTTAGTAGTTAATTTCTTATATTATCGCTTCCAGGAGCTTTTCTGTTTTTAGTGTTCCGTACGGAACACTTATAAGATCACTTCGGTGTCTGTCCGTCTGTCTGTTCGTCTGTCTGTCCGTCTGTCTGTCCGTCGGTCTGTCCGTCTGTCACACCCGATTTTCTCCGAAACTACTTGTCATAGAAAGTTGAAATTTGGTAATAACATAGGAATTGATGGCCTCATCAGAGCCATGTAGTTTTGAAACTTAAGTTTTGACATAGGGGGTTAGTTTTGGGGGGTGAAATCGGAAGTGAAAAAAAAATTTTTTACTAGGTAATCGAATGTGGTGTCAAATGCAAGCTTGTGAAAACACGAGTAAAAAATATATATCTAATGTAATACTTGCGCGCACTTTTCTTTGTATTATTTTTAAAAAATCGCGAAAAATGGCTGTCCTTATCTCGAAAGGTACTTATCAAAAAATTTTAAAAAAATTCTGGAATATTCTCCACGGGGTGTAAATTGAACGAAAATTATCACGAGTGCATTACCTTTAATAATTTATCTGGTATCTAAAAAAAAACAAAAATTTCAAGGTCATCAGATTTCAGTAAAGATTGGAATCAAACTTTGTTGAAAACTCATTTGGTGCGTGTTTTGTGAAATCACTGATCATTTTATACCTCTGTAACAAAATTTTTTATTTGAAAAGCAATCAACGTACGGAACACTAATTGCGCAAGTTCAACTTGCACTTGACCGGTTATTTTTATTTAATGTTTTTATTGCCCCTTGAACATCTTCCCTTGTGATTTCTACTTTTTCTTTGTTCCAACTCATTGTTTCGGGATTTGTTGGCTTATGTTCTTCTTCTCTGTATAGACTTTCAAAATATTTTTCCCATTTTTAGTGTTCCGTACGGAACACTTATAAGATCACTTCGGTGTCTGTCCGTCTGTCACACCCGATTTTCTCCGAAACTATTTATCATAGAAAGTTGAAATTTGGTAATAATATAGGAATTGATGGCCTCATCAGAGCCATGTAGTTTTGAAAGTTAAATTTTGACTTAAGGGGTTAGTTTTGGGGGGTGAAATTGGAAGTGAAAAAAAAATTTTTTTACTAGGTAATCGAGTGTGGTGTCAAATGAAAGCTTGTGAAAACACGAGTAAAAAATATATATATAATGTAATACTTGCGCGCACTTTTCTTTGTATTATTTTTAAAAAATCGCGAAAAATCGCTGTCCACCCGCCTTATCTCGGAAAGTACTTATCAAAAAATTTTGAAAAAATTCTGGAATATTCTCCACGGGGTGTAGATTGAACGAAAATTATCACGAGTGCATTACCTGTAATAATTTATCTGGTATATAAAAAAAAAAACAGAAATTTCAAGGTCATCAATTTTCAGTAAAGATTGGAAATAAACTTTGTTGAAAACTTATTTGGGGTGTGTTTTGTGAAGTCAGTGATCATTTTATATCACCGTAACATAAATTTTGACTTAAGGGATTCGTTTTGAGGTGTGAAATTGGAAGAGAAAAAAAAATTTTTTTACTAGGTCATCGAGTGTGGTGTCAAATGAAAGCTTGTGAAAACACGAGTAAAAAATATATATATAATGTAATACTTGCGCACACTTTTCTTCGTATTACTTTTTAAAAATAGTGAAAAATCGCTGTCCCCTACCTTATCTCGAAAAGTACTGATCAAAAAATTTTGAAAAAATCCTGGAATATTCTCCACGGGGTATAGATTGAACGAAAATTATCATTACCTTTAATAATTAATCTATCTGGTATATAAAAAAACAAAATTTCAAGGTCACCAGTTTTCAGTAAAGATTGGAAACAAACTTTGTTGAAAACTCATTTGGGGTGTGTTTTGTGAAGTCACTGATCATTTTATACCACCCTAACAAATTTTTTTATTTTAAAAACAATCAACGTACGGAACACTAATTGTGCAAGTTCAACTTGCACTTGACCGATTATTTGAATATTGGTATAGTGATCCCTATTTTCCATTCCAAGGGCACTCTTCCATTTCTAAGGGCGATGCTAAATAGTTTCATTATTTCTATTAACATATATTCTCCTCTAAATGTTAGTAGTTAATTTCTTATATTATCGCTTCCAGGAGCTTTTCTGTTTTTTAATGTTTTCATTGCCCCTTGAACATCTTCCCTTGTGATTTCTACTTTTTCTGTGTTCCAACTCATTGTTTCGGGATTTGTTGGCTTATGTTCTTCTTCTCTGTATAGACTTTCAAAATATTTTTTCCCATTTTTAGTGTTCCGTATGGAACACTTATAAGATCACTTCGATGTTGTCTGTCTGTCACACCCGATTTTCTCAGAAACTATTTGACATAGATAGTTGAAATTTGGTACTAATATAGGAATTGATGGCCTCATCAGAGCCGTGTAGTTTTGAAAGTTAAATTTTGACTTAAGGGGTTAGTTTTGAGGGGTGAAATCGGAAGTGAAAAAATTTTTTTTTTACTAGGTCTTCGAGTGTGGTGTTAATGAAAGCTTGTGAAAACACGATTAAGAAATATATATATAATGTAATACTTGCGCACACTTTTCTTTGTATTATTTTTAAAAAATCGCAAAAAATCGTTGTCCCCCTACCTTATCTCAAAAAGTATTGATCAAAAAATTTTGAAAAAATTCCGGAATATTCTCCACGGGGTATAAATTGAACGAAAATTATCACGAGTGCTTTACCTTTAATAATTTATCTGGTATATAAAAAAAAAAAAAAATCAAGGTCATCAGTTTTCAGTAAAGATTGGAAACAAACTTTGTTGAAAACTCATTTGGGTTGGGGGGTTTTGTGAAGTCACTGATCATTTTATACCTCTGTAACAAAATTTTTTATTTGAAAAGCAATCAACGCACGGAACACTAATTGTGCAAGTTCAACTTGCACTTGACCGGTTTTTTATTGTTAATCGGGTTTATTTTTATAGTTTCATTTACTTCTATTCTTAGATTCCTCAGCATTCGTCGTTATTTACCATAACAACAAATAATAATTATGTCTTTATTGTAATTTCATGAAAAAGAATGACAAAAGGTAAAGTTCCAACTCTGCTTCCCCACTTAATCTAAATACACTGGGGATACAGGAATACTGAGGCTTATAACTAAGAAATACCAATTCTCAGTATATATTACCACTACACCAAACATTATTTTTGCACCCGACGCGCGCTTCGCTAACCATGTTAGCTTCATCAGGAGCGATGATTGTCAACCGCTCCTGATGAAGCTAACATGGTTAGAGAAGCGCGCGTCGGGTGCAGAAATAAAGTATATAATAAAAGACTGTTTTTAGTCAATTTCCACTGGTTTATTGAAATTGCGATGACGCGTTTCGCTGCCGATGCAGCTTCTTCAGATCTACATTTTACACTGTCAAGTTAGGTTTAATGTTCACAATTTTATATAATTTCTTAATTATAATATTACACCTAATTAAATTACATTGATAGTATTGGAACACCCACACAGATTTGGAATTAGGAAAATAAATTCAATAATGGTGAATTGCTTAAATCTACCTGGTCGTTGAGTATATACTAATATCCCCTTATCAGAGGAAAATTTTACTAAAGAATTAAACTACATAAAACAAGTAGCCGTTAACAACGGTTATTCGGTTACTTTAATCAATAATATCGTTAGGGAAAACTTAGAAACAAGGCAATCTCAGGAATATACCCACGTTTTAAGGACAGAAATACCACATTTAATTGCTTAACCTATTTCGGCAAACCAACGGAAAAACTGGGGAAATTTTTAAATTAAAAAAATATCAACATAGCTTACAAGACTAACAATACTATAGGGCAGGGGTGCTCAAACGGTCGATCGCGATCGAACTTCTGTTATCTCGTCCGACTGTCACAAGGCGTGTTGAAGTCATGAGTCAGGACATGGCAGATAAACTAAAACATGATATCATGGAATGTACATACTTTTCTTTACAGTTCGACGAATCCACCGATTGACAGACACTGCCCAGCTGTCTATTTTTATTCGAATGGTATTTAATGACATGTCGGCTAAGGAAGAGTTTTTGACAATGATTCCTCTGAAAGGAAAGACCCGTGGCGAAGATATATATGACGTTTTCTTCAATTTTGTAACAAACTACAAGCTACCAATATATAAACTAGTGTGCATTACAACCGATAGAGCACCAGCAATGACTGGAAACAAAAACGGTTTTTTGGCATTGTGTCGAGCTAATGATGATTTCCCTTCATTTTTCTCCTTCCATTGCATTATACATCAACAAGTTTTGTGTTCAAAAGTTCTAAACATGGAGAAGATTATGAGCATTGCAATAAAAATTGTGAATTCTATCCGTGCACGTAGCTTGCAACGACGGCTCTTTGTTGGAAGATAGTGAGTCAGCTGAACACACTAATTTAGATCTTCACACTGACGTCAGGTGGTTGAGTCGCGGAAAATTCCTAGAAAGGTTTCAAGAATTATTGCCCGAAATAACAACTTTTCTGGACAAAAGAGGTGATGACACTCAGATGCTGAAAAGCGGAAAATGGCTGACTGATTTGGCATTTTTGACAGACATCACAATGCATTTAAACACCATTAATTTGGAGCTTCAAGGTAAAGGAAAAAAACTATTATTGAGATGATTAGCGCAATAAACGCATTCAAAAGTAAATTGCTACTTCTGATCTGATCTGAAAAATTTTCCGTCTTTGAAAGCAAGGATTCCTCAGTTGAATTATGATATTTATGAGGCAGAATTATCAAATACTTTGGGCCAATTCGAAATACGTTTTTATGATTTCAGTAAATTGGCAAATATCGCATCATTTATGAGTTATCCTTTTTCGTGTAAAAACATTGAAGAATTAGCTACTGAAATAGCAAGTCAGTTTAACATGGACTCATGTTCTGTTGAAAATGAGTTAGTGCAGATTATATCAGATATACATCTCAAAGCCACAGCATCTGATACAAAATTCTGGTGTTTTATGTCTGAAGATAAATATCTGAATCTAAGGCAAATCGACCTTCAACTGACGGCAATGTTTGGGTCAACTTACTTGTGCGAGTCTGCATTTTCTGAAATGAAGATAATTAAGTCAAAATATCGCAATCGACTAACTGACGAACATATGTCATCATGCTTGCGATTAGCACTCGGTAATTACGTACCATCTTATGAAAAGTATGCTGAGGACATGCAGTGCCACGCTTCAACATCCAAAGTCACTCTTTAGTTAAGTTTAGACACTAGAACTCGTTTGTTTTGTAAGAACCAATAAACTCGCAATTTTGAATAATTATGAGTTTTTTCATTGACATTTTAGAGAAGACCTACACTTACCTTTACTAAAAAAATGCATATTGTGCGGAAAACTACTATCTATGCCACGATACACCCTACCTAGACGACAATCCCGCATCACACTTACTTGCAGCCTCTCAAAGTCGATCGATCGTAGTCTAACAATATTGAGGTAGATCGCCAGCAGTTCAAGTTTGAGCATCCCTGTTATAGGGAAATATCTTAAAAACTACAAACCACAAATCAATAAAGACAATAAATCAGGGGTTTATCAATTAACATGTGGGTCATGTCCTAAAACATACATAGGACAAACTGGACGTACATTTATACAAAGAATTACAGAACACGAAAAAAGTTTCATCCATAGAAAGTCTAATTCAACATATGCTAATCATCTTTTTAACAGAAAATCACACATTTAACAAGAATTTCAAAATTTTACCCACCCAACAAAACGTTTTAAAACTAAACATTTTAGAGACAATGCAAATAAATCGATTAAGGACTACAGGTACTTTACTCAACGACCAGGTAGGTTTAAGCAATTCACCATTATTGAATTTATTCTCCTAATTCCAAATCTGTGTGGGTTTTCCAATACTATCAATGTAATTTAATTAGGTGTAATATTATAATTAAGAAATTATATAAAATTGTGAACATTAAACCTAACTTGACAGTGTAAAATGTAGATCTAAAGAAGCTGCATCGACAGCGAAACGCGTCATCGCAATTTAAATAAACCAGTGGAAATTGACTAAAAACAATCTTTTATTATATATTTATAATGAATTTCCATCAAGCAGAAGCTACAACCATCCAAAATTCAAAAATATAGTGTTTGGTGTAGTGGTTATATATACTGAGCAGTGTCATTGTGCCAAAGATTCCACATTCCCAACAGAGAAGAAATACCAATGATTTGTCAACTATAAATTATTAAAGATTTGCAAATGCAGAAATAATTAGCTCTGAATAATTAACTTTGCTTTGATTTGGAAGCACTTATTAATATTTAAAACTCAAAACAATGGCACTGAGACGTCAGACTGCGGTAATTACAAAAATGCTAGTTCACATTTGTGTAGATTAGTTGTATCAAGGGGCGTATGGCGTTTTTAAATTTTGAGGCTTGAGACATTTTCAGTTGAGTAGAGCATTTTTGTATTTTGAAAAAATGTTATGTTTAAAACGTGAATAACCCCGGTTATGTAAGTCGGATCGAGAAAAAAAAAACAAACTCTTCAAAATGAAATTTTCAACAATTCTTCGTTGGTTTTAAGTCGCTCAAGTGTGTACATAACTTATAAAATTGAAAAAACTGGCAAAAAACTTTTTTTTGATTTTATTATACAGGATGAGTCAAAGATAGAATAAAGTTCATTATCTCATTTGTTTCGGGAATGACGAAAAAATGTTAAATACAATAGTTTTAGGGAATGTTAAGGTACACAGTTAAAAATTATTTTTGAGTATACGGGGTACTTCAAAAAAGTGTGGCTGATATAACATGTTTTTTAAATTGAACATCCTATTTTCTAATTTATTTTTAAATTCTGCGTAAAAGTTTATAACTTTTTTATTAATAATATTTTTTTTAAAAAAATACTGGATTTCAGTTTTGTAAAAAATTGCCTGTAGCGCCAGTGTTTATGAAGGTGTAATACACATAATTGGTACGAGCGTTTCTATAGAGATGAAAAAAAAGATATATGTAAAGAAATTTGAGTTAGATGCTACAGGGTGTTCAAAATAAATTTAGGCATTTCGACTATTTTAAATTGAAAAATCTTAAATTGGCACACCCTGTATATTATTATTTTTTACAAAACCCTCCAACTTTTATTAAGTATGTCATATACCTATTCTAATAGTTTCCGATTTATTTTGAATTTTTCAATTTTTACCCTTGTTTTTAATACGCTACGCTATTGTCAAAACATAAACAAATAGTTAATAATAATTTTAATATGGTTTGACTTATTTAATGATTAATTATTATTACGTAATAAATGTTCAAAAATACGCCCGTGTACTTGAATACACATGTTTAGTCGTTTTACTATATTTTCCTTCACTTTTCTTAGCATAAAGGGCATTATTGTCCTGCACGCATCCCGTATTCTATTTTTCCATATCTACTGGTATTGGGGGGATTCACATACACACGATCTTTAATGTAGCCCCAGAAAAAGAAGTCTAAAGGTGTTAAGTCATATGATCAAGGGGGTGACTGAATGAATCCATCCCTACCAATCCATTTTTGTGGGTAACGATTGTTTAAAAATTCTCGAACTTCCCGGTGGTAATACGAAGGAGCTCCGTCTTGTTGAATCCACATTTGTTTCCTTTCAAAGTAATCAACTTTTTCAAGAAGCGGGGGTAATTCGTTTCGCAAAAAATTTAATTATCTAGGCCCGTTAAGCGGTTCGCGGAAAAAATATGGACCAATAATTCGAAAATTTAATATTCCACACCATACATTAAGCGACCAATGATTTTGGTTTTGAACAAAATAGATTAACTGTTGAATAATAATGCATGTTATGGCTGTTAACTGCTCCATTACTCCGAAAAGTAGCTTCATCAGAAAACATTATTTTGGATAAAAAATTTGGATCGGCCTCTATTGCTCCATTCATGGTGGTGCAAAAGTTTACTCGTCGCTCAAAATCACGGTCTTGAAGTTCTTGGTGTAGTTCCAACGGGATGATACTTGTATTTTCTCGTGGTGCGATTAGCCGTAGATTGGGTTGTGTCAGATAAGTCAGCTAGTTGACGGCTGCGGACCTGGGGATTATCTTCAACATGAAGTAAAATCTCCATTTCTTTTTCCTCATTGGTAGCATTCTAATTTACTACTTTCCGTTTCGTATACACAACGCTACCGCTACCATCAAACCGTTCTATTAAGTACTGAAAAGATTTTCTAGATGGTATACGTCTATTAGGGTATTTCGCTCCATAAAGCCTTACTGCCAAAAGACAGTTTTTTCCCGCCTCGCCCAGTATATAAACCATATCAATTAATTCATTTTTAAGAAAATCCGTAACTATTACCTTTATCCATCACTTACTACAACAAATTAAATTATTTTTACTTGCTTAATAGACATGTCAAAATTTGACAATGCCTACATTTTTGTTTTGTCTTGATAACTCTGATGTTATAGCGTAAGTGTATTATTAGAAATAATTATATGACATACTTAATAAAAGTTGGAGGGTTTTGTAAAATCTATCAGAAAAAATAATAATGTACAGGGTGTGCATTTAAAAAATTTGAGATTTCTTAACTTAAGATAGTCGAAATGCATAAATTTATTTTGAACACCCTGTAGCATCTAACTCAAATTTCTTTACATATATCTTTTTTTTCATCTCTATAGAACGCTCGTACCAATTATGAGTATTCCACCTTCAGAAACAATGACGCTACTGGCAATTTTTTACAAAAGTGAAAACTAGTATTATTTTTTTAAAAAAAATCGAAATATTAGAAAAACTGCTAGGTTTAGGTATATAACATTACTAATAAAAAAGTTATAAAATTTTACGCAAAATTTAAAAATAAATTAGAAAACATTTTTTTGAAGTACCACACTTTTTTGAAGTACCCTGTATACTCAAAATAATTTTAAACTGTGCGCCTTAACATTTCCTAAAACATTCACACACACAAACAAACATTCTCGAAACAAATTAGATATTGAATTTTACTCTGTCGTTGACTCACCCTGTATAATACTTTCCTTTAGGCAAGAGAGTAAAAAGTAATTGTTCGATTTCTTGACTGAAAATACCTATAACAAGACAAATACTAAGTCACTCTTCTACCTCGCTTCTGCTTCCCTTTGACCCCTCACATATTTTATTATAAATGATTATGCTTAAAATCTGCCCATTCTCCCATCCAAAACAAACCTGGAAAAATTCATTCATTCCTTTATTGCCATCAAGATTACATAACGTAAAAAAGCAACGTCACAAAAAAGTAGAATATATGCATATAGCCAACAAAATATAAGACACCGTATAGAGGACAAAATCTTACAACTATTGATAACTAAAATTATTGATCAAAATCAAAAGAATAGAAACATTCTGAGAGAGCAAACCTTTTTGCTTCCCTTTTGAATCTCTCAATCCCCTCAATGTTCCTGATCTCCAATGGGAGAAGCCGATATGCCTTTATGCACTTAAAATATGGCCCTTTTTCAAAGAAAGAAGTAGCATGGTAGGGCCCTCGTAATTCGTATCTACCTCTAGTCGTGATTGCAATATCTGGAGCATATTTGTCAAGAAAAATGATGGACTCTTCTTAACAAAGGTGACCAAAGCCATAAAGTAGAGACCCGGGACCATAAGTAACCCCATTTCAATAAAGTATGGTCGACACGACGTTAGAGGATGTAAATGACGCATGCATCTCACAATTCTCTTTTGTGCCCTAGAGATATCCCTAGCAAATCTTGAAGATCCCCAGAAAGAAATCCCATAGTTTAATTGGAATTGAACATAGAAAAGTTGTATGCTATTTGATGATACAATATATCTAAGTCTTCTAATAAGAACACACGCACTATTGAGCTTAGACCGAAGTTTCACTGCATGTATTTCCCAACAAATACTTGTGTCAATATTAACCCCTAAAAATTTTATCGTCTCTATATTGAGTATTGATTTTAGTTCATGTCGTACGTATAATGATTGTGTGGGTATTTTATTTTTATTAAATAATATAAGGCCCGTTTTATTCCCATTAAGACAAAGGCAATTCTTTTCACACCACTCAGCCATTCTTGCCACTATACGAGAACAGATCACTGACAGGCTCGCGATAGAAGAGCCTGACAAAATGACCGATGTGTCATCAACAAATTGACAAGCCATTCCCTCCCCATCATCATCATCCACATCCTGCTGCCGCAGCAGATAGTCCGGCAAATCGTTCACATACAACAAGAAAAGCAATGGACCTAGTATCGATCCTTGTGGTACACCCCTACACATGCTGTTAGGGTCCGAGAAATAGTCACGGAGGTTAATCCTAACATTCACTGACTGGGATCGGTTTTGTAAATATGACTCGAGAAGCCCCAGGGCCATTCCCCTCACCCCATATCTCTCAGGCTTAATGAATAGCAGTGAGAAATTTATGGTATTATACTATTGAAACTGTACAAGATTGTCCCATCTCTTTCACCCTCTTACCCTTTTAAAATTGATAGAAATAAAAAATAACTTAATTGCTATATTCCTACCGTCCAAGAACCCTGAAAATGATATATAGCATATATACAGCAACCCTTCTAACCCTCCCCCAGCCTATTAATCCTTTATATATTTATTATAAATAATATATTTATGTTATAATTTCATCAACCAGAAAAACTGAAAAAATTCTGAAAATTCTTATAAGTATATAATATTTAACGACCTCCACCCCTTTTTGGGTTAAAATGAAAAAAAATAACCTAATATCTTACCCAGTAACACTGAAAAGGACATATAACGCTATATAAGCGAAACAACCCCTCTAATCTCAACTTCCACCCTCTTTTTGGGTTTTACTATAAATATTTGCACAAATTATTTGTTTATTACCTCAAAAAAGAAAGAATGCCATATAGTATTATTATTTAAAGCCTACAAATTTTATCGGCCCCACCCTTTTCACCCCCTTCGCCTCGAGCGATATCGCTTAAAAACTATAAACTTCATCCCCTCATTAGATATTTTATACACAAGCACATTCCCACATAGCTGATAAATACAATACTAACAAATACTGTGCTGAGTAATGCTTATATTAGCAATAAAAAATAGAAAAATAAATACAGTACAATCCCGATTATCCGAATCGCGATTATCTGAAATCCGGCTTATCCGAAACAAACTGTTAAAAAGTAACTTGTATTCCCATTAAACGAAAAAATCCCTATTATTCGAAACAGACGATGAGTGGTTTCTTTAACTCGTCGGGGATTCCCCGACGTCTAGAATTTCACCGCTGTCTATGTTTTGGTTAGTCGACGAGTATTATAAGTTACTCATTACTTCTATTATTATCGCAGAGGTAATAGTTTCGTTTTAATAGATATTTTAGAAAATGGAACGTCATAATAATAAGCGTAAACGTGTTGTTATTACCTTAAAAGAGAAACTTGAAGCAATTCAACGTTTAGATAATGGTGAACGTCCTAAAAATATAGCGAAGGATTTAGGTGTAGCCATGAGTACTGTTTCAGAGTGGAGAAAAAATCGCGAAAAACTTGAAAAATGGTGTAGTGTTTTGTCATCGCCCACACTGGCACGAAAAAGTATGAAAAGCAGTGAATACCAAAAAGTGGATGATCTTTTATTTTTATGGTGTACACAGAATCGAGAACGTGGAATACCAATTTCAGGAACAATTTTAAAACATAAGGCAGTGAGTTTAAGCGAAGAGTTGCCGGTTATTGAAGCGCCTGTAAATTTTTCTGCAAGTGATGGATGGCTAGACAGGTGGAAAAAAAGACACGGTGTACGTCAACTGAAAGTTTGTGGAGAAATATTGTCGGCTGATTTATTTGCTGCAAAAAATTTTGCAGAGAATTTTGGGCAGCTTATGAGAACATGGTTTACAACGAGAACATGGTTTACAACCAGACCAAATCTATAATTGTGATGAAACAGGCTTGAACTACAAAATCTTGCCGTCAAATACCTTAGCTTCAAAAACGGAAGCTGAAGCACCTGGTTATAAACGTAGCAAAGAAGATATTACTGTTCTTGCATGCAGTAATGCTTCTGGAAGACGCAAACTCCCATTATTATGTATTGGTAAGTCATCAAATCCACGAACCTTTAAGAATATTCGTCGCAATGCTTTTCCTGTGTTGTATAAAAATCAAAACAATGCCTGGATAAACGCGACTCTATCTAAAGACTGGTTTTTTGGAGATTTTATTCCCAAAGTGGAACTTTTTTTAAAAGAACATGGATATCCTAGAAAATGTTTTGTGTTACTAGATAACGCCCCCATTCACCCAAGTGCGGAGCAACTTGAAAGTGGGGAAATAAAAGCAATGTTTTTGCCTCCTGCTGTAACTACATTACAGGCGTTTATTATTGGAGCATATTTTGGAAGAAGTAGATGAAGGTGGTAATCTTACTGATTGTCTAAAAAAGATAAATTTGAAAAATGTCATATATTGGATAGCTTCAGCCTGGAATCAAGTAAAGAGTAGTTCTCTGGAAAAATCTTGGTCAAAATTGATTCCACAAGAGGAGACATTACTCAGAGGCAGAAACAGAAGATAATGAAAGTTTACATCAAATTATTACAAGAATATCAGGATGTGAAAGTGTTACGAAAACCGATGTTTGTGAATGGTTAAACAGTGATAGTGTGGAAGATGAAATGACTGACCAAGAATTAATTAAAAGTGTATGCAAAAATGCTAATAAAATAGACAGTGATGACGATGATGATAACGAAGTAGACGCCACCGACAATATTCCAGTAAAAATGTCACATTCAGAAGGACTAGAGGCCCTAGAAAAAAACTTATGTAGAACAACAAGAAAATGCAACCGCCGCGGACGTTTTGCTTATCAAACGTTGGAGAGACATTACAGCTAAAACAGAACTAACGCAAAACAAGTGCAGTTTAAAATTACCTCATTTTTAAGACATTAAAGTTAAGAATGAAACTGTTTTATTTTCGATTTTCCGTACATATACATAAAATAAGTAAACTAATTGGTCTATTCTTTGTTTTAATAAATACCTCTGTACGTAATAGCATATCGTATAAATGCTTTTAAGTCAATCTGCAATGTTGTATTCATTCTAAACTTCTATTTTATAAAAAAAATTCGGATTAACCGAAATTTCGATTATCTGAAATCACTTGGCCCATATTATTTCGGATAATCGAGATTCTACTGTATATATTAAACAATAACGGAAACAAACTATATCGTTTGCCCGTAAATTACCTGTTCATTAGAGAATTCAAAAATGTCTGGATTTCTCAATTCTTTTTTTTGGCCGCCAATTTTGGTAGATTTGTAGTCAAGATCTAGAATTCATGAAAGAGGACCCCTATTTGAAAACATGGTCCTAATATTTTGGTATTAAATATGTATATTTTTATAGGGAATGGAGAAACACAGTGGTGCTTTTCACAAGTTAAAGGTACCTTAGATGATGATGTTACTGAAGCGGATATTATTTCTTGCGTTGAATTTAATCACGATGGTGAGCTTTTGGCCACTGGAGATAAGGGTGGACGTGTTGTGATTTTTCAACGTGACCCTATATCAAAAGCAGCACTTCCAAGGAGGGGTGAATACAATGTATATTCGACTTTTCAAAGCCACGAACCAGAATTTGATTATCTAAAAAGTTTGGAAATTGAAGAGAAGATTAATAAAATTCGATGGTTGAAAAGAAGAAATCCTGCACATTTTTTACTGTCCACAAATGACAAAACAATCAAACTGTGGAAGGTTTCTGAAAGAGATAAAAAAGTTGAAGGATATAATACAAGAGCTGAAAATGGTAGGTTCATTTATCTTTAATAACACAGGTCAACATGAATTTTGACTTTGATAAGAGGGTATGAAATTTCGATAGATTTATCGACAGTTATATAAATATATATAGCCTGAAAAAGTTTGCTTTTGTATCCGGGAGAACGGTTGAACAGTATTTTAGAAAATCTATAGTTTAAATTTTTATTTATTGATAAATCGAAACAAATATACTTATAAAATTACAGTAGAATCTCAAAAAAGTTAACTCGCGTAAAAGTTAATCGCTCGGGTAAGTTAACCGTATATATATCAGCATCCACGTGCCGCTCTAAAAACTTAACTCTTCAGTTAACTTTTCAGAGCGTATGAATTTTTCAAAACAACGGTTTTTTTTCCGTTCATAAAAGTGGCAATTTGGCCACTTTTAAAAAATTCTCAGTGGCAGCACTGAGCTCTAATTTTGTTTGTTGGATTATGGTATTCCCCGAACTTCTTTTCTATTTCGAGCTGCGAAAACCTATGATCATCTTCATCGTCAAACAACATTGATTTAGTTAGTCGTTGGCGTTTGAGTTTGTGAGTTGTGTATTGTTTACTTGAAAAATGTCATAGCAGAACAAATCATCACAAATCAGATTAGATTTGCAGCAGAAAGTGGAGATTTTAAAAAAAGATTGATCAAGGTATTCACGGAACACGATTGGCGTTGAATTATGGTGTATTTAAAGTAGCCATCTCAAAAATAAAGAAAAAAACGCCATGAAATTTTAGAGGCTGTGGCGAACACATATGAAAAAGCACACAAGAAAACACTACATAAACCGGAATATGCTGATCTTGAGGCAAGGTTGTATAAATGGTTCTTGAACCAACGACAGCGTAATTGTGCAATGACTGGTCCAATTTTAAAATCAAGAGCTAAGCACGAATTCGCCATACTGCACCCTGGAAAAAAATTTAATGCCAGTGATGGATGGCTAGCAAATTTTAAGAGAAGACATGGTATTCGCCATCTCAAAATTTGTGGGGAAATCCTTTCAAGCGATACGTCGGATGTTACATCTTTCATTCATAATTTAAAAGCAAAAATTAATGAAATAGACATCTCCGACTCGCAACTATATAACGCGGATGAATCTGGACTATTTTATCATTTTTTACCGGATAAAACATTTGTCACAGCAAACGAAAAGACTGCACCGGGCCGAAAAATTGCAAAGGAAAAGATCACATTTTTGTTGTGTGCTAACGCAGATGGTTCGCACAAGTTAAAGCCGTCATTGGTAAATCTGCAAATCCACGTTGCTTTAAGGGATTTGAAAACCCATTGGAATACGCCAATTCGAAGAAGTCGTGGATGAATTCAGAGTTATTCTTCAACTGGTTCCATCATTCATTTATAAAAAACAGGTAAACTTATTTTTTTAGTTTCATAAAAAATTTTGCATAAAAATTTTTGCAGGTTCGCCATTTTTCTGCTAAAAATAATTTACCACCAAAGGCATTGTTGCTGATTGATAACTGTACTGCCCATAAGCCAATTGACATGCTACAGTCTGATGATGGAAACATTGCTGCAATGCTTTTACTACGTAACGTAACAGCGGTTTTGCAACCCATGGATCAAAATCCCATAAGATTGGTCAAGTTAGGATATCGAACTAAATTGTTATGCAACATTGTCGCACAAGAAAACGTTCCGATTGAAAATATTTTGAAGGCACATACAATTCGTGATGCTATTTTGCTACTTAAATCAGTGTGGGACGAATTGCCGCAAGCTATTCTTATAAAAGCGTGGAATAAGACAAAAAAAAAGTGGGATGATGATCAGTGCGATAGTGAAGACGACATTCCGCTCTCTAAATTGATTACATCAAATAGTGCATACAACGATACACTTCGAAAAGTTCAATTGTTGATGTCAAAGGTGGGTGATAATGTTGACATCAGCATTGATGACATTGAAAATTGGAACAATGATCAAATTTCAGAAGATAAAGATGATTTCGAAGTGTCCGATAATGATAACGACGGGTCAATTATCGAGCAAGATATTCAACAACCAAAAGTGAGCTTCTCGAAAGCAGTTGAAAGCATCAATACCTTGATAAAATGGTTTGAAAATAATAACGATGCAAATCAGGTGGCAGACCTTGTCAATATGCGCACGAAAACGGTCAAGAGCTATTACACAAAAGAAAAAAAAAACAAACAAGTCTCGACTGCTTCTTTAAACCACTCCGTACAAATTAATATAAAGTTACTGCGCAAGAAAATATTCAAGAGTGACTGTGAACTATAAACCAACCGATACAAATTAAATCTAAATTTCTTTTTTGTAGTGATGAAAACTAAGCCAATGAAATAAATTTAGCATGTCATTTCCAAAAAATCTAGGTTTATTATTTTATTTTCTTCAATTTTGAGAACCGCTTAGAAAAGTTTAATAGTTCGAAAACGTTAATTACCCTTGGAACATTTTGGTTAACTTTTTCGAGATTCTACTGTATATAAAAACAACACTATGTTTTAATTTCCAATATATTTAAAGTCACTTGACAATTGTTTTACCATACAATGGCTTCTTCAGAAGTAAATAAGAAAGAAAAATATTTGGTAGTAATCCTGGTTAAATAGTGCTTAAAACTATTCTTAATTACCTAAGATTATGCTAATCATTTTATTATATTATTTACAGACAGAATTATTTTGAGAATGCAAATCTGTGCTACTATTTCGGAGAACTAATAAGGATTAAGTAAGGGTGAATGGTTTAAGTCTACCTGTTCGTTTAATAATTGATTGGAGTTTTTCCGTTTGTTAATTTCAAGACATTCAAGCAAATTTAATTTTTTAGATTTGTTTTCTACATGTAGGATTTTTAGCGTATCATCAAAATTATGGGATTCGTTTATTATATGGGTTGCGTAATGTGAATTGTTCTTATTTTTTAAATAACTATGTTTATGTTCTTTAATGCGAGTTTCAAAAGATCTACCAGTTTGTCCTACGTAGGTTTTAGTACAAGATCCACAATTTAATAAATAAACTCCTGATTTTAAGGAATTCTTAGATTTGGTTTTGTTATTCAAAATTATACTCCCTAAGGAATTACTGGTTTTGAATGCTATTTTATTGTTCTTTTTTATTAAATGTTTGGAAATTTTCCCTGTGTATGTGAGTGTACTAAATTTTCCTTTTTTGTCATTAATTGTAGGATAAATTAGAGAGATTGCTTGTTTAAAGGATTTTTTATTCAAGATATTATCTATAATGTTGGGGACATATTCATATTAATTGCTATTTGTTTGATTATGTTGAATTCTTTGTTAAAATTAGTTTTTAGTCATAGGGATATGTAACAATCTATGTATGAAAGAGTTAAAAACTGCCATTTTGTGAGGATAAGGGTGGGATGAGCTATTGTGTATGACTGTGTCAGTACCTGAAGGTTTATGAAAAAATCGAGAAATCGTGTTTATTGTTCACTTTTGATATAGATATGTCTAAGAAATTTATAGAGTTATTGGTTTCTAATTCTATGGTAAATTTAATATTAGGATGCAAATTATTTAGGAAGTTAAGGAGGATTGTTAGTTGTCTATCTGCTCCTGTGAAACAGGAAATGATATCGTCAACATATCTATACCAGTAAACAATATAGTAAACAATATTTTTGCTTACCGCGTTTTGATGAATTTTTAGTTCTAAATGATCCATGAAAATTTCCGCTAGTAACGGACTTAAAGGAAAAAAAATATACGAGGCTGGTTTGAAAAGTCCGTGCAAAAATAAAAACTACTTATGTGTTTGGGGTAAACCTTTTTTATTTTTCGACATAGTCTCCTTTTAGGCTTATACACTTCGTCCAACGATGTTCTAGTTTGTTGATCCCTTCCGAATAATAGGATTTGTCCAAGTCTGCAAAATATCCTTTAGTGTCTGCAATCACCTCCTCGTTTGAATAAAATCTTTGTCCCGCCAGCCATTTCTTCAAATTGGGGAACAAATAGTAGTCCGAGGGAGCCAAGTCTGAAGAATAGGGGGGATGTGAAACGAGTTGGAATCCTATTTCCATTAATTTTGCGACCACAACTGCTGAGGTGTGTGCTGGTGCGTTGTCGTGATGGAAAAGGACTTTCTTGTGGGCCAATCGCGGGCGTTTTTCTTGCAGCTCGGTTTTCAAACGGTCCAATAACGATGAATAATATTCACCTGTAATAGTTTTTTTACCCTTTTCCAGATAGTCGATGAGGATTATACCTTGCGAATCCCAAAAGACAGTCGCCATAACCTTTCCGGCCGAAGGAACGGTCTTCGCCTTTTTTGGTGCAGATTCCCCCTTGGTAACCCATTGTTTAGATTGTTGTTTGGTCTCAGGAGTATAGTAATGTATCCATGTTTCATCCACAGTGACGAAACGACGCTTAAAGTCCTCCGATTCTTCTGGAACAGCTGCAAACCATCCTTGCAACACTTCACACGATTCCGTTTTTGGTCAAGCGTGAGCAATCGCGGCACCCATCTTGCGGATAGCTTTCTCATGTCCAAATGTTTATGCAAAATATTATGTACCCGTTCAGTCGAGATGCCCACAGCACTAGCAATCTCACGCACCTTAACTCTTCTGTCATCCATCACCATATCATGGATTTGATCAATGATTTCTGGAGTCGTAACCTCCACAGGCCGTCCAGAACGTTCAGCGTCACTTGTGCCCATATGGCCAGTCCGAAAATTTTGAAACCACTTATAAACTGTTCTAATCGAAGGTGCAGAGTCACCATAATGTTTATCAAGCTTCTCCATAGTCTCCTGAGGCGTTTTGCCTTTCATAAAGTAATGTTTAATCACCACACGAAATTCTTTTTCGTCCATTTCTTGAAAATCACTCGACTTCCTTGATTCACACGAATGCCAAACACAAAGAAATAGACCAATATGGCTGAAACTTGGTGTGCGTTCATTCAAGAGATGCTACTAACTAAACATGACCTTGATACGCGCCGGTGGTGCCATCTCTCGGACTTTGCACGGACTTTTCAAACCAGCCTCGTACTTTCTCTCACTAAACCCCAAATGTAGCCCCCCATCATATTTTCGATGTATTGGCCCTGATAAGGTTATTCGATGTTCATAATATCTTGATGAAAACGTTCTCCTTGTTCTTCTGAGTACGCCCCCATGTTATTTTCAAATTTATCTAAATGCGCATGCAGCATATGTACTTTTAGAGACATTCTGCAACCTATGGTTTTAAAGTTTTCTAACATGTTTTCAACTAGCTCTTGGTAATTTTCAACTTTGTTATTCCCTAAAAATCTAGAGACTACTGCTTTAAAACTATTCCAACTTTTTTTTTGAGCACTAGTAAAAAATTTTTTTAATTTGTGGACCAACAAAAATTCCAGCTTTAACCTTTGCTTCTGACAACTTTGGAAAAAAGTTTTTTAAAAATGTAAAAGCTTCAGATTTTTCATCTAGCTTTTTTACGAATTGCTTCATAAGCCCTAACTTGATGTGTAAAGGCGGCTTTAATATATTTTCAGGTTCAGCAATAGGTTCACATTTAACGTTTTGTTTTCCAATACAAAATTCCGTTCTTAGTGGCCATGATCGTTGAACATAGTGTTGAGCATCCGCTCTACTATCCCACAAACAGAAATAACACGGATATTTTGTATATCCACCCTATAGTCCCATTAAAAATCCTACCATCTTAAAATCTCCAATGAACTGCCAGTTATACTCTTGATATTTTAAAGCTTCGAGTAAAATTTTAACACTTTCATAGTTTTCTTTTAGATGTACAGAATGAGCGACTGGAAGAGATCGAAATTTATTATGTTGTAATAAAACAGCTTTCAAGCTTTTCGTCGAGCTGTCAATAAATAAACGCCATTCGCTAGGAACACAGGGCATCCCAATTGCTTCAAACAAACCTCTTATATCGTTACAATACCAAAGTCCATCTTCTTTGGTGAAAAACGTAGCAAATGTCTCATGCCGACTTGGTTGATCTGTTATTTTGACATCAATAAGCAAATTCCATTGCTTCAAACGAGAACCCCAAAGCTCTGCGTTACTCTTCGGCAAATTCAAATCTCTTATTAAGTCATTAAAGTCTTCCGAGGTAAGAAAATGGGGTTTCGGTGGTCCCCGTGACAGTACAAATTCTTCATCTTCAATATTTTTATCAGAACTCTGAGATGAGCTTGACTGAGACAATTTTTTAGGAGGTTCAGGTACTGGAAGTTGTGGGCTATGTGAGATTGGACCAGAAGATGGGTTTCGCAATTTTGCCTCTACGTCTTTTAGCTGGATTTACTACGCAAAAATAACAGTCATTAACCTGGTCTCTTGGCTCTCGCCAAATTCGGTACTGCGAATTTCATACTCCGTTTCTCGCCTCGATACCAACTTGAAATAAATAAAGATAAAAATAAACATATTTATATTTTTTTTTTACTAAAAATTGTTTACCTTCTAAACATCTTTTTCAATTACTACAAGCAACATGTGGAGCCCAGGGCTTGTTTAGATTCCGAACAGGGCAGTTGAAATAGGCTTTGTAGGCTTCACAAAGCTTTTCACATGCGTTTAAATAAAATTTTATATCTCGTACTTTAATAAATATACCACATATATAACAAAATGCATCAACATCATATTTACACTTTCTCGACGACATTTTAACCTCTTTAAGTCTTCTACAAAACAGTCAATTGTTGTTTATCACTTAAGTGACATCTGTAGACACTGTGTGAAAATTACGACCCCTTTATTTTTTCGCGGTATTTTTAAATATACCAGAACTATTTAATATTTCTACGATAACTCAAAAAAATGTATTATTGTCATAACTACCACAAAAGCAAACTTTATATTGAATATGGATACTTTTCCTTTATTTTGGAGCATAATGAATAGAAAAATCATAAAATAAATTTTAGGACAAAAACAAAAAAAAATTTTGTATAGTTGTGTAATTACACATCCCTTACTTGACACACTTCTGTAGAATCACGTACTTGACACACTGGGGTATTTTGCACCTCAACGACAAAAAATGTTATAAACAAATGAATTATTGAATATTTTGTCTTGAAATTTTTTTTAGATCATCTTTGGAGGTTACTTCAAAAGTTATGTACGTTATTTAACTTAAAATTAAGTTGAAAAAAAATTGCAATACCAAAAAAAAGTGACTGAATGGCCATTTTTACTAAAAAATTCATAACTTTTTTATTTTTTCATATAAAAAAACTAAGTTAACTTCTTCTTCATAGCCTTTTTACATTCATTGTCTGACATAGGCCTCCCCTTTTGTTTCTCACTTATCTCGGTCCTGTGCTTCTCGTATCCAAGTTAGGCCGGCTGTAAGTTTTAGATCGTCTTTCCACCTAGTCTGAGGTCTGCCCCTTGTTCTCTTTCCCAACCAGGGTCTCAAATCCTGCATCTTCCTATTCCAACGATTGTCCGGTTGTCGCATTGTATGCGCAGCCCATCTCCATGTCAGGCTTGCTATATGTTCTTTTACATCTATTAGTTTAGTTTTTTCCCTAATATATTCGTTTCGTATCCTATCCTTTATCTTTATATTCAACATCTGGCGCTCCATTGCTCGTTGTGTTTTGGCCAATCTATCCATTATATTGCTAGTCAGTGTCCAAGTTTGTGCTGCGTAAGTGAGAACTGGTAAGACACACTGGTTATATACATTTCTTCTTAGTTTTAGAGGAATTTTCTTGTTATTCAGGATGTATCTTTGTTTGCCAAAAGCTGCCCATGCCAGTCTGATTCTTCTTTCTATTTCTGCGGTTTGATTGGGTTTACCGCATTGTATCATTTGTCCCAGATATATATATTCTTCTACATGATCAAATCTTTCGTTGTCTGTCCTTATGTCTTATGTTAACCGAGTACTCTCAAATATATCTTTAAAAAAAAAAGAATAGTGGTCCTTTAAAAAAAAGATAGTTATTCTGAGAAATGAAGGAAGGGATTTTCTGAAAACATTAAGTGTGTATTATTATAAAAAGATTCTGTAATATTTATTGTTTAAAACTAATTTTTACAAGATTTTTATTTGAAAATAAAGAAAGCATGTTATGAATTATAAAAAATATGCTTTAATAATACTTCATTAATACTTCCTTGGATCTCCAGCTTGCATCTTAACAATTCTTTTGAAGCTACCATACATTTTGTCTTGGTTGTGTTGATAATCATGTTTAGTTTTCTCGCTTCCAAATTGAAAGCATGAAAGATCTTCTGAAGGTTGTCCTCAGAATCGGAGATGAGCACTGCATCATCGCCGTAGCAAATTGTGTCTGTCCATGACGAGGTTGAAGATAAAAGGACTAAGCGAATCGCCTTGTCTTATTCCGGCGTTTATTCCTTGCTCAATGGATGTCCCACTTTTATATTTGTTCTACATTCTGTATTAATATCATGTATGATTTTTATTAGCTTCTGATTTGTCTGCTTTTCCTGTAATAATTTTATAATATCTGTTAATTGCACTCTATCGAAGGCTTCAGTCATGTTGATGAAACACATATATGCAGGTTTGTTAAATTCTTTAGCTTTTTGCATTATCTGCCTCATTACAAATATGGCATCTATGGTCGATCGATTTTTTGCGGAATCCCTGTTGTTCCTCTCTTATTTCAATATCCTTGCTCATTTGTTAAAGTATGATTGTTGTTAATACTTTTAAGGTGGTATTTAGCAGTGTTATTCCGCGTAGTTTTCTTGTCCTTTTTTGAATATTGGAATTGTTATGCTAGTTTTCCAATCTGTAGGTATTTGTCCATGTTTTACTATGTTTGTAAAGAGCTGTGCTAATTGTTGATATAGGTTTTCTTCTCCCTATTTTAACATCTCATTTGTAATGTCGTCTGGTTCTGAGGTTTTTCTATTTTTAAGACTTCTTATAACTCTATCTGTCTGTTCTAAAGTTACTTCTAGATTTACTTCTTCCACTTCTTCAAGTATGGTTTCATTATTTTCTTTTTCATTATATAATTTCTCAAAGTATGCTTGCCATTCTTGAATTGTAATTTTATTAGTTTGTGCCGTGTCTTTTATATTAAGCTTGTTCCGTCTTACATTTCCCAGATTTTCTTTGGAGCTCCATACGGATTACTTTCCATCCCTTTAGTAAATGTCTCGTAATTTATATAAATGCATAAAAAAAATTGTACAGCTAGGGCTCATACACTTTTGTGACTCCACCTTGTTTGTACGTGTTTTAATCCACTTTAGTGGTGACAAACTTAATTTGAAATTATTTTAGGTTCTCTTATAGATCCTACGAATCTAAGTTCCTTACGAGTACCTATTATCAAACCAATGGAACTCATGGTGGAAGCATCACCTCGAAGAATTTTTGCTAATGCCCATACATACCATATAAATTCAATATCAGTTAATTCAGACCAAGAAACGTATCTATCAGCCGATGATTTAAGGATTAATCTGTGGCATCTGGAAATAACTGATCAAAGTTTTAATATTGTTGATATTAAACCAACAAACATGGAGGAGCTTACTGAAGTTATAACTGCTGCCGAATTTCATCCTGTAGAGTGCAACTTATTTGTATATAGTAGTAGTAAAGGGACAATTAGGTAAGTACTTTTTAGTAGTAGTATTTTTAAAGAAAAAAGTCACACTCACTAGCGTCGAACACAAATTATGAACACTGTTGAGAGCGTTTTGTAATTTTTTGCAATCCTTAAGTCTCTCCACCGGTCAGTACAGCTTTAAATCATCGGCAAATTTTTGAAAATTAACATCAATACTTTCAGAGATATTATTTACAAATATTTAAAAAAGTAGAGGCTCAAGTTGGAACCCTGGGGCACCTCAGATGAAACTCCAACATTAGAAGATGTAAACCCGTTATATGGAACATATTGAGATCTCTGCATCAGATATGACTGGAAAAAGTAGACAAATCTGTCTGAGAAACCAAACGCCCTTAGGTTGGCTAGAATTATTTTAGTGTCTATTTTGTCAAATGCTTTAGAGAAGTCTGTGAAAACCACATCAACCTGGTCCTTGTTGTTGATAACAGTTACTAAAGATTGTGCAAACCTTGCCAGATTGGTAGTAGTTGACCGTCACCTCAAAAAGTCGTGTTGTTTTAGATCAATAGGCTGAAAAGTTTTTAGTCTAGCTACTTAAAACACATTTTTTTTTTGCAAAATTCGACTTTATTGATCAACATAGTCTCCTTCAAGAGCGATACAATCAGTCCAATACTTTTCTAACATTTCTATACCTTTCTTGTAGAAGAATTTGTCTTTGCCTTGAAAATATGCCTCAGCTTTCGCCATAACTTCGTCATTGGAGCCAAATCTCTTTCCTACGAGCATTTTTTTAAGGTCTGCGTATAGATATTAGTCGCTGGGAGCCAAATCTGGAAAATACGGTGGATGAGAAAGGAATTCGAATTTCAGTTCGTGCAAATTTGCCATTGTAACTATTGACTTGTGACACGGTCTTGATGAAAGAGCACTTTTTTCTTGTTCATTTGAGGCCGTTTCTTTGCGATTTCTGCCGTCAAACGCACCAATAACTTTATATAATATTGATTGATGGTTTTTCCCTTCTCAGCATAGCCGATGAAAATTCGCTCCGTAAAGCCTTACCGCCAAAAGACAATTTTTTCCCGCCTCGTCCAGTATATAAACCATATCAATTAATTCATTTTTAGGAAAATCCATAACTATTACCTTTATACGTCACTAGTAGACTTGTCAAAATTTGATAATGCCTACATTTTGTTTCGTCTTGGCAACTATGATGTTATAACTATATTAAAAACAAGGGTAAAAATTCAAAATAAATCGAAAACTATTAGAAATAGGTATATGACATACTTAATAAAAGTTGGAGGGTTTTGTAAAATCTATCAGAAAAAATAATAAGTGTGTGCCATTTAAAAAATTAAGATTTTTCAATCTAAAATAGTAGAAATGTATAAATTTATTTTGAACATCTCGTAGCATCTAACTCAAATTCCACCTTCAGAAACAATGGCGCTACTGGCAATTTTTTACAAAACTAAAAACTAGTATTTAAAAAAAAAACAATTGAAATACAGTCGACACTCTATATAGTGAAAGACCAAAATGTTGACCGGAATTTCACTATAGAAAGTTTTTCTCTATATAAAGAATAAATCCGTATATATTGCTATGTATGTATTTTATATTGGTAGTCATTTACTTGTATTTTATAAGGTACAAGCAACAAAAAAAATGTCAAAATTGAATTATTAGAAAAGATTTTATTAAACATTTGAAAGTTTAAATAGTACATAGCATATACAGGGCTAAATACATACATAAAGTCCGTACGTTATATCTTTACCCGTGCGTCATAGTTTTCAGGCCATATAACAGACGACTATTATATTATTTGTCTCTTTTCACCAATAAATCGTAGGTATTGGTAAAAAGAGACAAAAAATATAACAGTCGTCTGGGATATTGCCTGAAAAGTATGACGCACGTGTAAAGATATAACGTACGGACTTTATGTATGTATGTATGTACTACATACGAAATAAAAAGAATAATACAAAATCTGTTAATACATATGTACATACTACATACATACGTACTAGGAAAAATAATCAGTTATTTTCTTTTGAAAAATAATTGTTGCTCAACAAAATTCTCGCATTTATTCAAATGCATAAAGATTTGATCAGGTACACTTTTCTGGCCCCTGAGAGTAGTTCGCACAATGTCAAATGCATTTCTTATTTCATTTTCACTAAATTTAGCAGGACATTCCCCGGTTTCAGTTTCTTCTTCATGATCTTCTATACTTTTTATATCGTCAATTATGTCTTGGTCAGTTGGGAGATCTGCCGTGCCAACATCATTGTCGATTTCTAAGAAATCTTCAAGTAAAAAATCTGCGTCGACGGTAGCAGTTTTTTGTAGAATACCCCATTGCCTTTTTAAGGTGGCGAGATCCATTTCGTCTTCTTCTTCCCATTCGTCAATTTTTTCAGTAAAACCTGCTTTAGAAAAGCAGTTTTTGATAGTTTCCTGAGAAACATTTTCACTCCATACTTTAGCGACTTCGGTTATACACTCTTAAAGGGTAATCAATTTTTGGACCGGAAGGTTGTTATCAATCGCATTAACAATAATACCCTGGTCCATAGGTTGCAATTTGGAGGTCATGTTTGGTGGAAAAAAGATCAATTCAATATTCCTTAATTTTTACTTACAGTAACTGGATGTGCAGGACAATTGTCTATAAACATCACAATTCGCTTTTGGCTTTTCATTTTCGTGTCCAGTTCTTTGATCCATCTTTCGAAAATCTCAGAAGTCATCCATGCCTTTTTATTATTGGCGTAATCTAACTCCAGAGATTTAACTCCTTTTAAACAACGGGGATTTTTGCTTTTACCTATGAGCAGTAATTTCAGTTATTCTGAGCCATCCATGTTTGCTCCAACCATAAGTGTCACCCTTTCTTTACTTGTTTTAACACCAAAACATTTATCACTTTTAAAAGCAAAAGTTTTATTTGGCAAACATTTAAAAAACAAACCGGTTTCATCACAATTGAAAACTTTTTTTGGCTCGTACTTTTTCAATGCACTTTTTAAAACAGTTTCAGTCCAAATGTCACAGTCCTCCTGACTAACGCTTGCACTCTCGCCAGACACCGTCTTGAAAACAATTGAATTGCGAGTCTTCCAGGCACTCAACCACCCTTCACTAGCTTGAAAATTAACGCAGTTAAATTCTTTAGCAAATTGTAGAGCCTTTTGCTTTATTAAATTTCCAGATATTGGTACGTTTTGATGCGTACGGACCACTTGAAACCATCGTAAAACTGCTTGATTTACATCCTCGTAAGTACTCATCCGTACTCGTTTTCGACTGCTTGGAACACTAGGTTTCTTGCTGATACTGTCGCAACTTTTTATTATCAGAGAGACGCAACTTGGAGAAAACACCAAATTTTGCAGCAACATCAATTTTTTTGTAGCCTTTATCAACTTCCTCCAAAACTTTAAAAAAACTCAGCTAAACTTAAACACACTCGCTTGGACATCTTACTTGATTCTTAAACAAAAAGAAACTGAACCTGAATTTGCGAATTACTAGGCCTCGACTATAAAATGGATTTTTCTCCGGGGTTCTATAAAATGGGTTATTCCCCGGGTTTCTCACAGAAATCTACCTGATTTATTGCCAACCATTAGGCATTATAAACGCGTTAAGAACCTTTTCAAAAGAATGCGTCATAAAAATGGAATTCGTGCTAATGTTAGATAAAAATGGGAAACCCGAAATGGCCAAGATCTCAATAAATGCATAAAAATTTATACATAAAATTCCGGTAAAAATTTTATTATATAGAGTGTTACTATTTTACAGATTCACTATATGCAGGGCTTTTTACATGAAATTTCATTAAAATATTCTAGGTCTTGAAAAAATTGCACTATAAAGAGTTTTTCACTATATAGAGTTTCACTATAAACAGTGTCGACTGTATTAGAAACACTACTAGGTTTAGGTATATAACATTATTAATAAAAAAGTTATAAAATTTTACGCAGAATTTAAAAATAAATTAGAGAATAGGATGTTCCATTTAAAAAAACATGTTATATTAGCCACACTTTTTTGAAGTACCCAGTATACTCAAAAATAATTTTAAACTGTGCACCTTAACATTCCCTAAAACTATTGTATTTAACATTTTTTCGTCATTCCCGAAACAAATAAGATAATGAACTTTACTCTATCGTTAACTCACCCTGTACACTTAATAATCGAAAGTTTAAACTCGCGGCTGAATGGGCGTACTTTCCCGATTATTCTCAGCTCCGCGGAATATTAAGCTGTTCGTCTCGAAACTTCTCTCTTTTACACGTTTCTTCGAGAGATAACAGTGTCGCGATCCCTGCGGAATACCCGGCTAGCTTGCCCCAGTCGGATTTCGTCAGGCATAAGGAGACGTGCGTGCGCCAGTCGTCCACTGATTACGTCTCATATCTCGTGTGTTGATAAGCGTAAATAACATTTTTACACCTACCTCTAAATTTTAAAATTTAAGTTTGGTTTTTAATATTGATGACCGGCGACCCTCTAAAAAAGCCAACGCTTGGTGAATCGCAACCCACCGGTTGGGAATCAACGTTCTTGTAATTGAGAGATCTGAGCCCTGTTAAAATCAACTTTTTCGGTTATTCGGTTATTAATTTTGAGATAGATTCACCAGCGTTGTGTACAGGGTGAGTCAACGATAGGGTAAAGTTCATTATCTCATTTGTTTCAGGAATGACGAAAAAATGTTAAATAAAATAGTTTTAGGGAATGTTAAGGTGCACAGTTTAACATTATTTTTGAGTATACAGGGTACTTCAAAAAAGAGTGGCCGATATAACATATGTTTTTTTTAAATGGAACATCCTATTTTCTAATTTATTTTTAAATTCTGCGTAAAATTTTATAACTTTTTATTCTTAATGTTATATACCTAAACCTAGTAGTTTTTCTAATATTTCAATTTTTCAATTCTAGTTTTCAGTTTTGTAAAAAATTGCCAGTAGCGCCATTGTTTCTGAAGGTGGAATACTCATAATTGGTACGAGCGTTCTATAGAGATGAAAAAAATGATATATGTAAAGAAATTTGAGTTAGATAAAATTTCGACTATTTTAAAATGAAAAATATCAAATTTTTTAAATGACATCCTGTATATTATTATGTACCCCCTGTACAATCAGGTTTATATATGTTATATTAATATGTGTATTTATCTGTTTGGTATCTGCCCGTCTAGTGTTGGTTTGATGCAATTTTATAATGAACTAATTCGTTCTTTAAGTTTTGTGCCTCTCTTTTTAAGTCTGCTATTTTTTTATGATGAAAAATTAATAGGTTGTCGAGCACCAATTGTACTTGATTTCTCCGATGAAGAGCGAATTAAAAAGAGACGTGTACAAGCGGAATTAAACCAGTTTCATGCTAGATTCCGAAGAAGTCAGTTCTCGTAACAAGCTCTAAAGAAGCCAGCAGGATGATCGGCGAAACGTCAGCGTCACTGTTTCAATCGACACAGGAGAAATCCAGAAGAATTGTACCTATTATGATTATTTTTTTTTAGAAATTATTTCAAGTTTGTTTCCTGAAAATGCTGAGTTTTTAGGTACGATAATTGGTACAAAACAAATTCCTAAATACATATAAGTTTACAAAATTAAATCTAATCTAATATATATTTTCTACATTTTAAACTTCCTTGTTGTTAATTATGATTCTTTTTCTTATAGTGTCATCTCCATTACTGAGGTTGGGCTGTAATCCCAGCGAATTCTTCTCTATCCTGGGCAACTCTCAATAAAGTATGAGTATCCAGGCCTGGTCAGGCTCGTACATTCTTTAGCGGGGAACATTGTCGGCGTCCTGGACCTCTTCAATTTTGCCCTCCATCGACAATCGGAGAAGCGAGTATCTTGGACCCCTATAGATATGTCCTTAGTAGCGAATTTTCTGTCTTTTAACAAATGGCAACAATTCTTTCTCTCTACCCATTCGCCACAGTACATCTTTATTCCCGACATGCTCTGTCCAGGAAATCTTCAATATTCTGCGCATGAACCACATTTCGAAAGACTTCCAACGATTCATTAAGAGTATTCCCAAGGTAAAAGCCTCAACTCGATACAAAAGCACTGGATAGACTTTTACGTAACGATAACGAGTATCCAAGGAAAGAGTAGCGCTGTGAGGAGGGATCCCATTTTAAGAAAAGCAGCTCGGACCATTTCAATGTAAACTCGTATCTCATCTTCAGGATTCAGATCATTGGTCATCCAACATCCTACAGTCCCTGGCCAAATTATTAGACGCACTGTATTTTTTTTTAGTAATTTTATGTTTCTTAAGAGTTTTTATGCAATAATGGTATATTTAAACTACAATATTATTGATTTTTATTTAAAAGAATTGTTGTAGACTACATATTTGTATTTATTTTTAACATATGGCAAGACTGTGTTGACAAAGTGATACATGAACGTAAACAAGTACAAACCTGTATCAGTCGCGATCGGAATCGAGTCAGGTCCGGACGTGTTTCTGTGGCCTTATGGACTGTGATTGTTTGTTTAACAGTTTTATACTACTCAGTTATTAGTTTATTTTGTATGCAATGTTTTAAAAAAGTAATTGTACTATTTTCATTATGGGTAGAAAAGGCGATCTTTCACCACGTAAAAAAGCTGAAGTGAAGGCCCTTGTGATTGCGAAAACATTTACAAACCGAGAAATATCACGAAGATTGGAGGTTTCTAAAGCTAGTGTACGACGCATAAAAAAGAAAATTGAGTCAGGGAAGGAATTAAGCCCGAAAAGAAAGAAAAGATACGGTAGAAAACCAATTTTCACTCCACGGTCAGAGAGATGTTTGAAGAAAATTTGTGTAGAAAACAGATTTGCTACCACAAAGGTAATAAAATCACAACTCCAGGATGCTAGCGTAAATGCTTCTGAGCGCACTGTTCTAAGAAAATTGAAAGAATTAGATTTTAAGGCCTGTCGCCCCGCAGGAAGCCCAAGTTAACAGCTGCAATGAAAGCAAAGCGCCTGAAGTGGGCCAAACAATGGCAAGACAAAGATGTGGACTTCTGGAGATCGGTAAGATACAGCAATTTAATCAATAATTGATACATTATTATCATTTTCAGTTAAATAAAGCAAATAAACATGGAATATATATATTTTTCCTATTTTTGACAGGTCTGCTTCAGTGACGAAAGCACATTCGAAATTTTGCAGAATAAAGCTCAGTATGTGCGTCGTCGTCATGGAGAAAAGTTTCATCCTGATTGTGTCGTCCCGACGGTTAAACATCCCACCAAAGTGATGATTTGGTCAGTCATCAGCGGCAAGGGCACTGGACGTCTGTACGTCGTCAAAGGAATAATGAGGCAAGATCAGTACACAGAAGTATTACAAAATCGGTTGATTCCGCAGCTCAGAGAATGGTTTCCAAATGGGGAACCATTCACTTTCATGCAAGATGGAGCTCCCTGCCACACTGCTCGGTCTGTTAAAGCTTTTTTGGCAGAAAAAAATATCCCTCTGTTGGATTGGCCGGGTAATAGCCCATTGAAAATGTGTGGGAGCTGATGAAAAGAGAAGTGGCTAAAGATGTGATTACCAACAAAACCCAGCTCCTAGAAAAGATTATTCATGTGTGGAATCATCCTCCTCAAATGCAGGAGACAGTACAATCTTGCATTGATAGCATGCCGCGCAGAATTAAAGCTTTGATAGCGGCTAAAGGTGGCTCAACTAAATATTGACTTTTACTAACATTAATTTCACTTTTCTTTAAAACTTAATAAACTTATGCTTTTCTAAATTAATGCTGTTTTTATTTATGTCAAATAAATAGGTAATTGATTGGATAATATAAAAATAAAAAACAAATCAATTTAAAATAATAAAACGGTACAATATCACTCGGTAATTAATATTTTACATGAAATCTTGCAGTGCGTCTAATAATTTGGCCAGGGACTGTAGGTACTTAAATTGGGTTACTTGTTCTATTAGTTGATCATAAACGCGAATATTTGTTTGCAATCTGGGTGTTCTTGAGAGGATCATTACTTTTGTTTTATTAACATTCACTTTCATTCCCAAAACGTCTCCTTCCCTTGATACATTGTTCATAAGACGCTGAAATCCATCTGCTGTATCTGCTATAATAACGGTATAATCATCAACAACCTCAGGTTGTTGATGATTTTGCCATTAAAAAGGAATGGAGAGGGAACACATCCTTGACGAACACCTCTTAATTTTTCAATTATGATTAAGACAACTATTTATACTGTTAAATCATTAGTTAGTACAGAACAGAATACCTACACTACTATGCATTTTTTTCGCTTTGTTTAAATATTATTGGGTTAAGTAGATCTATTAATAAATTTGTAGGTTATGTGATATGAGAGCAGCCGCTCTTTGTGACAGGCATGCAAAACTCTTTGAAGAGCCAGAGGATCCTACAAACAGAAGTTTTTTTTTTTTTCAGAAATTATATCCAGTATTAGTGATGTAAAACTGTCTAATAATGGTCGGTATATGATCTCCAGAGACTATCTTTCTGTGAAAGTTTGGGATCTGCATATGGAAACAAAACCTATTGAAACATACCCTGTAAGTCATCACTTTCTAATATGCAGTGTTTTTAATATTTTTGTATCGTAGTAATAACATAGAACTTACGTACAGGAAGCTAAATACAGGGTGTCCCAAAATGTATGGGTCAAAGTAAGGTCAGAAGTTCATATAAAATTTTGTCCTATGTTCCCTCATCACCGAATTATAGCCCCCGAAGGGGGCACCCGGAAAATCGTTTTTATTCATTGTTGTAAATTGAAACTTGAAATTTACTACATGGGGTGAAAAATCCCGGGGACTTTTGAAGAAAAGACGATGTTTTTGTCAAAAATCAATTTTATTCATCAACATAGTTTCCTACAAGAGCGATCTTTCAACATTTGGATATAACACATGGGCTGAAAAGTCCCGGCCTAACACATAGATGGCGCTAGTTTTATTGCAGTCACCTTTTTTTCAGTTAATACTAACCTTCAAAAGACAGCTGTTAAAATTTCATGATATTCTATTCATTAGTTTGTGAGTTATTGTGCTAAGAGTGACGCTACTTTTGTTATTTTCAAAACAATGGATCAAAAACAATTTCGTGTTTTAATTTTACACTGCTTCTTGATGGGAAAAAATACCGTTCAAGCGAAGCAATGGCTTGAAAAGTGTTATGGGGACTCCGCTCCATCAGAAACAACAATAAAACGTTGGTTTGCTGACTTCAAACGTGGTCGTAGAGACACCGATGATGCAGAACGCAGTGGACGTCCAAATGAGGCGGTAACACCAGAAAACATCAAAAAAATCCATAAAATCGTTTTGAATGATCGAAAAGTGAAGTTGCGTGAGTTAGCTGACATCGTAAAGATATCAAAAGAACGTGTTGGCTTTATATTGCATGAGCATTTGACTATGAGAAAGCTCTGTTCAAAGTGGGTGCCGCGTTTGCTCACTGTTGATCAAAAACAAGAACGTGTTGATGATTCTGAGCAGTGTTTGGCCATGTTTAAACGTAACAAACCGGAATTTTTGCGTCGATATGTGACAATGGATGAAACATGGATCCATCACTTCACTCCGGAATCAAAACGATCGTCATCTGAGTGGACAGCAACTGGTGAACCTCGTCCAAAGCGCCCGAAAGCACAACAATCGGCTGGAAAGGTTATGGCCTCGATATTTTGGGATGTGCGTGGTGTAATATTCATCGACTATCTTGAGAAAGGAAATACCATCAACAGTGAATATTATATAGCGTTATTGGAGCGTTTGAAGGCCGAAATTGCAAAGAAACGACCGCATATGGCAAAGAAAAAAATTTTGTTTCATCAAGACAACGCACCGTGTCACAAGTCAATCAAAACAATGGCAAAACTACATGAATTGAACTTCGAATTGCTCCAACATCCACCGTATTCGCCAGATTTGGCTCCCAGCGACTACTGGCTGTTCGCAGACCTGAAAAAAATGCTCGCCGGTAAGAAATTTCGCACGAATGAAGAGGTTATCGCTGAAACTGAGGCCTATTTTGAGGCAAAAGATAAATCGTTCTACAAAAGTGGTATTGAAATGTTAGAGCGGCGCTGGAATGATTGCGTTGCTCTTGATGGAGATTACGTTGATGAATAAAGCTAATTTTGAACCAAAAAAACCGTGTTTTCTTTGTTAGGCCCGGGACTTTTCAGCCCATGTGTTATTTCATTTAATATGATTTGTCGAGCTCTCTAAAATTAATTCACTTCTTCATTTGAGCCAAATCTCTTTCCCTGGAGCCACCTCTTCAAATTTGGAAAGAGGTAATAATCGCTAGGGACGAGATCTGATAAGTACAGCAAATAAGGAAGCCAATTTACCCAATCCACCATCGATTTTATAAACTTGTGAACTGGTGCATTATCTTGTTAACATCGGTTTTTGTACAACCACTGGTCTAGTTACTTAAAACACATTTTTTTGCAAAATTCTACTTTATTCATCAATACAGTCTCCTTCAATAGCGATACAATCAATCCAACGCTTTTCTAATATTTCTATACCTTTCTTGTAGAAGAATTTGCCTTTGCCTTCAAGATAGGTCTCAGTTTCGGCGATAACTTCTTCGTTGGAGCCAAATCTCTATCCCGCGAGCATTTTTTTAAGCTCTGCGAATAGATAATAGTCGCTGGGTGCTAAATCTAGAGAATACGGTGGATGAGGAAGCAATTCCTTTTGGTCAGTCGCTAAGGCAATTAGTCAAAATTTCACCAAATCCACCATACCACCACTCACACGGCCAGACAATTCTGTTACAACGACACCTGTTGAGAAAGCGAACTTGTTGGCTGAACTCTTTGCTTCACATTCTACTCTCGACTTCCAAGGAAAAACATCACCTACTATTCCCATAGTGCAGCAAGGATACCCGATATTGTCTTCAGACAGCGTATCATAAAACGTATTTTGATGGAGCTAGACACCAAAAAGGCTTCTGGCGCTCAAGGAATACCTGCCATAGTTCTCAAAAACTGTGCGAGGGAACTAACACCAGTTTTCTGTAGACATTTCAACCTATCCTACAGAAAGGGAATATTTCCTTCCTGCTGGAAATATGCCACAGTTCAGCCAATACCTAAAAAAGACAAGAAGACCTTGCCAAATAACTACCGACCAATCACACTGCTTTCAATAGTATCGAAAGTCATGGCAAAGGCTATCAATCAGCATCTTCTAAAATATCTTGAAGGATTCAACATTATTAGCGATCCCCAATATGGCTTTCGTAAAAATAGATCAACGGGAGATCTTCTGACTTATGTAACACATGTTTGGAACAACGCAATTGAACACTTTGGAGAATTTCGAGCGGTTGCTCTTGACATATCCAAGGCGTTCGAGCGTGTTTGGCACGATCGACTGTTGGCTAAGCTACGTTCTTACGGTATGTCTGAAAAGTTCACACAATTAACAACCGATGGCGTATATTTTGTCGACGTCTCACAAAAAATATCCTAAATTGTCCGTGACAAATTTAAAACTTAACCAACTGTACCAATGACACAATCTATCTTACTTGCTGCTATATTCTACACTTTCTGCAAATTTCTTAGTCACTATGTCAGTCCATCTCTTTAAAAAAACATTGACCTTTACGACACCTTACCCCCGTAATTGGTAAACATCCACTGAAAAGAAAACACCGCACTCACAGCATAAACGCTTTAATCTCTAGAACTAGAATAACAAAAGATCCACAAATCTTTCGGTTTTAGAATAGAAAAATATTTTAATATTTTTTTTATGAAAGTTATATTCAAAACCTATTATAAAAAAAATAACCGGTCAAGTGCAAGTTGAACTTGTACAATTAGTGTTCCGTACGTTGATTGCTTTTAAAATAAAAAATGTTGTTACGGTGGTATAAAATGATCAGTGACTTCACAAAACACCCCAAATGAGTTTTCAACAAAGTTTGTTTCCAATCTTTACTGAAAATTGATGACCTTGAAATTTTTGTTTTTTTTTATATACCAGATAAATTACACAGGGGAACAGCTGTTTTGGTGTCGAGGTTTTTTGAGCTGATTCGATATCAATTTGATGTCCTGAATTCAAATAACGTATTCATTTGTACCTAGGAGCTCAAATTTTTAAGATATACAATTTTAGAGAAATATAAGTTACATTATTGTAACTCAAATCCGTAAGTGTAGTAAACAAAAGTAGATACGAAATTTTTATTTTAGTTATACAAAATACAATATTATGTCGTACTTACAAACAAAAAAAAACATTGAAGAAATGAAATAGTCACTCAACACTTGGAAAGCTTCTTTTCCGCGACATTCTTGAATGTTTTTTTAAACAGTCCCTTTTTAAACTCCAGCAGTAATCTGCCATCATGTGCATGTCCCATCTTCCTTGGTAGCGGTCCTCCATAACTTTAATATCTTGGTGAAATCTTTCACCTTGTTCCTCACTCATGTCTCCTAAATTTTCTGGAAAACGGTCTAAGTGGCTGTGTAAATAGTGTATTTTAATACTCATATTGCACCCTAAGGATTTGAAACTATTAAGCATCTTGTTAACCATTTCAACATAGTTTTGAGCTTTATGTTTGCCTAGAAAATTTTCTACAACTGCAACAAATGATGTCCAAGCTTCTCGTTCAACTTGATTCATTGAATTTATGAAGGCAGGATCCTTAATTAATTGTCTTATTTGTGGGCCGTCAAATATCCCTGCTTTGAGTTTTTCTGTGCTCAACTGATGCATTTTTACCCCTATATATGCAAAACAAGATCCATTCTTATCAAGAGCCTTTACAAATTGCTTCATTAAGCCCAACTTTATATGTAACGGAGGAAGTATGATTTTTTCTCTTTTAACCAAAGCGTCGTTAATGACATTCTTTTCCCCAACGTCCATGTTTTCTCTCTGAGGCCAATCTTTTTCTAACCCAGTGGTGTGTTTTGTCCCTACTATCCCAGAGGCACAAAAGAAACACGGATATTTCGTGTAACCACTTTGCTGCCCAAGAAGAAAGTTTACCATTTTTAAGTCTACACAAATCATCCATTGATGTTCGTAATACTTTATCTTCTGCAAGACCAAAGCTATGGTATTATATTCTTCTTTCAGTTTCGTTGAGTGAGCTAGTGGTATTGAACCATATTTATTCCCATTATGTAGAAGGACACATTTTAAACTTCGCTTTGAACTGTCAATAAATAGGCGCCAATCATCTGGAATATATTCAGAAAGTCCCATTTCTTTCATGAGTCCCCTAATTTCGTGACAAGATTGTCTTCTTGAGAAAAGAATGGTAGCAGATCTTTTTCTCTTGTACGGTAAAAGGTAATTTTGGTTCCTTGTTCCAGTAAATTTTTGTCGTTCAACCTAGAAGCCAGTACTTCAGAAGCTTTTTTCGATAAATTGAGATCCCTGGTGAGATCATTTAATTCATTTTGATTGAAGCGTTGAGGAACTGATGACGTCCCCTCATAGTCACTGTTAGTTTCATTAGCATCAGAACTTTTATTAGCATCAGAAGAGCGATCAGAGGGAAAATATTCGTCATCAGAGATATGTGGTAGCTGATGAAATGTTGGAATCGGTATTTCATCTGAGTGCGGGATAGGGCGTATTGCCGAGTCTAAATTGGGATAAGTCCACTTACTGCGATTATTTCGATTGATTCCATTAGTATTTACTAAACAGAAATAACAATCATTGAAGTGTTTTTTTTTTTGGTTCTCTCCAAACCATTGGTACGCCGAATTTTAGACATTTTCTTTTCCCGGTAGTCCACTGCCGTAAATGCTCTGTACAAGTTTTACATACGAGATGCGGGGCCCACGTTTTGTCCTGATCACCAAGCTTAACTCCAAAGTATCCAAGATACGCTCGCTTTACAAAGTCAGTAATAGTTTGTCTGTTTTGTTGAAACATGTATTCTCCGCATATATAGCAAAACACATCAGGTTGATTTACACAACTTCTTCTTGAACTGGAACCTGAACTCATTTTAATTCTGTTCAATAACACAAAAACACTCTTTTCTTAACATAAAATAACACGCAGAATTCGATCTACTCTCATTAGTAAGAACGCACAAACTGACGAGACTTACCCGAGTTAGGTGATTAAAAGGGTCAGTTCAGGTACCTGATAGGCAGTGGTTCCACTATTTATAGATTTACCTGGCATTTACTCAATTACAGACTGACAATAAAACCATTGTACCTACATTAATGAATATATAATAATTTTAGAACTCTCATAAATGAATATACTGAATAAAAACCACATTGGTAGATAAGTTGATGTATCTAAAAAAGTAGAGCTGATAGAGAAAAACGGATTGCATGTATAGATTTAGCGTCCCAAATATAGTTAAAATCAGCTCTAAAATCCCAGGCACCAAAACAAAAATATTTTTTTTGTTGCCCTGTGTTATTAAAGGTAATGCACTCGTGATAATTTTCGTTCAATCTACACCCCCCTGGAGAATATTCCAGAATTTTTTCAAAATTTTTTGATCAGTACTTTTCGAGATAAGGCAGGTGGACAGCGATTTTTTAAAATAATACAAAGAAAAGTGCGCGCAAGTATTACATTATATATATATATATATATATATATATATATATATATATATATATATATATATATATTTTACTCGTGTTTTCACAAGCTTTCATTTGACACCACACTCGATTACCTAGTAAAAAAAAATTTTTTTCACTTCCGATTTCACCCCCCAAAACTAACCCCTTAAGTTAAAATTTAACTTTCAAAACTACATGGCTCTGATGAGGCCATCAATTCCTATATTATTACCAAATTTCAACTTTTTATGACAAATAGTTTCGGAGAAAATCGGGTGTGACAGACGGGCAGACAGACAGACACAGAAGTGATCTTATAAGTGTTCCATACGGAACACTAAAAATTTACTCCTAATTTGTCACAAAGATCTTACTAATTTTAATTATTGTTTAGACAGCAAACCTTTACAAGTTGTTGATAGTTTTAATGATTTGGGTGTAATTTTTAGCAGTGACTTGAGTTTTAATAGTCACATTGATAATATATTACTGAAAGCATCTCGTATGTTAGGTTTTCTACGCCGTACCTGTTATGATATCTGTGATATTGGAGCTATTAAGTCTATGTATAATTGTCTTGTTAGGAGTGTTTTGGAGTATAATAGTGTCCTATGGGGTCCTGTTTATAACTGTCATATTAATCGTCTGGAGTCTGTCCAAAATAAGTTTGTAGAATTCATTTTATACAAACTAAAGTTTCCCTACAGCAATGTACCCTACTTGACTGGTACTCAATTAGTAGGTATAGAAACACTTGAAACACGAAGACGCAGTGCTTTAGTTTTATTTTTGTACAAATTACTTAACGGTCAGATAAACTGTCATACTTTGCTGTCCCATGTTGATTTTCGGATTCCAAACAGGACCACTAGATCTCAACAACTGTTTCATATCACTTTTCATCATACTACATACGGAACACTGTTAAGTAATTATAATGCAAATTTTAGTGATTTAGATCACTTCGGTGTCTGTCCGTCTGTCACGCCCGATTTTCTCCGAAACTATTTGTCATAGAAAGTTGAAATTTGGTAATAATATAGGAATTGATGGCCTCATCAGAGCCATGTAGTTTTTAAAGTTAAATTTTGACTTAAGGGGTTAGTTTTGGAGGGTGAAATCGGAAGTGAAAAAAAATTTTTTTTTACTAGGTAATCGAGTTTGGTGTCAAGCTTGTGAAAATACGAGTAAAAAATATATATATATATATATAATGTAATACTTGCGCGCCCTTTTCTTTGTATTATTTTTAAAAAATCGCTGTCCACCCGCCTTATCTCGAAAAGTACTTATCAAAAAATTCTGGAATATTCTCCACGGGGTGTAGATTGAACGAAAATTATCACGAGTGCATTACCTTTAATAATTTATCTGATATATAAAAAAAAAACAAAAATTTCAAGGTCATCAGATTTCAGTAAAGATTGGAAACAAACTTTGCTGAAAATTCATTTGGGGTGTGTTTTGTGAAGTCACTGACCATTTTATACCTCTGTAACAAAATTTTTTATTTGAAAAGAAATCAACGTACGGAACACTAATTGCGCAAATTCAACTTGCACCTGACCGGTTTATTTAAATATAGTGTGATGACATTTAAAAACAAAATAAAGTATAGACGTATTAATATAGCAACTCTAGGGCAACGACAGTAACAATTAGTACAGGAAATGAAGCTAAAAAAATGGCAAAACCTCGCAATTTTTTCGCCCAGCATCGATTTGTACAAAAATTTGGGATTAGGCTCATTTTTCACCCTCTAGTTCATTTTCTATATCATGCCGTTGTACACTTTTTTTGTTTTTTACGGGTGAAAACTACCCCTAATTGTAAAAAATTAGAAAATAACATTTTAAAAACCTTAATATGGGTAAAATTTGGTTTGGATTAGTTAAATAAGGATTGTTTTATGCTTTAGGATACAATTTCATAATGTTTTCAACCCTTAAAAATCAAGCCTGGTTAGAGCTTAATATAAAAAAAATTATTTATCCTAAAAAATGATTTCGTCTTGCATCGATTTGCATAAAAATTTGGGATTAGGCTCATCTCACCCTCTACTTCATATTCTATATCATGCTCATGGCGTTGATTATTTTTAGGGGTGAAACTACCCCTTATTGTCAAAAATTATAAAATAACATTGTAAACCTTAATATGGGTAAAATTTGGTTTGGATTGGTTAAATAATGATTGTTTTATGCTTTAGGATATAATATCATAATATTTCAACCCTTAAAAACCACCCTTAATAACATTGCAATTTTTATAAAGTAATTTTAATAGATAGATCCAAATAGAAAAAAAAGTAGAATTACATAAAAAAAAATTTATTAACACAAAAATACACCGCATATTCACATACATAGACGACTAAATTTACAAATACAGATACAAATACATATACGTTTTTTAAAAGTCTGTCTCATTGATTCGATCTTCATCGTTGTCGATATCATCTTCGTCTTCTTCGATTACTGGTGGACTATAATTACAGTCTTCACCCGAGCACCCAGAACAAGTGGAATTACAATACAACCCAACTTTTCTGCACCCGCATAAAACGCCGATTGGTTTTTTAAACACAGCTCCTTCATTTTTACTGATAGAAAGTTTTTTCAAAAACGATTTTGTAGAGCTTTTCAAGAGCTATAAGACTATGTGAATTAAATTCCTTAAGATCCCTTAGTTTTTAAATGGGGTGAGTTTAAAGGGCTCGAATAAGGTGGTGTTCGCTCGTAAATAGAGGTTAAACGGCTAAATCTCGCCAAATATTCATTGTACAGAAAATCTACGCACAGGGAAATTTTAGTCATTAAAAAAGCTACAATTTGGTACTCTATCATTTTTTTTCGTATCTCCAGTATTTTCGGAGATATTTTGAAGAAAAGGGTGAATAATACGAAATTGCAAAAAATCGTTTTATCTTTAAACTCCAATTTTTCTAAAATTAGGCATTTTAAATTGGTCAAACTTCTTGGGTGTATTGATAATACATATATAAAGAGAATTACAGAAGGGTGAAGATCAATTTTAATTAGGGGGGTAGTTAGGGGGTTGTTTTCACAGATTTTTTTTGTAGAAAAAAGTAGGTACCGACCTTATTTTGATCATAAGTCGCTCAATTTTCATGCTAGAGAATTTTTTTTAAAAGGTCTAATTATATACTTTAAAAAAAATTCTATAAGTTTTCCTCGAAAAATGCGAAGTTTTCCCCGTTATTTGGCTTTGAATCTTTCAAATTATGCATTTGACGAAAAATAGCTAACCATTAACATGTCGTATCTCGGTTCGTATTGGTCGTAGAAAAATTATAAAAAAAGGATTTTGTTTGTTTTTTTTTTTTTTAAAAAGCTACTCCACAGTTTTTTTTTTGATAAAATGCATATTTTTTTCGAGTTATTCGCAAAAAACCCTTTAAAAAAGTCGATTTTTTTTCGTCGAAAAAAACTGTTACTTTCAACCGCGAATAACTCGAAAAATATTAATTTTACGAAGAAAACGTAGAGAACATTTTTTTCTTAGAATTACTTTTTCCATCGATTCCTATAGTTAAAATGTAATAAAAAATTTCCACCCCCGAGATGGGGTGGCAACCACCCCCAAGGTTTTAACGTACAGCGGCATGATATAGAAAATGATCCTTGGGCTATTCCCTACCTTCTGTGAAAATTTCAAGTAAATCCATGCTGGACGAAAAAATTGCAAGCCAAAATGCTTCATTTCCTGTACTAAATTTATCTGTTATCTTTGTTATTACTTCTTTTTGTAAACTATTATATATGCATTCTTTTTTTTGTAACTATAATTACTGTTTTACTATTTGGAGTTGTTGCTCTGTAAGTATTCATTGTATAAATTTTTCCTAATAGGGGAATCCCCTTATAAATATTTTTTCTTTCAGGTACACGAATATCTAAGAGCCAAGTTATGTTCCCTTTATGAAAACGATTGTATATTTGATAAATTTGAATGTTGCTGGAATGGCAATGATACAGCAATAATGACGGGTTCCTACAACAACTTCTTTAGAATATTCGATCGGACGTTGAAACGTGAGGTGACATTGGAAGCTTCACGGGACATAGCGAAACCAAAAACCTTGTTAAGACCTAGGAAAGTATGTTCGCAGGGTAAAAGGAAAAAAGATGAAATTAGTGTGGACTGTTTAGACTTTAATAAGAAAATTTTACATACAGCGTGGCATCCTTTAGAGAATATAATAGCTGTGGCAGCAACTAATAATTTATTTTTGTTCCAGGACAAGTTTTAGTGTATAACATTCAATCAATTTAGAAATTTATTTTTGATTATGATCCAATGAAACAATAATTAACATGTTTATGTGGCAGTGTATTATATGAAAGTACAGACAAGTGCCATACTTCACATTTGCCAGTGAAATGTTAATTTTTCTTTTGTATTATCTGTGCAATTAGTAGCTTCATATTTTATTTATTTTTCACAACTTTTTGTCGTTTCACGATTTTTATCAGACCATATAAAATAAGAATATATTCAGAATGTCATAATGTAATGGTATTTATTAATTAGTCGAGACTTTTTTTATTATTTAAACATCTGTGTTATCATCAGCAGCGCTTGTATTTATTTTTGTAATTTTTCCAGCCAAGTTCTTGTGAAAAATGGCTTGAATCACGTGTTCTAAAATCTGCTGGTCAGAATTTATTATTATCTTTATTTAATCCATGTTTTATCAGCATCTTGGTTTTATGGAGTTTAGTTGCCATTTGACATAAAAATTTGTCCGAGGGGCTTAAAATTTTGAATGAAATTATTTTGCGTTACACGTTAACAGTATACTCTTAAGGATTTTATATTTCTGTTTCTATTCAGTTATCAAATATTTGTCGATCGTTTAGATCATCGTTCCTCAGCCTGGGGGTCGCGTTTTAATATAAGGGGGGTTGCAATCGATCCAAAAAATAAGACTCTTATACAAAACATCCTTTTATTGAATAAAGTGTAAAGCAGGGGTTCCCAATTTTTTTTTTTTACTGTGACTCCCTTTACAGGTTACAAGTTTTTTGCGACGCCCTTCCTAAAAGAAGATACCTGTGTGTAACTCTAGCAGACAATAGAATTACTTTATTATTCGAAGAAAACTCCAGAGAATATAAAATCTTAATTAATATTTGTTAGAAAACATAAAAAAAAAACTACAAACAATACAATGAATGAGAAGGAAGGGCTTGCTTTTCAGCATAACTTCGCAAACCGGGACAGAAGCTTTGAAATTGCTACTCTCATTTCTAATTCTAGATTTATTTGCGACCTGTACTTCGATTTGATTACTACAACTGCAGAAAACCAATTTCACACAAGTACGACGTAGCAAATGATAAAAGAGCCCTCAAAGCAGGAGTACTGATAGTAGGATATTCTTGAGATGCATAGCACCAAAAATTGAAACAGTTTGTCTTTATCGAATCGCATTTTTAGGCTCCTATCATAAGATAGTTCTAACAGCTGTTCTTCCTCGACTGTTGAAAGTGTAGATAGTGGTGGGGTCGATTGGAATGGGTTTCTAATCTAGTCTTGTTGATTTAGACTCTCTGGAAAATATTTATTAAAATGGGTGATTAATGTTAATAAATATCAATTGCAAACTTGACTCCAGAATTAGAGCAGATGTTTCTTTCAGAAAGCCTTTCAAAACAGAAAAACAGTCACTATTTTCCTTGCTCCTCTTCGATTTTTCTTTTCCACAACAGCAACTTCTTTTGAAACGCTGCAATTTTTATCAGTCAGTTGCAGTATAATGCGTTTTCGTATCCCTGCAACGGTTTATTAAGGACATTTCATTTTTCTCGAATATGTCGCAACTATACGCCAATTTTATTAAGAAGTCATTATTTTTAACCTTTTTCTGCGTCAAGATGCGATTCTGTCAATAAATACGTGTACAACTCCTTTTTTTAATTCATGTACAGGTGAGAGTACGTTACCTCCTCTCGACAACCAACGAGAGTTACAGTATGTATGACGCAATGTGTCCATTTTACATTAGGACCCCTGGTTATAGTGACAGCTTGAAGTCCTCCATACTGCCCTGACATCGCGCGAGCTCCATCCGTACACACACCGACACACTTCTACCATTGAATGTTATTATCTTCCATGTCCATACATACATACATACATACATAGATTCATATCTGTTTTCAAACAAATCACTAGCCTTACCGGTATCAATCGGTATCGGTTTTGCAAAATAACCAATCCTCACGTACATTTGTTTCTTCCATGTACCGCACGTAACATATTAATTGAGTATCGTTATTACTGTCAGTCGCTTTCATCCAGTCGAATAGCAAATAAACCAGAAAGATTTTCTATATTTTGCTCATTAATATCTTCAGCTATGTCCTGAATGCGACGACTTGTCGTATTGTTAGAAAAAGGAATATTTTTTTTATTTCTTTAGCCGCCGATTCTCCAATCATCACTGATATCATATCAATCGCTGCAGGTAAAATAAAATCTTCAGCAATCGTATGTGGTTTTCTTACATCTGGCAATTCAGTGAGCGACCTGGTAAGAGGCGAGCAGTGCTTTGGAAGGAATAGATGCTCTGGAAAACAAGGATGTCGACACAAGTTTCAGTTCTCCCAATTTTCTTGCAAAAAAATCTCGCAGCTTTCCTTGTAAATTACCGGGAATTGTTTCCAAATGGCGTTTCAATTTATTAGGAAGCATACTTGCAGCTGCCAGCACCTTATAACAAACAATACGTTGGGAAAATTCCATATTTCTTTTTGCTAATGTAGGTAAACGTTGGTCATCATATTTTCCGTACTTTTTTCCGTTTTTTTTGCAGTTTCTTTTCTACTCTCTCCTGCGTCTTCAACACGTTTTCTGTTTATTTGATTAAAGTTATCCATTTTAAGAAATGAAATACGCGCGCGTAAATTAACTAGAACACACTTGAAATCAAAACACTTCATTCATCGACGCGGGGCGGGGAAATGGAGGGGCGGGCTTACTGAGTCGCTGATGAGATGCGTGCCGCGCCGCGCACTAGCTCATTATGTCGCGTACAAGCCACCTATGCGTATCGTCTCGCGACTTCCCCTATTATAACTCCGCGACAACCCCAGGGCGTCGTGATGCACAGTTAGGGAACCCCTGCTCTAGCTTTTGCTATATTATCTGAAACGAACGTTTTTTTCTTAATTTATTATTAACATTTAAACGGTGTACGTAAAGCTGAAAAAATTTAAAATTACGAGAATGACGTGCTTTTTTAAAAAAAAGGTTGAATTTTTCATAAAGTTCTTGAGTTATTTTGCCCTAAAAATATACTTTTTTAATGATTAAGTTCCGTGTGTGGCTTAACTCTGCCATTTTTCAATATTTAAAAAAAAAAGTTTTAATTTTAGTCTTGAATAACAACAAATCATACCTAAAATTTCTTTAATGTTACATAATACTTTCACATCAAACATGTAATAAAATTGACTTATTTTGACCTATCTAAATGTATTGCTCCCCCAGCCTTAAGTAGCAGATTATAACCATTGATATTTTTGTTCCACTCTTATCAAATACGCTAAATACTTTAATATCTAAAAACAACATTGTTTCAAAGGCACGAATATAGATTCTAAAAGCATAAAAGTCGCAAATGGCGCAATTTAATTAAAATGTTTTCCTCTGTGTTTTATTTAGAAATGTGATATGCATCATACTACGTCAAGAGAATGCAGTGAAGAAAAAACACCTAAACTCGTGACACTCTTTGTTGCATATTTTTCTTACTTAAAATTATCCTATAAAACCTATATTTAATATTAGAGTAGCAGCAGTAGAGTTGAACAGATTAGATCAAAAAAATAATTTTTGCCGGCCTTTTTAAGTTTCAGTTATATCTACATCTTAACGTAGGATTCGAACTCCATCATAGACACATGTCGGGTTTTAAATAAGAAATCCCGTATATACTTATGAATCTCATCTTAAAATGATGTGTTTCTATACAAATTCGTATGTATAGTGGCCACAGAACATGTTAATTTGTACATTTTCACTACAAATTACCTTTTTTTACATTGATCTTTTCAATAATAGTCACGTAGTGAGAGAGATGTGAGATTTAGACAAACAATATGCATCATATAGGAGATAAAGGTTTGTGAATGATGTACTAGATGCGGAAAATTTAAAAAATCTTACTGCATTAAACAAAAAAATGTGAATTTGTAAGATTAAATAACTCCGAAGCTATAAATCATGTGAAAAAATTTTATTAGGGATTTAATTGTTGCAAATTGTCATTTTTTTAGATTCTTGCATACAAAGTATATCTGTAAAAAAAATTGCTACGATCAAATTTAGTTTTTTTTACAAACTTTTATCCAATCCACTATCAAATATGATGCATTCTTTATCGCAATTACTTATTAATAAATGGCAGTGGTTAGCGACAAGTTCGGTAATTTTTTACCAGAATTTTAAGTGCAAGCAGGATAAACAATGATATCGGAAAATGTAAATAGTTTGTTGATAATAAGTCAAGAGCACCCAACTTGAATATTTTTAGAACAAAATCTTAATGTCAGGTTTAAACGTTTGTATGTTGTATATTTGATGGGACATATTTGTGGTATGAACCAATAAAAAAAAATGACTAATTACCCAAATAAAGTACGGTTTAAATATGAGATAATGCCAACTTACATTTCAGTTATAATCATTTTTAAGTTTTACACAATTGCTCCGTACAATTTGTTTAGTGTTATAGAAAAAGACGAAGCTATTGTCTTATTAACTAGTCTAACAAGTCGCAGATTTCCTTTTCAAAGTGAGAATTTTTTTATGAGCCCATACTTACTTTTTATTATCCTTTATGTATTCAAGGTGTTTTTAACAGGTTATAGTACTCGCTCAATTAAATCACCGATCTCTCAAAAGTTAAATGAAAAAAATACGGCCGTATGAAGCTGTTTAGCATTTTAATCACGTTACTATTAGTATTCAAATTTGGTTTACATTTCTTTTTGCCATAATTATTTCCAATAACGACATGTTATTATTTTAAATATCAACTGTATACAGTAATAGGTGATATTTTTAAACACTTTCTGAGGTGCCGGACTAACAACAATTTTAAATAATTTTAATCTAGCTGTATAGACTTGATGATTTATTTTAGTGAGTAATATATCTGATAAATGAGAAACTTTTTTGTGTATAGTTTTCAGAATTCTAATTTTCATTAAAAATTGAAGCATTAAGGAAAAGTTTCATCTAAAATAGTCCTTGAAAAAAAAATGTACCAAATGTTCAAAAATTAAAAGAAATATAACAACATAAGTTTAATTCCATTTTATTACTTTTATGGTCTAATTTTTTTAAAAGAAATTGTGCGAACTTTTCCGCAAATTAATATAAATTACTTTTTTTTCAAATTTTTATATTGTACTCACTCTGCAGCAATCTAGCGATTCACGTTGGTCCTTTTGAACCAGTAGTAGAGTTGAAAAGGTTTATAGCCTGACGATTAGACAAAAAAATAAATTTTTGCCGACCTTTTTTTAAGTCTAAATTATGTCTACACCTTAACGTAGGATTCGAACACCATCATAGACACATGTCGGGTTGTAAATAAAAGATTCAGTATGTACTTATGAATCTCATCTTAAAATGATGTGTTTCTATACAAATTCTTATTATAGTGGCCACAGAACTTGTTAATTTGTACATTTTCACTACAAATTGCCTTTTTTACAATAATAGTCACGTAGTGAGAGAGATGTGACATTTAAACAAACAATATACATCATATAGGAACATGCACTATTTTTAATTTATTTAAAACATTATCCTAGATAAAGGTTTGTAAATGATATACCGGATGCGAAAAATTTAAAAAATCATACTGTATTAAACAAAAAAATGTGAATTTGTAAGATTAATTAAGTCCGAAGCTATAAATCATGTGAAAAAACTTTATTAAGGATTTAATTGTTGCAACTTGTCATTTTTTAGATTCTTGCACACAAAGTATATCTGTAAAAAAAATTGCTACGATCAAATTTAGTTTTTAATCATTTACAAACTTTTATCCAATCCACTATCCAATATGATGCATACTTTATCTCAATTACTTATAAATGAATGGCAGTGGTTAGCGACAAATTCAGTAATTTTTTACCGGAATTTTAAGTGCAAGCAGGATGAACAATAATATCGGAAAATGTAAATAATTGTTGATAGTGAGTCAAGAGCACTCAACTTGAATATTTTTAGAACAAAATCTTAATATCAGGTTTAAACGTTTTTATGTTGTATATTTGATGATACATTTTATTTGTGGTATGAACCAATAAAAAAATGACTAATTACAGTTCAATTATGAGATAATACCGACTTACATTTCAGTGATAACCATTTTTAAGTTTTACACAATTGCTCCGTACAATTTGTTTAGCGTTAAACAAAAAGACGAAGCTATTGTCTTATTAGTCTAACAAGTCGCAAATTTCCTTTTCAAAGTGAGAATTCTTTATGAGCCCATACTTACTTTTTATTTTCCTTTATATATACAAGGTGTTTTTAACAGATTATAGTACTCGCTGAATTAAATCACTTCATTAAATCACCGATCACTCTCAAAAGTTAAATGAAAAAAATACGGCCTCATGAAGCTGTTTAGCATTTTAATCACGTTACTATTGGTATTGCCCCTTTAAATTTGGTTTACATTTTCTTCTTTTTGCCATAATTTATTTCCAATACGACATGTTATTATTTTAAATATCAACTGTATACAGTAATATGTGATATTTTTTAAACACTTTCTGAGGTGGGGGACTAACAACAATTTTAAATAATTTTAATCTAGCTGTATAGACCTGATGATTTATTTTAGTGAGTAATATATCTGTTAAATGAGAAACTTTTTTGTGTATAGATTTCAGAATCCTAATTTTCATTAAAAATTGAAGCATTAAGGAAACGTTTTATCTAAAATAGTTCTTGAAAAAAAATCTACGAAAAATTAAAAGAAATATAACAACAACAACAAGTTTATACTCTCTCTGTTTGCAAGGCGAAGTAATAAATCTTGTAAAATTATGCAAATTAACTTCTCGCGATAGTACGAGTCTTGCTGGCGCACAGTACATTTTACGCAAAAAAGTTACAAGATTATTTGTACCGGTAGTTTTAGCTTGGACTAACATTTATGGAAAATTACAATAGAATTATGGAATTTTTTTTGCCTTGAAAATAACCGAGCAGTGGCGTATCAACTGATTTCTTTTGTATTAATTATAGCTATAATATAGGTTGGTTATATTAAAAAAATATATTACAAAATATTACAGATATTACAAGAGTAAAACTAGTATTAAACAAAATTGAGGAATTATAATAAGATGACAGAACGGCGCCCATCAATGCCGGATGATTACCTACCTGCACAATATATGCATACAAAACAATATAATAGTTCAAATCAAATCAAATTTATTTATCAAAACATATAAATTTACAATTAAATAGGAAATTAATTACATATAAACAAGTTTTAAAATATAAACGCACCTAGGTGCATACTCCTGTATGTGCCTTTACAAAACAAAAGCCTAAAAATCTAAATTAAAACAATACAAATGTCACACAGGGAAGACCTAATAACTGTATGTTGACTGGGTTTTTATTTTTATTAATATTTATTTATTTATTTATTTATCCACGGGACATGCCCATTTAACACTGAGGGTAACAATAAAAATTTATCATTTATAAAATAACACCTTAAACTATAACTTAAATTTAATGACAAAATAAAATTATTATATCTAGCCCTAGTGCTATGTTAATCTTAAACACCTTCTGTATCCGACATGTCAGACATATCCGAACTAAAATCTGACATAGCTTCATCTGTACCTAATGGTATAACTAGTGGTTCTACAATTTGGTCCATTGATTCTAATGTCCACATTTTATCTTCTTCTTAAATTACGTGTTCAACACATTTCTGCCAGTTTTCTGGAGTGAAATTACATATTGCTTTTGCAAATAGATTTTTAATGTCTGTTAATTTGTAGGTCACATTATTTTCTAGCCACTTCGCTTTTATTTGAGCCCAAATAAGCTCTGTAGGATTAAGCTCACAGTGGTATTATGGCAAGTGAAGAACAGTTATATCCCGAGTTTTTGGCAATTTCGTCAATAACGTACTTATTGTACTTATCTTTGTTTATTAAATCTTCGTGTTTGACTAATTGTATTAACTCGCGTTTAACATTGTCATCATAGAATAATATATTGAACTGAGTTAACCAAGACTGTATATCACGTTTAAGGTATCCCATCGTGGGAACACGTTCAACTTTTTTGGAATGGTAACTTGCATTATCCATGACAATTATTGAGCTTCGGGAATCAAATCTATCATCTGCGTAAACCATTCTTCAAACACATCAGAATTCATATCCTCGTGGTAATCTCCTGTATTTTTTTTTTTTATTCGAATGTAAAGCATACCGCCATTAACGAAACAGTAGATACTCCCTATATGTGTTATAATTAATCGGCGTCCTTTCCCAGATGGTGGACGGAGACCGGTTAACCAGCCTTCCATAAAAGCTTGTCTTGAACTCAAAACGTTCTTCTCCTGCCAAAACTTATTTACGGTGTATCCTTCATTTATCCAAGTTTCGTCTAAATAATAAATACGTTTTCCTTGAGAACGCTCATGTCTAATTTTTTCTCAAATAATCTCTTCTCCAGCGTACGATTTCTCCCCTTTCAATTAACAAGAATTTTCTTTGAAACTTTTCCCAACGAAAATTGATTGATTCTAAAACGTCCCACAACTTGCTCCTGCCTATCGTTGTATCTGGGTTACTTTTACCAGCCTCTAGATTTAAGTTCAAAGTTAGGATTTTTTTTTTTTCAATGAAAAACCCATGAATGATTCTCCGCAAGGAATTTTTTTACTTCTTATGCTCCAGTTTTATTTTACCTGGTTTAGCTTTGGCGTAGTAACTCCTCCTACCCTTTCTTCCTTCAAAATTCGATAGATAGTTGTTTTTCCAACTCCGGTCATTAGGGAACACTTTTGAACACTATCGTCGACACTTAAATTAAGGTTTTCATCACTTTTGATGTAATTCAACACATTCCTAATTATGATCTTTTCATTTAAGCTTAAAGCTGTTATTTTTTGACGTTTTGGGGAAGACATCTTTATTGTTTTGAACTGATGCACTATGTGTTACGCGAGTAAATAAACCGAGAGTATACCCTCGATACGGTTTATAATCCAAATTAACTTTATCAGGTAAAACAACCCGCCTTTGATTTATTACCCACTGGGTCACTTTTATTACTAATTTGCATAATTTTCCATGATTTATTACTTCGCCTTGCAAAGGGTTAGAGTTATAATTCCATTTTTATTACTTTATAATATAATTTTTTAAAAGAAATTCTGCTAATTTTTCCGCAAATTAAATATAAATTACATTTTTTTTTTTCGGATTTCTATATTACACTCCCTCCGCAGCAATCTAACGATTCACGTTGGTCCTTTTGAAAGTATTTTACTATAAATGAAATTAAATTTCTCATTAAGATATTTTGTTAAGGCAAATATAGGTTTCCAGATGTCAAGAATACATATTCCGTTTTTATAAGTATAATAATTCGTATTTAATTTGCCGAAAATAAAAATCATTTTTCCAAAATTAACATGTTTTAGCAATATGCAGACACTTATCTTTTTGTTTTTTTAATGAACAATAAATATTTATGGTCAATTTTTTGTGAGTCATTGTATATAATGAAAAAAAATATTCCACACTGGATACTTATTATTTCAATATATTCAAGTGCCGTTACATTTCATGTATTTTTTTTTAAATACGATGTTTACTACCTGTAATTATACAAGGTTTCTCATTTGTGAGCAACCATCTGAAATAACTAAACTTTGTTTCAATTAAAAACACAAACACATCAATCTCAGTTTTAACTAATTTCCACCGAGTAAAACTTTGCAGTTCTTCTTTAAATATCACAATGATTGTCAATATAAAGAGAGTAAAATGGGGGGAATTCCTGACGTATTTTTGCTTCGGTTAGGAAGACAAACAATTTTAACTAGAATAAAAATTTAAACAAATGTTTATGATCACCACTTATGTTTATTATTGCTGACAATTGTTTCGACACACTGTGTCTTCTTCTGGAGCACGATGTAAATTAACTAACAAAGTATGTTTCAGAATACATAGTTTACCTAATTACAAGTACTAAATTCATTAACAATATTTACCTTAATACCTAGAATAAGTTCAATAAAGGAGACCCTCCCCCATCTAATTGATCGTTGAGTAATAGACCTGAGGATTTTTTCTGATTAATTTCTACCTGTTCTAAACAATCCAGTAATTTTCCTTTCTTTCCGTTATACAAAATTTTGAAATCTTCATTGAATGTATGCTTTTTCCTCTGTTAAATGTTTGGCGTAATGAGATTTGTTATTTTTCATTCTAAAGCTAGGTTTATGTTCGTTTATTCTTTTATAACAAGGTCTGCCTGTTTGTCCTATATACGTTTTTATTGCAACTGCCACAGCATAATTCGTAAACCCCCGATTTATTTTCTTTTTTTGTTTTGCTTTTATTATTTTTAATATATCGAGATCATGTGTTATTTGTACGGAAAGCGACATTTATATGATTTCTATGGAAAAAATTTTAAATTTTATTAGTTAGTTTTCCGGTCTAGGTGAGTGTATGAAATTTTTCTTTGTTTAGTTGTTTGTACGGGTACACCAGTCCTATTACTCTTTTAAATTGTTTTTTCATTAAAATATTATCTACGAAATCGCTACTATATCCATTCTTTATACTAATTTGTTTGTTAGTTAATTTACATCGTGCTCCAGAAGAAGACACAGTGTGTCGAAACAATTGTCAGCAATAATAAACATAAGTGGTGATCATAAACATTTGTTTAAATTTTTATTCCTAGTTATGGATCTCCGTCAAGTAACGGCTAAGTCAGTCCAGTATTTAAACAATTTTAAGTTGTTTGAGATGGTTACTCTCAGCTTAGCCTGTCCTGTGTAATGATAAGATGTCTTTACGCACTTGTTCATTAAATAGCAAAAAAACAATTTAAAGACCACACAAATGTTGTTATATAACGTGTTAAAATTGTGTCCACAAAGGAGATAAGAGAATTTAGCATTAGTAGAGCTCACTATTTTAAGGTACATTTTACCGATGGGTGAAACCAACAATAAAAACCCTATTATCATTTTTTATTAAAAAATTTAGATTAAGTTTTAAATATTTTTTTATATATTGAAAACATACTTTAATACACTGCCACACATAACTAATTAATACTTAATGATGTATTATGTATTTTTTAAGTCTACCTTCCATTTTTTGGACTTTGTTATTATGTAAGGCATATTTTCTTTTTAGCTATATTGTAACAAATTTATTAAAGGCTGCAACTTTCTCACATAAAATCTCAGAAATTTTACCGACTTGAAGTTGTTATATAAAAATGGTATTGTGATAAAATCTTAAAATAAAGAGTTTATACAAAGCATATAATGAGATTTTATTTCTTTATAACTATATTTTTTTGCTTTTAATGTGGTAAAGATTCAAGCCTATTTAAACAAATGTGATAACAATATTATTACAGTTGTTTAAAAGTAGTAATTCTGTCTTTTATTTTCAATGCGGTTTATACCATGTGCTATGTTATTTAGGGAATCTATCGCGTTTCACTAAAAAAAAAAAAACACTATGAAGCTACAAAAAATTGAAATTTATTGAAGACTAGCCGTGCCCGCGGCTTTCCGCTCGCGTGGACTTGATTCACTATTATCGTCACTGCTTATTCCTTATGCTACCTAACGTAATAAAATATATCCTATAACCTGGCCAAAGAACATACTTTCCTGGACAAAATTAACGCAACAATATATGAAATCATACAAATCTCTATAATGAATTAATTTTAATAATTTTTTATGAACATTGGTTACACTAAAAGTTAGAAAAAACTTATTCGGATACTTTAAAAGTGAATTAGCTACCAAATTTCTCTATAAGATTCGAATTAAAATTATTCTTAAGACCTAATAACAAAATCGTTGAAATTATGTAATAATGAAAAAAATAAACTGAGACACCAGTAGCAAAATTAATGGTTTAACTGGGACACGAGTAGCGTGTGTTGCCTCCTCTACTTCGGATGACAGCGTTTACGCGCCTAGGCATGCTTCTAATTAAATTTTGGATAAAATCTGAGGAATTTGCTCCCATTCTGTGATAATTGCATTTTCAAGTTCCCTCAGGTTTCTAGGTGCAGGTATATGACGTATCACATTTTTCTTAAGGTGATCCCATACATATTCTATCGATTCAGATCCGGGCTTTTTGGTGGCCATTGCATAAATCGGTATATCAACTTGATTAAGATAATCGAGTACCTCCCTAGCCACGTGAGGTCGAGCGTTGTCTTGCATAAACAGGAAATTGGGCCCCGCAAAATGACCGAAAGGCATCACATGTTCTATTACAATATTCTCAAGATAGTAGTCAGCATTCATGGATCTCGTACGGACAGGAACTAACTCTGTGCGAGCATCAAAGCAGATGCCACCCCAGAACATAACAGAGCCACCGTCGAATGGAATCCTTGCAGAGATATTGCAAGAAGCAAACCTCTCTCCTGGTCTAACCCTAGTTTCATCTGTGAAGAAAACTTGTTTCCAATCACCATAGACCAGTTTTCGCGATTTCGAGCAAAACGTAACCTGCAACTCTGTTCTCTCTAGTAAGCAAGGGCGCAGTGGCTGGTCTCCTACTGTTTAATCCAGCTTCATTTTAACCGTCTTCTAACTGTTTTAGAAGAAATTGTGACATTGCGAACAGCTTCGAGTTCGTTTCTTATTATAGAACTAGTGACAGTCCTGTTTTTTAAAGCATATTGTCTTATAAAATGTTCATCTAGGTCGCTAGTGCCATCGTTTTCCCCGCCCTTGCCCTAGCCTTCTAGAATAAGTTCCTACTTCATTCAAGCGTCTTACCATACGACTTATTGTGGAACGATGTTTGCCTAACAAATTGGCAACATAACTCTGACAATATCCCTCGTCCAATAAAAACTGAGGCTCGCACTACCTCGTGTTCAGTTAAATTCCTTGTTCGATTCATCTTTCTAATTCTTCGGGGTCAAAAATAAAACAGTCTAACCACAAAAACGTATTGCTTTGAAAAAGGGAACAATCTATAAGCTTACTTTTAAAGCAAATCTATTGCATTATTACAGAAAATTGTTTATCTTCTAAAAAATTCTTTAAAAAACTGTAAATCTAAACGAATTGTTTTGATTTCTGTCATGAACAACGAAACAAAATTTGCATAGCCTACTATTCAAATACTCGATAAACTTTAAAACTGACATAAGAAAAAGATAAATTAATTTTCAGATTCTTGCGTTAATTTTGTCTAGGAGTTTATGTATAAATCTAAAAAAAAAACACATCGGATAAGTGGTTCTTAAGTGCTAAGCGCACTAACGGATAGACAGATAGAGAGACGTTGCGTTTTATATACATTATAGATTTTTTTGATAAATATTAAGTTAAGAATTAAAAAAACACATAAATCGGATAAGTGGTTCTCGAATGATAAACACACTAGCGGATAGACAGACAGAAAGACGTTACGTTTTATATATATTATAAAGATGTTCCTCCTTCTCACATTTGGTCGATGTGGTTCCATGTTTGGCTGACGGGCCTAAGCCAAGTCAGCACAAACGCTATTACCATTTTATTTTACATTTTTGTATAATAGTAGCAGTAAAGTGTAGTAATAACGTATAAAATAGTGGTATAGTGTTTGTGCTGACTTGGCTGACTAACGTCAGCCAAACATGGAACCACATTGACCAAATGTGAGAAAGAACTTTTTTTATATAGATTACACAGGGGAACAGCTGTTTTGGTGTCGAGGTTTTTGAGCTGATTCTGTATCAATTTGATGTCCTGAATTCAAATAACGATTCATTTGTACCTAGGAGCTCAAATTTTTAAGATATACAATTTTTAGAGAAATATAAGTTACATTATTGTAACTCAAATCCGTAAGTGTAGTAAACAAAAGTAGATACGAAATTTTTATTTTAGTTATACAAAATACAATATTATGTCGTACTTACAAACAAAAAAAAAACATTGAAGAAATGAAATAGTCACTCAACACTTGGAAAGCTTCTTTTCCGCGACATCCTTGAATGTTTTTTTTAAACAGTCCATTTTTAAACCCCAGCAGTAATCTGCCATCATGTGCATGTCCCATCTTCCTTGGTAGCGGTCCTCCATAACTTTAATATCTTGGTGAAATCTTTCACCTTGTTCCTCACTCATGTCTCCTAAATTTTCTGGAAAACGGTCTAAGTGGCTGTGTAAATAGTGTATTTTTAATACTCATATTGCACCCTAAGGATTTGAAACTATTAAGCATCTTGTTAACCATTTCAACATAGTTTTTGAGCTTTATGTTTGCCTAGAAAATTTTTTTCAACTGCAACAAATGATGTCCAAGCTTCTCGTTCAACTTGATTCATTGAATTTATGAAGGCAGGATCCTTAATTAATTGTCTTATTTGTGGGCCGTCAAATATCCCTGCTTTGAGTTTTTTTTTTTTTCTGTGCTCAACTGATGCATTTTTACCCCCTATATATGCAAAACAAGACCTATTCTTATCAAGAGCCTTTACAAATTGCTTCATTAAGCCCAACTTTATATGTAACGGAGGAAGTATGATTTTTTCTCTTTCAACCAAAGCGTCGTTAATGACATTCTTTTCCCCAACGTCCATGTTTTCTCTCTGAGGCCAATCTTTTCTAACCCAGTGGTGTGTTTTGTCCCTACTATCCCAGAGGCACAAGAAACACGGATATTTCGTGTAACCACTTTGCTGCACAAGAAGAAAGTTTACCATTTTTAAGTCTACACAAATCATCCATTGATGTTCGTAATACTTTATCTTCTGCAAGACCAAAGCTATGGTATTATATTCTTCTTTCAGTTTCGTTGAGTGAGCTAGTGGTATTGAACCATATTTATTCCCATTATGTAGAAGGACACATTTTAAACTTCGCTTTGAACTGTCAATAAATAGGCGCCAATCATCTGGAATATATTCAGAAAGTCCCATTTCTTTCATGAGTCCCCTAATTTCGTGACAAAATACAAGATTGTCTTCTTGAGAAAAGAATGGTAGCAGATCTTTTTCTCTTGTACGGTAAAAGGTAATTTTGGTTCCTTGTTCCAGTAAATTTTTGTCGTTCAACCTAGAAGCCAGTACTTCAGAAGCTTTTTTCGATAAATTGAGATCCCTGTGAGATCATTTAATTCATTTTGATTGAAGCGTTGAGGAACTGATGACGTCCCCTCATAGTCACTGTTAGTTTCATTAGCATCAGAAGAGCGATCAGAGGGAAAATATTCGTCATCAGAGATATGTGGTAGCTGATGAAATGTTGGAATCGGTATTTCATCTGAGTGCGGAATAGGGCGTATTGCCGAGTCTAAATTGGGATAAGTCCACTTACTGCGGTTATTTCGATTGATTCCATTAGTATTTACTAAACAGAAATAAACAATCATTGAAGTGGTTTTTTTGGTTCTCTCCAAACCATTGGTACGCCGAATTTTAGACATTTTCTTTTCCCGGTAGTCCACTGCCGTAAATGCTCTGTACAAGTTTTACATACGAGATGCGGGGCCCACGTTTTGTCCTGATCACCAAGCTTAACTCCAAAGTATCCAAGATACGCTCGCTTTTACAAAGTCAGTAATAGTTTGTCTGTTTTGTTGAAACATGTATTCTCCGCATATATAGCAAAACACATCAGGTTGATTTACACAACTTCTTCTTGAACTGGAACCTGAACTCATTTTAATTCTGTTCAATAACACAGAAACAACTCTTTTCTTAACATAAAATAACGCCGAATTCGATCTACTCTCATTAGTAAGAACGCACAAACTGACGAGACTTACCCGAGTTAGGTGATTAAAAGGGTCAGTTCAGGTACCTGATAGCAATGGTTCCACTATTTATAGATTTACCTGGAATTTACTCGATTACAGACTGACAATAAAACCATTGCACCTACATTAATGAATATATAATAATTTTAGAACTCTCATAAATGAATATACTGAATAAAAAACCACATTGGTAGATAAGTTGATGTATCTAAAAAAGTAGAGCTGATAGAGAAAAACGGATTGCATGTATAGATTTAGCGTTCCAAATATAGTTAAAATCAGCTCTAAAATCCCAGGCACCAAAACAAAAATATTTTTTTGTTGCCCTGTGTTATTATTATTATATAACCTGGCCAAAGAACATATATATATATATATATATATATATATATATATATATATATATATATATATATATATATATATATATATATATATGAGGCATTATTTGTCAAGCGGGACACCCTTCTCTCCATTACAGATTTTAAGATGGGAGGATCTGTAGGGGCTCAAAATTTTCATCAAGACGTGTACTTTAAAATTCGGTTTGACGATTTTTGAAATTCAATATGGCGTCGCAACATGGCGGCTATAATCAACCAAAAGGTGACTTTTAACAAAAAAAGTTGCTTAAATTTATGGTAAACATTTAGTTTAAAGTGTAAAATTGAAAAACCAGTTTTTTTTCATATTTTGGGTATGCCGATTATAAATTCAATTACAAAAATGCAATTTGACATCTGTCAACTGCCAAACCCACTGTCAAAACACCCAAAATAACATCAAACCCGAGTTTTACGTTAAATACGGAGTTTACCGAGAATTATTATATTTTCAGGTTACTGATTACAAATATGATCTGAGAAGTACAAAATTGACAGCTACCAACTACCAAATCCACTGTCAAAACTGACATAATAACCGGGTTTTACGTTTAATACCGATTTTATTCACAATTATCTTGTTTTTGAGGTCATTTATTATAAATTGATTGTAATTATATATATATATATATATATATATATATATATATATATATATATATATATATATATATATATATATATATACAAATACATATATATATATATATATATATATATATATATATATATATATATATATATATAAATCTAAAAAAAAAAACACGTAAATCGGATAAATGGTTCTCGAGTGATAAGCGCACTAACGGATAGACGGAAAGACGTTGCATTTTATATATATTATCGAAGATTAGAGATAATCTGGCCAGAGAACAAATGTATGAATTAAAAAAAAAATACACGTAAATCGGATAAGTGGTTCTCGAGTGATAAGCGCACTAACGGACAGACACACACAGAGACGTTACATTTTTATATATATTATAGAAGATTGTAGATAACCTGGCCAGAGAACAAATGTAAGAATTAAAAAAAAAAACACCTAAATCGGATAAGTGGTTCTCGAGTGATAAGCGCACTAACGGACAGACAGACAGGAACACAGAAAAACGTTACATTTTATATATATATATATATATATATTATAGAAGATTGTATATAATCTGGCCAGAGAACAAATGTATGAATTAAAGGAAAAAACATGTAAATCGGATAAATGGTTCTCAAGTCATAAGCGCACTAAACGGACAGACAGACAGACAGAGAGACTTTGCATTTTATATATATATATTGTTTGCTACATGATATTGTTCCATATTTAATGGTTTAGGCAGTGTATTGCAAGAGAACGCGCTAGTGGCAAACTTCTTTCCGACTCTTATCGTCACTGCTTATTCCTTATGTTACCTAACGTAATAAAATATATCCTATAACCTAGCCAGAGAATATATGTATGTTTAAAAAAAAAAAGTATGTAAATCGGGTAAGTGGTTCACGAGTGATAAGCGCACTATCGGACAAACAGACAGTCAGAGAGACGTTGCATTTTATATATATTATAGATGGAAAAATCGCTTTAAAATTTGAACTTGCGAGCATCATGGTGTCATAACTTTTTAATCATTTCAAAACACTATACGTGAAGTTTAAAACGAAATTAGACTAGCTGCTCAAGAACTTAAATTTCTAGTTAAACAGTAATATATTTTTTTCGTTTTGGTGTTATTATATTTTGTATTGTCATTGTCGAGAACTTCAATAAAAAACTTATAAAAGAAAAACAGGTAATAAAATTAGCAATATTGTTAATTTTAACATTTTATTCCATTTGTGTTCTCTCCAAGTATTCCGTTTTTGCTCTCCTTACTAATTCGGGGGTTTCTGCTCGTATTCTTTTTATATATTTGATAGACTTCATCTGTCTTAATTGACCTGTACTTTAGATAGCTTTTTTTTCACGGCATTTCTCTTTGATTTCTGCACTGAACCATGGTGTTTTTGTTCTCCATTTTTTACTTTTATCAACAGTTTCAGTTCCTAATGCAGCTTCTAATACATTTGTTTTTATTTTTAACCAACGGTCATTTATGTTATCATTGTCATTTATTTGATTTAATCTGATTTTTTCTTTCAGTCTTCTCTGGTACAGGTCTCTCGTTGATTCTTCCTGATTTTCTATTCTTATATCTATTTCCAGTTCCCTATTTTGGTGTTGCTCTGCGTTTCTTAAGTTCCACCTTAGTTTACACAATAACTAAATTATGATCACTTCCTACGTTTGGTGATGTCAAACTTCTTACATCTAATATGTGTGGATGTATTTCTCTGTTTGTTATGACATAACTTATCATTGATCTGTTACTTCTAGTGTTCTCGAATGTATATTTGTATTGCTCCTTATGGTCAAAGTATGTATTATTTATACTTTGAATTGTTGTGGCTGTTACTTGATGGAAATTCATAACGAATGTAATGAAAGACTGATATTGTCAAATTTCCACTTTATTTAGTTTCACTGAAACTGTATGACGCGTTTCGCTATACTATAGCTTCTTCTGATACAAAATGATATTTGAATATTAGTGTTGTTACAATTATACAAATACCTTAAGGTAGATAGGTAATAAAATTAATACTATATGCCAATGAATATTGCTGGGAAATCCATTCTGAATATTAATTGTACAAATTGAGTAAAGGGGAGTTACCATGGGCCAGACAGGTATCTTTTTGTTCGTTTAAGATGATGTCTGAATTTTTAATTCTATTATTTCTAAATTTTCTAATAGGTTTAATTTTACGCCTTTGTTTTGTATGTGTAGAATTTTAAATTTATCGTCAGAAAGATGATTTGATTCTGTTAAATGATTACTGTACGCTGAGTCAGTTTTGTTTTTTAAATAGCTTCTTTTATATTCTAAAATCCGTATTTTTATGACAAGAACCACAATTCAACTGATACACTCCAGATTTTTTTGATCTATTTTGTTTTCCCTTTGCGTTTTTAATGAATTTTCCTAATGAGTTGTTTGTTCTAAAAGCTGTGTTGATATTATATTTGTTTAAGTGGTTTTTAATTTTCTCTGACGTGTTACCAAAATAGGTTAAAACATTATATTTTCTTTCTTGGTGTATACTAAAGAAATAGCGCTTTATTTTTTAATTTTTTGTTTAGAATTAACAGTCATGAATCATCAGCCTCCTCTACTTTACTCATTAGTCAAATTACATAAGGAAAATCATCCTATTAGACCTGTAGCCTCCTACATATCGGCCCCAGCTTACAAACTCTCAAAATTTCTCATAGATATTAAAACGAACATTAACTTCACCCCAACTTACACAATAAAAAATTCGTTAGAATTAACGGAAAAAATTTCCAACGTCTTTCTACCAGATAATTCAAAACTAGTATCATTTGACGTCCAAAACCTTTCCCCAGCATACTCCCGGATGAAACAGTAAAAATCATAAAAACATTCCTAATCAAAAATAAAGTTAATATCGTTATACAACAAGACATACTAAATTTAATAAACACGAGCCGAATCAAAATTATTTTTACTTTAATAATACGTTTTATAATAGTTCTGAGGGTCTCATAATGGGTAGTCCACTTAGCCCACTTTTAGCAGAAATAGTCATGGATAACCTAGAAAAACAAATACATCGACAAGAATTTAGCCAATCATTTTTGTATTGGTACCGATATGTAGACGACATCTTTGCTTGTTTTAATGGTATAGAGCGTCAACTTGACAATGTTTTTAACTATATAAACTCAATACATAAAAATATTAAATTCACTATGGAACTAGAAATCGACAATAAAATTAATTTTCTTGACTTAACAATAACCAGGCATTACAACAAACACAAATTCTCTATTTTTCACAAACCCTCACATACAGATACTACAATAAACATAAAATCAGCTCAACCCCTACAACACAAATTGGCAGCTTACCACAGTATGTTATGTTGCATTGACTTGTAAGTGTCCCCTTATCTGTAGATGATTTTAATAAAGAATTAAATCTAATAAAACAAATTGCTGTTAACAACGGATATTCTTCTGACACCATAGACTCAATTCTAAACAAAAAATTAAAAAATAAAGCTATTTCTTTAGTATACCCCAAGAAAGAAAACACAGGGAAAAAATATAATGTTTTAACCTATTTTGGTAACACGTCAGAGAAAATTAAAAACCACTTAAACAAATATAATATCAACATAGCTTTTAGAACAAACAACTCGTTAGGAAAATTCATTAAAAACGCAAGGGTAAACAAAATAGATCAAAAAAATCTGGAGTGTATCAGTTGAATTGTGGTTCTCGTCATAAAAGTTACATAGGTCAGACACACATACAAAACAAAGGCGTAAAATTAAATCTATTAGAAAATTTAGAAATAAGTAAAATTAAAAATTCAGACATCATCTTAAACGAACAAAAAGATACCTGTCTGGCCCATAGTAACTCCCCTTTACTCAATTTATACAATTAATATTCAGAATGGATTTCCCAGCAATGTTCATTAGCATATAGTATTAATTTTATTACCTATCTACCTCAGGGTAATTGTATAAATGTAACAACACTAATATTCAAATATCATTTTGTATCAGAAGAAGCTATACTATAGCGAAACGCGCCATATAGTTTCAGTGAAACTAAATAAAGTGGAACTTTGACAATATCAGTCTTTCATTGCATGTATTATTTATTCTCAACTCGTTTGTAACCCAGAAATTTATCATAAGCTCCCCGTTGTCATTTTTTATATTTCCATTAAATCTTTGTTTAACTGCTGGTTTTACTTCATTTCCAACTCTTGCATTATAGTCACCCATTATTATTATTGTTTCGTTGATTCGTATCTCTCCATTATTCTCTGGAGTTCTTCATAGAATTGTTCCCTGTCTTTTTCTGGTTTACAATTTTCAGGTGCATAAATTCCCACTACATTTTTTTTTATTCATTTAAACAATATACGGGAAACCCCATTATTTTACAATAATTTTTTTTTAAATTATACATTTGTCTTTTTATTGTTTATTCTTAGTTTAACCATTATTATTCTCTCCGATATATACTGACACTTCATTATGTAGTTTATGTATTTCTTCTTAATCATTGCCCGCTGGTCTTTCGCCACACCACTGTAAAGCAGGATATATTCTCCTAATACCATTTGTCCTTTCCCCTTCTTTTTTGTTTCTTGTAAGGCGCATATGTCTATTTTGTGTTCTTTGATTTCCTTTTCCACTTCCTGATCTCTGTCTCATTACATCCCGTCCTTTTCAATTTATTAACCTTGTTCTTGCATGTGTCGTCATCGTTACATCCGTCCTATTCCGAGGCAGGGCTCTCATTCTGTGAGCATTCTTGGTTTTTAGTGTTCCGTACGGAACACTTATAAGATCACTTTGGTGTCTGTCTGTCCGTCTGCCTGTCTGTCACACTCGATTTTCTCCGAAACTATTTGTCATAGAAAGTTGGAATTTGGTAATAATATAGGAATTGATGGCCTCATCAGAGCCATGTAGATTTGAAAGTTAAATTTTGACTTAAGGGGTTAGTTTTGGGGGGTGAAATCGGAAGTGAAAAAAAAATTTTTTTACTAGGTAATCGAGTGTGGTGTCAAATGAAAGCTTGTGAAAACACGAGTAAAATATATATATATATATATATATATATATATATATATATATATATATATATAAATAAATAAATATGGTCTTTATTTCCAATTATGAAAGAGAAAACAAAACATCATAAACTAAATAAACAAAATGCTACATTAAATTGGAAAATGCCGAAGGTCAGCTGGGAATGTAAGACCATAGAGGTACAAACATTCCCCCTGTTCTTTACCTTAAGCATCCTAATACTAAAGTTTATCGAATACAATATTTATCTATTAAGCTGTGCTAGTATCTTAATAAAACTGTGTAATGTTGTAAGTGTTAGGAAAAAAGAAAAAAAAAAGACAAAGAAAATAGAGAATGGCTCATGACACAACTAGAGCAAACAAAAAAAAAACCTTGATATAAATTAAATTGTTAAACAGACAGGCGAGTCACCCCAACATATCCGAGATAAACAATAGAAATCAGAGCACAGATACACTCAAGAGCTAGTGATATTCCTTTCTGAAGGAAAATTTACATAAATAAGTACTATATCTTTATATATTTAACAAAATCCTCCTATACGCCGCCTTGAATGACCTAGCATCTAATAGTTTTTATATTTTCTGGAATTGAGTTATAAATCTTAGCTATTTGAAAAGAGAAGGACGATCTAAATTTTTCAGTTTTGTGAGCCGGAGGCGTAAGGCGACCTCGAAAACGGACATTCAAATTATGAACATCTGATCTAAAGGTAATTTTTCTATGTAGGTAGGAGGGAACACCCGTTAAGACAATTTTGTGGAATAAACAAGCCGCATGCAAACAACGTCTATCATTCATATTTAACCATCCCAGTTCAAACAATTTGTGTGTTATGTGATTCCTTTTACGAATACCAAATATTAGGCGCAAACATGAATTTTGAAGAACTTGGATACGTCGTCTATCGGATGAGTCTATTGAAAATCCATATATAGTATCACAAAAATTTAATCTGGACAATACCAGAGACTCACACAATATAGTTTTCAATTTTTGATTTAAATAGTCCCTAGAATTGTAAATATATATATATATATATATATATATATATATATATATATATATATATATATACATATATATACATATATACATATATACATATATATATATATATATATATATATATATATATATATATATATAATGTAATACTTGCGCGCACTTTTCTTTGTATTATTTTTAAAAAATCGCGAAAAATCGCTGTCCACCCGCCTTATCTCGAAAAGTACTTATCAAAAAATTTTGAAAAAATTCTGGAATATTCTCCACGGGGTGTAGATTGAACGAAAATTATCACGAATGCATTACCTGTAATAATTTATCTGGTATATAAAAAAAAAGAAATTTCAAGGTCATCAATTTTCAGTAAAAATTGGAAATAAACTTTGTTGAAAACTCATTTGGGGTGTGTTTTGTGAAGTCACTGATCATTTTATACTTCCGTTACAACATTTTTTTTATTTTAAAAGCAATCAACGTATGGAATACTAATTGCGCAAATTCAACTTGCACTTGACCGGTTATTTTATCCCAGGTAGGTTGCTAACCTGATCTGAGAACTCTCCTCCTTTACTTGGGCTTGGGACTGACATCGGGCCACTAAGCTGCTCAAAATCGAAAATTTCGTGGCTGCATCTTACAATTGGAATTTACAAATTTTAAAAAAAATGATAACTAGGATTTAAACAAAAAATTACTTGCTCGAATAAGTTTATTTTAGGAATAAAGTAACAAATCAAACTAGTGTGACAAAAATACAACAAAACGTTAATATATACACAGAGACTATCATTATGGTATTTGGGTTTTAAATAATGTTTAATTACCTAAATATTGCAAATAGAAAAGAAACATAAATAAATATAATTATTTTTTCCCAAAAAAAAACTTAAACTATAAACCACACGTTATGAAAATATCTTATACTACGCACTAATACTAAATTATACTTGCCAATGTTATCAGTATGACATTTCACTATAGAATTTACAAAAGAAATATTTTCTCGGTAACAAATATTACTCGGCTTCATACCATAAATTAAATTCAATTAAGGGGGGGTAGTGTTTTTAAAATTATTTTTTTTTTCGATTTTTTCAAAATTTGTGAGATGAAAGTACCACATTTCAAGAATATTGTGTGAAAATTTCAAGTCAATACGAAAAAAACTGACGGAGATAGAGCGTTTTTAGTTTGAGTCCCTCCAATGCGGTTTCCAACGTGCCTCAATAAATTCAGTGAATAACGTATAGTTCAGTTTAGGTTAGGTATATTACCAAACACGTGCTCTGTGTATTTCTATTAGTTCTCTCAGTGATTTTACATTAATCATAAATGCCTAAGAAAGTTACCAGAGAAGATTGTAAAAGCAGTGGGTCGAGATTGGACAGATCAAAAAAAGTAGTACCTCCACAGAAACGTAAAACAGACGAGGTCGAAACAAACAGTGCTTCGGCAAAACAAAAGTTGCTCGGGACATACCAGAGGATCTGGAAAAACGTTACAGAATAGTTAATGTTATGCTAATTTTTTTTTAACCATCGCGAGTTTAGTAAAGTGTGTAAAGTGTGATGGCAAAATTTCTTTTAAGTGGTGTAAAAGTGAAGGTCTTGGATTCACCATCCAAGTTAATTGTGAAAAGTGTAAAAACCTCTGCTTTATTCCTTCTAGTAACAGAATTCAGTCTGGAGTGTATGAAATCAATTATCGATTCGCTTTTGCCATGCGAGTCTTAGGCTTAGGATTAGCTGGATGTGAAAAGTTTTGCGGCCTGATGGATTTATCAGCTCATTTTTTATCAAAAACAACCTACAGTTCGTATTTACAAAAAATGTGTTTAGTCATAAAAAATACCGCGCGTGCATTTTTTTCATCTGCTGTGAATGAAGATAGAGAAGCCACGTGTAAAGAAAATAATGTAGAAGATACAACGGAGTTGATCGTATCAGGTGACGGCACCTGGAAAAAACGAGGATTCGCATCTTTATTTGGCGTGTCTTCCTTGATCGGTTATTATACCGGAAAAGTTCTGGATATTTGTGTAAAAAGCGCCTATTGTCACGACTGTAAAACTTGGGAATCAAAACTAAATTCTGCACAGTACGAAGAGTGGTATACTGCTCATGTGAAAGAAGGAAAATGTCAAGCTAATCAGACTGGTCCATCTGGAAATATGGAGGTTGAAGCATAAAAATTAATGTTTGAGCGTTCAAAAGATAATAAAGTGAAATATCGCAACTATATCGGCGACGGCGATTCAAAAACATACTCTGGAGTACTGAAATCTAAACCTTATGGTGATGATTATTTAATAAACAAAAAAGAATGTATAGGTCATGTTCAGAAGCGAATGGGTACCCGATTGCGTAACATAGTGAATAAAACTACACAAGAATCGACAACTGCGGCGGGAAAAAAAATAATCAGAAAAAATCTATCTGGTAAAGGTAAACTTACTGGAAAAATGATAGACAAGTTGGCTGTATATTACGGTTGGGCCATTCGACGTAATTGTGATTCTGTAGAAAAAATGAAAAATGCCATTTGGGCGACTTATTTTCATTATAGCTCAATAAACAAGAATCCGCAGCATCAGAATGTGACAAAAGCGAAGCCTCGTGGTGTGAATGGCAGAGAGCTGCAGCAACGAATAACCTTAAGTCATTCAAACATAGCTACACCGCACTTCCAAGCGAGGTTTTACAAGCAATAAAACCTATATATGAGGACTTGAGTAATGAGACACTTTTGGAGCGATATCTCGAAGGTTTTACACAGAACAATAATGAAAGTTTGAACCAACTTATATGGAAAATTACTCCAAAAATATTGAGTGGTACCTCTAATCTCGTTGACATTGCTGCTCATATAGCAGCATGTAGATTCAATGAAGGTTGTTTTGCTCTGCTGTCCATCATACATGATATGGGTATCTCTGTAGGGCCAAGTTCTCATGGATGGGCGAAAGAAGTCGACAAAAATCGGATAAATCGAGCTGAGCTCAAAACTGCGCTTGAAAGCAAACAAGGCCGGATTAGCCGTAGACAAGAGCAACAACATGCTCTGGACACCCACGATGACAGCTCCGGAATGTATGGACCTGGCACTGACGACTCTATGTAAGTAAAAAAAATACTTGTTTACTTATGATGAATTTTTAAATTTCTCAGTGTAAAACCTTAAATCGATTTTCCCACAACTTGCTTTTTCAAAGTCGGTGGACACTGTCACTTGTAATCTACTGTACCCAATTTTTTTAAATTTTGCATACTCTTTCTACACATAATTAGCAAGGTAACGCTACCGCGTTTTTTTTTTTAAATTTTAAGTATATTTTATAACGGCTTGATTGTTGATTTTTTCGTCAAAAATCGGTATTTTGACTTGTAAGTACCACAAAAAATCTCCAAAAATTGAAAAAAAAAAAATCTCGACAGGGCTACCTAGAAAAACTTATGAACTAACAGAATTTTCTTGTTTTTTTTGTTTTAGATGATCCAGTCATAAATTCTGATGTCCACCGCAAAACACCTTTTTGCTGAGGCGCCCATTAAGAGTTGCTGCCACCGGCTCACATCTTGATATTTTTTTACGAAAATTGCCCACAATATCCGTGAAATGTCACCTGATAATACCATATTAAAATCAATTCATTTATCTTTACTGTTTGTTCAATAAAAATTCATAAAAATATGCTGTTTTTTTGACCGAATTAACCCTACCCCCCTTAACAACATGTCATATACACCTTAAGGAGTAATTTTTTTAAAAAAGTAGCAACATTATTTATATATGTTGGCGAAAATGCCTGAGAGGTATAACTCAGCACCATTTAGCAACAGAAAAAAGACTACAGTGAATTATGTAGGTATAGAATATAGCTAGAAGTTAGTGCAACTGTATAAACAGTAAATAAATGCCTTATTTGTTACCTTAAATTTAAAAAATATTTTTCTTACACCTGATATACAGTATTGGCGCAATAATATGTATAAAGTTATTATTTTTTCTATATACTTCTACTAAACCAAAAGGAATATGGCATTGTAAAAAAAAATTCTTTGGTTTTACTATATAATTTGTGCACATACTTATAGATTATTTGAAATTTTATAACCTTTAAGCACAGAGTCCTGATGCAACAGTCTATTGTATTTTGTTGCTTTCCTTGCAAGAGACTGACCACGAAATGCAATACAAGAAATGTTACTTTGCACATATAAATATGTTTATTACAAAAGAATATACAAGGATGGATTGAAAAGTTCGAGGCCTCACCAAAAAATAATTATAATATTTTTATTATAGTACCCTCAATAAGTTCATACTTTCTTTCGTTGTCACAGTATAAAATTTTGTTGCTGTAGAATTTGTGGTTTTTAAGTTAGAACGAGTTTAGTGAGACCAAGTACAGCGTTTTTGGAAAAATGGAAAAAATTGAACAACGTGCAGTCATCAAGTACCTGTTTAAAAAAAGATTAACACCAAAGGAGATCAACGATGATACGGAAATAACACTAGGGGAATCTGCTCCGTCATATACCACTGTGAAAAAATGGGTCGCAGAATTTAAACGTAGACGAGAGAGCATCGAAGATGACCCTCGCTCCGGCCGGCCCACGACGTCTACGACTGAAGAAAACATCGGTAAAGTGTGTGATCTCATATTGAAAGACCGTAGAATAACTAGCAGGGAGATTGCAGACACTATAGGCATCTCGTATGAACGAACACAAAACATCATTGCCAACGAACTCGGATTTTCTAAGGTTTCCGCTAGGTGGGTCCCCAGATTGCTTTCAGTTGAACAAAAACGAATTCGACTCATGATTTCTCGCGACTGTTTGGGCGATGTTTGAGGCTGATCTGCAAGATTTTCTTAACAGGTTTGTGACAATGGACGAAACCTGGGTTCGCCACATACTCCAAAGTCAAAACAACAATCCAAGCGTTGAAAAAAATCTGGTGAATCTACCCTAAAGAAAGCGAAGGCAATTTTGTCGACTGGAAAAGTGACAGCGTCAGTTTTTTTGGATGCTAAAGGTTTTATTATGGTAGACTGCCTTCCGAAAGGCGAAACAATAAATTCGACTTACAATTGCACCCTTTTGCGTCGTTTACGTCAAGAAATTTAAAAAAAAAAACGCCCAGGATTACTGAGAAAGAAAGTTTTGTTCCATCAGGACAACGCTCGCGTTCAACGTCTGTTGAGTCTATGGCTCAAATTCGTGATTGTGGTTTCGAATTGCTGCCCCACCCTGCTTATTCTCCTGATTTGGCACCTTCGGATTTTCATCTCATTTTGAAGAGCTTGGGAATCTTTTTTCAAACAGGTGTGGAAGCTTTGGAAAGCAGGTGGAAGAAGTGCAAAGAGCTAGGTGGAGATTACGTCAAAAAATAAAAATATTTTTGTACGTATGTTATTTTGTTTTCTTGACTAGGCCGGGAACCTTGCAATCCATTCTCGTAATTATATGTGACAAGTAACTTTTAGCGTAAAAAGTAACTTAAACTAACAGGAAATTGAGGACTACCGACGTTAAAGAGCCCCAAATAGATTTCATGTCTGGAAAAAATCTGGGCTTGAAGGCTATGGTCACTGAAGACAAATAAATTATAAATATGTATTGAGGTATCTGCACATTATTATATTAAAATAACACAGTTTACTGCCCTTAGATGAAATGGTGCATCCATGTTTATAATAAACAATATTTATGCAAGATCTTACTTAATCTCCTAATGACGCGACGCGATATAAAAAAGAATATTTTCACTGATATTGATTGATCAGTATGCATCATCACTAAAAATATGTTTTACGAAAATAAACACACTATTTAAAGCCGGGTTTCCACCAAACGGACATAGCACGAAACACAAACAAAAAACTGGTTTTCTCGACCAAAAAGAGCCATGTTTTGTAAAAAATAAACAGTTCCGAAAACATCTTTGCCGGGGAACAGTGTTTTTAGTAAACAAAACACTTTCCCATCTCGAGTCGGTATATCAAAGGAAAACAAATTTGTTCGTGTTTTTTAGGCTGTTTGGTTGAAACACCTGAATGTTATCAACTTGATTGGTTTTTCTTGGGTACTTAGGTTCTTTTGGAAAATACAAACTAGTTTATTTGACGTTTCGCCTTATTTTTTTTTTGAGCATTTTCAAAAATTCTTTATTTTTTTAATATTCATTCTAAAATTAAAAAATACAAGATTAAAATCTGTTAAGTCAAATTAGAGGTTTAAAAACATATATCATTTTTACGCACACTCGGACATTTAAAATATTTACACCACAACAAAAATATAAAACAAATTACTCACGAGTATATACCCTGAAAGTCAACTATTTGTTTGTTTGTGAATTTCAAATTCTATATTTCTTTCAACATATCGTGTCTCGTATTTTTTACTGATTTTTTTAAATTCTATTATCTATAATGGGTGTCTTAACCAAAAAAACTATTGTTGATGTTAAGTATATATAGTGGGCCTAACAGACCGAGCAATAAAATTGACTTCCCCTGAACTAAGACCAGACCCGCTAAAAAAAAAGTGAAAACGGTTTTAATACAAAACAATTTTAAAGAGAATGACATCAATCGAACAATAAAAAAAGAGAATATACAAGTTTTATAATAACTCAAAAAACAACACCAAAAATAGTAAACGAAACTGTGATAAATTTTTACCACTTCCTTATACAAAGGAACTTTCTGAGAAGCTGAAATGGGTCTTGAAAAATATAACATTATAGTTTGTCATAAAACTCAAAATAAACTAAGTTCATTATTTACAAACTTAAAAAGCCATATCCCCATAATGAATGAATCTAATGTTGTGTATGCAATGTGCGAATTTTGTCTGAAGAAATATATTGGAATGACTTCTCAGTTACTAAAAAACAGACTGAACGGACCCAAATACTAGGAATGCTTCCACTGCCCTTAGTAAACACGAAGCAGAAGAAAATCATGACTTCAAATTTAATGAAACCAAGGTCCTTTGTAAAGAGCGGAATTATGCCAAACTACAGATCAAAGAGATGATTGAAATAAAAAAAGATGAAAACACTGTGAATGATAGGACTGACATAAAAGGAATCAGTCATATTTACACAAATTTAATTAAAAAATAAACATGGTGGCATGCATATCCTCTTAATAATACAAAATGGCATATATATATATATATATATATATATATATATATATATATATATTATATATATATATATATACATATATATATATATATATATATATATATATATATATATATATATATATATATAGACATATATATATATATATATATATATATATATATATATATATATATATATATATATATATATATATATATATATACTTAACATCAACAATAGTTTTTTTTTGGTTAAGACACCCATTATAGATAATAATATTTAAAAAAATCAGTAAAAAATACGAGACACGATATGTCGATAGAAATATAGAATTTGAAATTCACAAACACACAAATAGTTGACTTTCAGGGTATATACTCGTGAGTAATTTGTTTTAAATTTTTGTTGGGGTGTAAATATTTTAAATGTCCGAGTGGGCGTAAAAATGATATATGTTTTTAAACCTGTAATTTGACTTAAAAGATTTTAACCTTGTATTTTCTAATTTTAGAATGAATATTAAAAAATAAAGAATTTTTGAAAATGCCTAATAAAAATAAGGCGAAACGTCAAATAAACTGGTTTGTATTTTCCAAAAGAACCTAAGTACCCAAGAAAAACCAATCAAGTTTATGTAAACAAAAGGTTCAACAGAAAAATTCTTAAAATATATATATATATATATATATATATATATATATATATATATATATATATATATATATATATGTATTTAGTTACAATGATGATTAAAAAAAGTTGACTAGCAATTTTAGGTCCTAACAAATTAATTAACAACTCAAAATCGCTATTTAACATTCTGGTAAAATTGCGGATGGAAGACCTCAATTCCCCATTTAACCCAATATCGCTCGTACTTAAATCAGCCAATAATTCTGCTGTGCCGCAATTAACTCTCCTTTTTAATAGAGAACTGACCCAATATTTTGATTTTTTCTGTTTTGGCCATTAATTAAAAACAAACCAAAGCTAATTATAAAAAAATCATCGTCGCAGGACATTCTTGCGGGACTAAACAAAATGGGAAAAAGAGAACAAACACTAGCAACAAAACTTTTGGAACAGTCTACAGAAACTGTTTGAAAAAATATATAATAAGAGACTGTTTTTAGTCAATTTTCACTGGTTTATTTAAATTGCGATGACGCGTTTCGCTGTCGATGCAGCTTCTTCAGATCTACATTTTCCACTGTCACAATTTTATATAATTTCTTAATTATAATATTACACCTAATTAAATTACATTGATAGTATTGGAAAACCCACACAGATTTGGAGTTAGGCGAATAAATTCAATAATGGTGAATTGCTTAAATCTACCTGGTCGTTGAGTAAAGTACATGTAGTCCTTAATCGATTTATTTGCATTGTCTCTAAAAGGTTTAGTTTTAAACCTTTTTGTTGGGTGTGTAAAATTTTGAAATTCTTGTTAAATGTGTGATTTTCTGTTAAAAGATGATTAGCATATGTTAAATTAGATTTTCTATGGATGAAACTTTTTTCGTGTTCTGTAATTCTTTGTCTAAATGTACGTCCAGTTTGTCCTATGTATATTTTAGGACATGACCCACATGTTAATTGATAAACCCCTGATTTATTGTCTTTATTGATTTTTGGTTTGTAGTTTTTAAGATATTTCCCTATAGTATAGTTAGTCTTGTAAGCTATGTGATATTTTTTTGATTTAAAAATTTCCCCAGTTTTTCCGTTGGTTTGCCGAAAAAAGTTAAGCATTTAAAAGTGGTATTTCTGTCCTTAAAACGTGGGTATATTTCTGAGATTGCCTTGTTTCTAAGTTTTTTCCTAACGATACTATTGATTAAAGTAACCGAATAACCGTTGTTAACGGCTACTTGTTTTATGTAGTTTAATTCTTTAGTAAAATTTTCCTCTGATAAGGGAATATTAGTTAGTCTATGTATAAAACTATGATAAGCTGCGAGTTTATGATGGTTAAGGTGGTGAGAACTATTGTGAACTGTGGTATCTATGACAAGGTTTGTAATATATTGCAAATTCATGTTTTTTCATGGTTTTACTGATTGTTAAGTCTAGGAAATTGATTTTTCCTTCGACTTCTTCTTCCATTGTAAAACTGATATTTCTATGTAAAGAATTAATATACTGTAAAAAGTGAGTTAATTGTCTGTCCGTACCGTACCGTATGCTTTACAGGTACGGACAGACAATTAACTCACTTTTTACAGTATATTAATTCTTTACATAGAAATATCAGTTTGACAATGGAAGAAGAAGTCGAAGGGAAAATAAATTTCCTTGACTTACCGATCAGTAAAACCATGAAAAAACATGAAATTGCAATATATCACAAACCTTGTCATACAGATACCACAATTCACAATAGTTCTCACCACCCTAACCATCATAAACTCGCAGCTTATCATAGTTTTTATACATAGACTAACTAATATCCCCTTATCAGAGGAAAATTTTACTAAAGAATTATACTACATAAAACAAGTAGCCGTTAACAACGGTTATTCGGTTACTTTAATTGATAACATCGTTAGGAAAAAACTTAGAAACAAGGCCATCTCAGAAATATACCCACGTTTTAAGGACAGAAATACCACTTTTAAATGCTTAACCTATTTCGGCAAACCAACGGAAAAACTGGGGAAATTTTTAAATCAAAAAAATATCAACATAGCTTACAAGACTAACAATACTATAGGGAAATATCTTAAAAACTACAAACCACAAATCAATAAAGACAATAAATCAGGGGTTTATCAATTAACATGTGGGTCATGCCCTAAAATATACATAGGACAAACTGGACGTAGATTTAGACAAAGAATTACAGAACATGAAAAAAGTTTCATCCATAGAAAATCGAATTCAACATATGCTAATCATCTTTTAACAGAAAACTCACAGATTTAACAAGAATTTCAAAATTTTACGCACCCAACAAAAAGGTTTAAAACTAAACCTTTTAGAGACAATGCAAATAAATCGATTAAGGACTACAGGTACTTTACTCAACGACCAGGTAGATTTAAGTGACTCACCATTATTGAATTTATTCTCCTAACTCCAAATCTGTGTGGGTTTTCCAATACTATCAATGTAATTTAATTAGGAGTAATATTATAATTAAGAAATTATATAAAATTGTGAACATTAAACCTAACTTGACAATGTAAAATGTACATCTGAAGAAGCTGCATCGACAGCGAAACGCATCATCGCAATTTAAATAAACCAGTGGAAATGGACTAAAAACAGTCTCTTATTATATATTTATAATGAATTTCCATCAAGTAGAAGCTACAACCATCCAAAATGTTTGAAAAAAAAAACAAAATATGTTTTGTTTTGTTTATTAAAAACAGAACTGTTTTTTAAACTGTCCGTTTGGTGGAAACCCGGCTTAACAAAGCATACCTCGAATAGTTCATGATCTGATAAATAAATCAGCCATATAACATATCTTACATCTGTCTAAATATAAACACATTTGAAAAAAGTATCTGCATTATTTTAAGAATTAAAACCTTTTAAAACCCAATTTAAGTTATAGTTTACCATTCAGCATCACCGTTAGCCTTTTGGAAGACATAATCCAGACCATTCAAGTTCATAATACCGTCTTTTAAGTAAAATTTCCATTTGTTTCTATTACGTATAATTTTGTCATACTGGCACACCACAATATTATCAGTGTCGAAAAGATCAGTCGGATCGTCATCGGAAACATCGTCTTCGGAATTAAGGGGTTCTTCTTCTCCACCTTCGTCTTCCATTTCCTGATCATCTTCATCTTTCTCATCGTCTAAGTCTTCGTCGTCGTCGTCATCTGAACCTTCTTCATCCTCGTCTGACGTATCCATAGAACCGTCCACTTGTTTTGGTTGTGTTTCTATTTTACTTGATTTCTTCTTTAATCGGTCTAAAAAAGAAAAATACAAAGTCAATACCTTCCTTGCAAATATTGCGAAACTGCAAACAAAAATGTGTCTCATGAGATGCGGGAGCTTGTTTGGGAAAGCCTGAGGCCTTAAGCCAATGGTGCTTTGGCTATATATGTCATTAGATTCATGGTTATATATAGATAATACAGTAGAACCCCGGTTATCCGAGGTAACGTGGGGGGCACCCTCCTCGGATAACTGAAAATTCGGATAATCCGGATTTGTTTTTTATTCATTCAAAAAATAAACACCAATACTTTAAACCGATGTATTAACGTTTTTAACATATAAATAGGTATACATTATAAAACAGTGAAATAGGTATCTATGCGCTTCTGTTTCATATTGCATCTTCTTTTTCTCGCTGCAATGTTTCTCCATCTATTAAGAAGAAGCAAATCCGCTAGGGTTGCCTCTGGTTGGTGTTCGATATACCTCAAAGCTTTTTCCAAAGAAGCAAAACCTTCTTGATGAGAGATTTTAGTGGGAGACTGTTCATCCACCGCAGCTTCGTCATCGTCATCTGATTTTTCGGTTTCCTGAAAGGCATTCGTTATTTCTTCAATACTCATTTCTTCTTCTAAATCATCTACTGTAATCCATTCAACAACATCTTCTCTTGTCACATTTTCGCAACCTTTTAATTTTTGCATTAATTCAAATAAACTTTTTCTTTTTCTTCTATCTAGCTGTCAAAATTTGAACAGGACATTTCTCCATGGCTTCTCAATTTCAAAGCTAATTCATTTAATGGAGTATCATCTTCACTGTCATTATAGTCCTCAAAATCAATAACTTTTGACCAAGATTTTTGAATAGTGGTAGTACGCACAGAATCCCAAGCTTGACTTACCCAGTAAATAACATTTTTCAGTGTAACCTTTCTCATCCAATCGATATTATTCTGTGTATTCTTACAGATGTTCAAGATATAAACGCCTATAATTTTTTTTAATGTTTTCGAGGATGCCTTGATCCATTGGTTGCATTATGCTGGTTACCTTTGGAGGAAAAAACTTTACAACAATTTCGCCCACATGAAGTCCTTCTCCAGGGTGCATTATCCATTAACAAAATTGCTTTAATAGGAAGACACTTTCTGTTCAAAAATTTAATCACAGATGGCACGAACTCTACTTCAAACCAGTTAGTAAATAAGGTCGCATCTATCCATACGCTCTTCTAACTTTTGTAATAGACTGGTGGGGCTTTGGGTGAGATGTCTTTTAAAGCTCTTGGACGTGCAGACTTGCCAATCACCATCAGTGGGATTTTGTGCTTGCCAGATGCATTGGAACATACCATTATAGTTAATCTTTCCTTACTTTGTTTGTGCCCAGGAGCTGATTTTTCCTGTTGAGATGCCAATGTTTTTGATGGAAGCATTTTATAATTCAGACCAGTTTCGTCACAGTTGTAAATTTGATCACATGTGTATCCACAATCTTCGATTTGCTTTTTAAAGTTCTGCTTAAACTTCTCAATTGATGACACATCAGCAGAAAGTTTTTCACCACATACAGTCAGTTGTCGTACACCGTACCGTTTTTTCCAGCGGTCAAGCCATCCAGAACTGGCGGTAAACTGATCTACCTCTGGGAATTGCCTACTAATCATTATTGCTTTCTGTTGTAAAATTGGACCCGACAGAGGCACACCTTTTGATCTCTATTGGTTAAACCACATGAATAAAGCTTCGTTAACCTTTTCATAGTCGCCGGTTTTCATTGATTTTCTTCCTGAGGACGAGGAGGCTTAATTTATACACACTCTTCTATTTTTGTGCTGTTTCTTTTCCAATCTCCAACTGTTACCTCACCTACTCCATAATCTCGTGCAAAAACTTTAATTGTCTCTCCTGCTTTAATTCTTCTGATGGCTTTTAATTTTTCTTCAATAGGAACCACGATTCTTTTACGCTTGTTTTGCTCCATTATAATACGACAAACAAAAATTCAAACAAAGCAGTTCGTATTAATTACACTTAACTACCAGAACTCCAACCAAATAAATTATATGAGTATACTCGTACTTCTCCGTAGTAAACGCTATAACGCACTGCATTCATGCAAATTTACATGCTAAAAGAGGCCAAAAACATAAATAGGGGAACCTCTCACACGGGCCAGAGGGATTCCCCGAATGCCCCAACGATTTTAAATGGAAATATGTACATACATATTTTATAAGCTCGGTTAATACGCAGCATAGACGCGCCTACCTCGGATAATTAGGTTCTTAGATTGGCTCGGTTAATCCGGAGCTCGGATAATCGCGACTCGGTTAATCGGGGTTCTACTGTAATACTGTTGTTTAGTTGATACAAATTTAGAGCTGTTTGAAAAAGGATTAAATGTTGGTAGATGGATAAAATAAATAATTACTCTAGAAGAAATAGTCAATTAGTACAGTACTAGGTCAAAATCCGACAGAATAAATACTGTTTTTACAAAGTTACAGAACATTATATGTAAAGCAACATCCCGGTTTTAGAACATTTAACTCACAAATTAAACGAATAAACACATTTTTACAAATTTCTTCAATACCCTGTATGGAAATTAGGAATGTTTATAAAGTTTTAAAACATTCTTCTAGACAATGACACAAAGACAATAATTTTTTTAACAGGTTTTAGAATATTTTTCTCGCAAATCAAATAAAATGGATATATGTGAAAAAATAGGTAAAATACACAAATTTTAAAAAGTTCTATCATTTAGCAGACGAAGTTTTTAATTTATAGAAATAGTCATAGAAGCAACATTTTATGAAGTGCTAGATAATTAACTCATTAAAGAGACAAAAATAGAATTTTATGAATGCATTTTATGACCACTTGAAAATCGGTTTTTGATTTAAACACAAAAATATAAATGCAGGTGCATAATAAATTTTACTTAATTTATTCCGAAAAATAAAATAAATTACTAATACCCGGTCATTAGTTTCAACTAATTTATCGTTTTATGTTTATATAAAAAAAATAACCGGTCAAGTGCAAGTGGAACTTGCGCAATTAGTGTTCCGTAGGTTGATTGCTTTTAAAATAAAAATTGTTGTTACGGAGGTATAAAATGATCAGTGACTTCACAAAACACATCCCAAATGAGTTTTGAACAAAGTTTGTTTCCAATCTTTACTGAAAATTTATGGCCTTGAAATTTTTGTTTTTTTTTATATACCAGATAAATTATTAAAGGTGATACTCGTGATAATTTTCGTTCAATCCACACCCCGTGGAGAATATTCTAGAATTTTTTCAAAATTTTTTGATAAGGACTTTTCGAGATAAGGCGGGTGGACAGCGATTTTTCGCGATTTTTTTAAAAATAATACAAAGAAAAGTGGCGCAAGTATTACATTATATATATATATATATATATATATATATATATATATATATATATATATATATATATATATATATAAAACACATGGGCTGAAAAGTCCCGGGCCTAACACATAGATGGCGCTAGTTTTATTGCAGTCACCTTTTTTTTCAGTTAATACTAACCTTCAAAAGACAGCTGTTAAAATTTCATGATATTCTATTCATTAGTTTGTGAGTTATTGTGCTAAGAGTGACGCTACTTTTGTTATTTTCAAAACAATGGATCAAAAACAATTTCGTGTTTTAATTTTACACTGCTTCTTGATGGGAAAAAATACCGTTCAAGCGAAGCAATGGCTTGAAAAGTGTTATGGGGACTCCGCTCCATCAGAAACAACAATAAAACGTTGGTTTGCTGACTTCAAACGTGGTCGTAGAGACACCGATGATGCAGAACGCAGTGGACATCCAAATGAGGCGGTAACACCAGAAAACATCAAAAAATCCATAAAATCGTTTTGAATGATCGAAAAGTGAAGTTGCGTGAGTTAGCTGACATCGTAAAGATATCAAAAGAACGTGTTGGCTTTATATTGCATGAGCATTTGACTATGAGAAAGCTCTGTTCAAAGTGGGTGCCGCGTTTGCTCACTGTTGATCAAAAACAAGAACGTGTTGATGATTCTGAGCAGTGTTTGGCCATGTTTAAACGTAACAAACCGGAATTTTTGCGTCGATATGTGACAATGGATGAAACATGGATCCATCACTTCACTCCGGAATCAAAACGATCGTCATCTGAGTGGACAGCAACTGGTGAACCTCGTCCAAAGCGCCCGAAAGCACAACAATCGGCTGGAAAGGTTATGGCCTCGGTATTTTGGGATGTGCGTGGTGTAATATTCATCAACTATCTTGAGAAAGGAAATACCATCAACAGTGAATATTATATAGCGTTATTGGAGCGTTTGAAGGCCGAAATTGCAAAGAAACGACCGCATATGGCAAAGAAAAAAATTTTGTTTCATCAAGACAACGCACCGTGTCACAAGTCAATCAAAACAATGGCAAAACTACATGAATTGAACTTCGAATTGCTCCCACATCCACCATATTCGCCAGATTTGGCTCCCAGCGACTACTGGCTGTTCGCAGACCTGAAAAAAATGCTCGCCGGTAAGAAATTTCGCACGAATGAAGAGGTTATCGCTGAAACTGAGGCCTATTTTGAGGCAAAAGATAAATCGTTCTACAAAAGTGGTATTGAAATGTTAGAGCGGCGCTGGAATGATTGCGTTGCTCTTGATGGAGATTACGTTGATGAATAAAGCTAATTTTGAACCAAAAAAACCGTGTTTTCTTTGTTAGGCCCGGGACTTTTCAGCCCATGTGTTATATATATATATTTTACTCGTGTTTTCACAAGCTTTCATTTGACACCACACCCGATGACCTAATAAAATTTTTTTTCCCTACCAATTTCACCCCCCAAAACTAACCCCTTAAGTCAAAATTTAACTTTCAAAACTACATGGCTCTGATGAGGCCATCAATTCCTATATTATTACCAAATTTCAACTTTCTATGACAAATAGTTTCGGAGAAAACCGGATGTGACAGACAGACAGACGGACAGACAGACACCGAAGTCCGTACGGAACACTAAAAAAGCACCAAGATTTATTCTTAGATAGTTCCTTAACTCACGATTACAAGGCTAGCAATAAAAATGATGAAAAATTAAGAAATATCAATACCTCCAGAAAATGTTGACTATTCCATAAATTATGAAACAAACTACGAGGCTGGTTTGAAAAGTCCGTGCAAAAAATAAAAACTACTTATGTGTTTGGGGTAAACCTTTTTTATTTTTCGACATAGTCTCCTTTTAGGCTTATACACTTCGTCCAACGATGTTCTAGTCTGTTGATCCCTTCCGAATAATTGGATTTGTCCAAGTCTGCAAAATATCCATTAGTGTCTGCAATCACCTCCTCGTTTGAATAAAATCTTTGTCCCGCCAGCCATTTCTTCAAATTGGGGAACAAATAGTAGTCCGAGGGAGCCAAGTCTGGAGAATAGGGGGATGGAAACGAGTTGGAATCCTATTTCCATTAATTTTGCGACCACAACTGCTGAGGTGTGTGCTGGTGCGTTGTCGTGATGGAAAAGGACTTTCTTGTGGGCCAATCGCGGGCGTTTCTCTTGCAGCTCGGTTTTCAAACAGTCCAATAACGATGAATAATATTCACCTGTAATAGTTTTACCCTTTTTCAGATAGTCGATGAGGATTATCCCTTGCGAATCCCAAAAGACAGTCGCCATAACCTTTCCGGCCGAAGGAACGGTCTTCGCCTTTTTTGGTGCAGATTCCCCCTTGGTAACCCATTGTTTAGATTGTTGTTTGGTCTCAGGAGTATAGTAATGTATCCATGTTTCATCCACAGTGATGAAACGACGCTTAAAGTCCTCCGGATTCTTCTGGAACAGCTGCAAACCATCCTTGCAACACTTCACACGATTCCGTTTTTGGTCAAGCGTGAGCAATCGCGGCACCCATCTTGCGGATAGCTTTCTCATGTCCAAATGTTTATGCAAAATATTATGTACCCGTTCAGTCGAGATGCCCACAGCACTAGCAATCTCACGCACCTTAACTCTTCTGTCATCCATCACCATATCATGGATTTGATCAATGATTTCTGGAGTCGTAACCTCCACAGGCCGTCCAGAACGTTCAGCGTCACTTGTGCCCATATGGCCAGTCCGAAAATTTTGAAACCACTTATAAACTGTTCTAATCGAAGGTGCAGAATCACCATAATGTTTATCAAGCTTCTCTTTAGTCTCCTGAGGCGTTTTGCCTTTCATAAAGTAATGTTTAATCACCACACGAAATTCTTTTTCGTCCATTTTTTGAAAATCACTCGACTTCCTTGATTCACACGAACGCGAAACACAAAGAAATAGACCAATATGGCTGAAACTTGGTGTGCGTTCATTCAAGAGATGCTACTAACTAAACATGACCTCGATACGCGCCGGTGGTGCCATCTTTCGGACTTTGCACGGACTTTTCAAACCAGCCTAATCTGCTTAAAAAACGTTTGAGATCATTTTCTGGTCTCTAGAGCATATTACATCCTTAATGAATTCTATAATGATCTGATAAGATAATCTGTGATCTATTTAATATTTTGATTGTATTACATTTATGAAAATATTATAAACAGTATTGTACTTATTATTTAAGCTGTTTATCAAAAGATATTGTATTTTAAATTTAATTTTATGACGTTCTATATCTAGTTGTAGATCTTTTGAGAAGGAATGAACCTTCTATTCTATTCTATTCTATCAATGAACTATCTATTAATTCAAACTTTTTACTATTTCATGGAAGTGTTACAATAGGTTTTTAAAATTTACATCTTAGAAGTTTAGTCTTTAGATATTAAGTAATACATAAGTTAATGCAGGATTTAAACTTCATTGTGTAACATAGTATGGTTGGTTTTAAAAAGAAATATTTTCTAGTAGTCAATAAATATACTTAACCTGAACTAACCGGTCATTTTTAGTGTTCCGTACGGAACACATAAGATCACTTCGGTGTCTGTCTGTCACACCCGATTTTCTCCGAAACTATTTGTCATAGAAAGTTGAAATTTGGTAATAATATAGGAATTGATGGCCTCATCAAAGCCGTGTAGTTTTGAAAGACAAATTTTGACTTAAGGGGTTAGTTTTGGGGGGTGAAATCGGAAGTGAAAAAATTTTTTTTACTAGGTCATCGAGTGTGGTGTCAAATGAAAGCTTGTGAAAACACGAGTAAAAAATATACATATAATGTAATACTTGCGCACACTTTTCTTTGTATTATTTTTAAAAAATCGCGAAAAAACGCTGTCCTCGCCTTATCTCGAAAAGAACTGATCAAAAAATTTTGAAAAACTCTAGAATATTCTCCAGGGGGTGTAGATTGAACGAAAATTATCACGAGTGCATTACCTTTAATAATTTATCTGGTATATATATATATATATATATATATATATATATATATATATATATATATATATATATATTTATATATTTATTTTTATTTTTTTTTTTAATTTTTATTTCTAGAAGAAACTTCCTCCAGAAATTGTTGTATTTTCTATTATTCTTACAATATAAATAAATGTAATATATTATTTCTCCTGTATCCTATGTATCATGCTACTTTATTTTAAGCACCTAGATGTGAAACATCTGTATGTGCAATATTGTTTGGAAATGTTTTATTAGTTACTAATATACTGATTGATTACATTCACAAGTAGAAGAGAAGAAAAGCAAAAATAACAGTTTATCTCAAACTTACAAAATTACATGCAAACAAAATCTGCCATCAAAATATACAATCAACCAAAATACCTTTCAAATTGATGATAATTTTTAAAAATGACTTTTTTACTTAATAATTTAAAACATTTTGTCTTAGTACAATTCCTTATTTCGGTTGGTAGCAAATTGTAAAGTTTAGGACCAAAATAATTTATATATCTTAGGTTAAGATTATTAGTACTTGCTGGCAGTTTAATTTGCCTGCTGTATCGGGTTCTTGTTTCATAAGTATGTACAACAAAAGGTTTTAAGTCAGGTCGAGTATGTATATAAGAACATACCGTAAAAATATAAATTGATCTAATATGAACAATGTCCCTATTAAAAAGCAGATGTGAAGGGTATAATCTATTTCTTTTATAAATAATTTTAAGTATATATTTTTGTATTATATTCAATCTATACAGGTTGCTCTCATAAAGTCCACCCCACACCAATATTCCATATCTTATGATTAATTCCACAAATGTTTTATAAATTGTAATAAGTGTTTTTAGTGTTCCGTACGGAACACTTATAAGATCACTTCGGTGTCTGTCTGTCTGTCACACCCGATTTTCTCCGAAACTATTTGACATAGAAAGGTGAAATTTGGTAATAATATAGGAATTGATGGCCTCATCAGAGCCATGTAGTTTTGAGAATTCAATTTTGACTTAAGGGGTTAATTTCGGGGGGTGAAGTCGGAAGTGAAAAAAAAATTTTTTTACTAGATCATTGAGTGTGGTGTCAAATGAAAGCTTGTGAAAACATGAGTAAAATATATATATATATATATATATATATATATATATATAATAATATACTTGCGCGCACTTTTCTTTGTATTATTTTTAAAAATTCGCGAAAAATCGCTGTCCCGGGCCTTATCTCGAAAAGTACTTATCAAAAAATTTCGAAAAAATTCTGGAATATTCTCCACGGGATGTAGATTGAACGAAAATTATCACGAGTGCATTACCATTAATAATTTATATGGTATATAAAAAAAACAAAAATTTCAAGGTCATCAGATTTCAGTAAAGATTGGAAACAAACTTTGTTGAAAACTCATTTGGGGTGTATTTTGTGAAGTCACTGATCATTTTATACCACCGTAACATAAATTTTGACTTAAGGGGTTCGTTTCGAGGGGTGAAATCGGAAGTGAAAAAAAATTTTTTTTTACTAGGTCATCGAGTGTGGTGTCAAATGAAAGCTTGTGAAAACACGAGTAAAAAAATTTATATATAATGTAATACTTGCGCACACTTTTCTTCGTATTACTTTTAAAAAATCGCTGTCCCCTACCTTATCTCGAAAAGTACTGATCAAAAAATTTTGAAAAAATTCTGGAATATTCTCCACGGGGTATAGATTGAACGAAAATTATCACGAGTGCATTACCTTTAATAATTTATTTGGTATATAAAAAAAACAAAATTTCAAGGTCACCAGTTTTCAGTAAAGATTGGAAACAAACTTTGTTGAAAACTCATTTGGGGTGTGTTTTGTGAAGTCACTGATCATTTTATACCACCCTAACAAAAAATTTTATTTTAAAAACAATCAATGTACGGAACACTAATTGTTCAAGTTCAACTTGCATTTGACCGGTTTTTTTATTTAAGAATTCTCTTAATAAATAAAATTTATGAATAAGTTTACGAATTTTGTTGGATACATAATCAATATGAGGTTGCCACTTAAGAAATCTATCAATTACAATTCCAAGATATCTTGTAGATGAAGTTTCTTTAATAGAATGATTATCAACAACAATAGTATTGTATGGTGGTCTGTTTGTACTAGTAAGTGAGAAAGCTATGTAATTTGTTTTTGCTAAATTTAATGTCAGTTTATAAGTTTGAAACCAGTTTTTAATTTTTCTTAAACTATTAACTGTTTGATATTTTACACTTTCCTAGTGATCTCCAGAAACAATCAGAGCTGTATCATCTGCATAAGATATGGTCAAGCCATCAACACACAATTTTAACAAGGTGTTGACATATATTATAAAAAGAACTGGTCCTAAGATTATTCCTTGTGGAATACCAATCTTTATTTTCTGTTTGTCACTCATAATGTTATTTAGCTTGACCATTTGTATACGCTCCGACAAGTAATCCCCGAACAGTTGCCGAGCTACTCCCCTTATTCCATACCTTTCCAGTACCTTAAAAAGCTCATTATGAGGCACCGTATCGAATGCCTTAGCAAGGTCTAAAAATACGGCTAAACATTTTTTATTTGAATTTAAATTATTGACAATTTCAGTTATTAATCTATGCATGGCATCTACAGTAGAGAAGCCTTCGATGAATCCAAATTGGTTTGTTGATAAAATACTATTAATTTTTAGAAAGTTAATTAGCCTGAAGTTTACTCATTTTTCAAAAAGTTTTGCAAAATTACTGATTAGGCTCACTGGTCGGTAATTACTTATGGAGGTTTTAGATCCTGTTTTGTGAATGGGTGTTATTATTGACGTTTTAAATTCAGATGGTATTTTCCCAGTTGTTATGATTAAATTTAATATGTGTAAAAGAGGGTTAATAATTTCTAAATGTGTTTGTTTTATAATATTAGCTTGTATACCATCGTAGCCCGGTGAACTATTGTTTTTTAAAGATGAAATATGATTGATTAATTCATTTTTCGTTATGGGGTTTAAATAAATAGAATTTATTATAGGCGGGTCTACATGATGTTCTACTTGTGGTGATGGAATCGTCTTTTCCATTTCCATTCCAATATTTATGTAATAGTCATTACAGAAATTTGCTGCCTCAAGTGAATTACTGAAATTCTGGCCATCCATATTTTTTATATTATGGAAAGTATTGTTGTTATTATTTTCATAAGTTGCATCTTTAATTATTTTATAGAGTTTTTTCATGTCATTCTTATTATTTTCAATTTGATTTTTATAATATTGATTCTTTTGTTTATGTATAAGTTTGTTTAAAGTGTTTCTGTATTCTTTGTATTCTTTTTCTAATTGGGCGCTAAAATTTTTACTCAATTTTTTTTTTCATTTTATCTCTAGTTTTAATTGATGTGATAATTCCGTTGTTAATCCATTCTTTAATTTTTTTGTGTTTAATAGTGTAAATTTCCATGGCGCTGGATAATAATTGTTGGTAAGTCTCCAAGAAAATTTTTGTTGCTATTTCTGAATTATTTTTTTCCAATATAATTGACCAATCAAAATTGTTTTAAAAGTAGTTTAAATTTGGGGATATTCAATTTAAATTTAGTTGTATTTTCTTGGGGTCTTAATATACTTTCCCGAGGTTCTTCTTTCTGTTTGACCAAAAACATAATTGGACTATGATCTGTTATATCTTCTTCTAATATATACGAGTTAAAACATAATTTATTAGATTTTAATTTTTGATTAATAAACAAGTGATCTAGACAAGTTTTTTTGACAGTGATCTTGTCACCGAGTTAATACATGACTGAAAACCAATAGAGTTCATCATGGCAAGGTAATTTGCAACATGATTATGGTTTTTTCAAAATGTTTATGTTAATGTCACCCACAAAAATTTCGATATTAGAAAGAGTCAATGTTTCTAGGTAGGTATATATGTCATTTATAAAATCCATCTTTGGAACAGGTGGTGGTTTATACACTGCTGACAAACCAAATGTTGTGCCATTTATTTCAAAATTCATTCTACTAAGGGTTGTTCCTGAGTTTGTCAACTGAGTGAAAGAAAAATCAACATTTAAATGTTTGTTAACAAATATTACAACTCCATCGTTTTTATTATAATTAGCCTCATTATAAAAAATTTGATAACCCGGAATATTATAGTTGTCTATCGAATCAATTTGAAAGGTTTCAGTGAGTACAATGATATCTATATGATGTAATTCATATGTTTCTAAAAAAGTAATAAGATTGTCAATATTTCTATTTAAACTTCTAATATCAAAATGAATTAAACTAAAAACATATTTTTTGTCATTCTTAATGATCTCTAACATCTTCTCGTCTACCATTTTGCCTTGAAGACCATTTTCTTCACTTATTTGTTCCAATAAATCGTCCTGAACGTTAAATACCATTTTTACGAAATACGTGTATAATCAGTTTTGTTTTTTAAAAGATTTATATGGTGTTTAAGAGATGGACATTCTGGGTCAAGTGCTGTGTGATCTGTATCAAGCCGTAGGTTATATTTTTCATTGGCTACTTTGCAATTTATACACCTTTTTGGCCATTCACATCCAAAGGTACTATGATTTCCCGTACAGTTTCCACATACTTCATTTTTTTTCACATTTAGTACTCTTGTGAAAAAAGCCCTGGCATTTATAACAACGAGAAACCGATAGGTCCTCATATACCGGTAATCGTTCCCAGTCGATGTACACCTTTCCACAATTTAGCGTCTTGCAAAATAAACTTCCCGAACATTCAGCATGGTAGAATTCTGTTTATTTTTGGGTCTTCTGATATATGTTATTTTTAGATGGTCAAATGTATCAATCCATTTATTTTGTTTGCGAATTTTAACTTCTAAATTTTCAACTGATTCTTCTCCATATATATACGAGGCATGTTTTTTAAGTAAGTACCGTTTTGCGATTCCGCCGCCGCAGCGATACGGTCGGCGTTCCGCGCATGCGCGCTGGTAACCTACATCTCATGTCTACGCACTGACGCCATTACAGTCTGATTCTTCATTGTATACGTTGTTTACTGAGTGTTTAAGATGCCTCCGACAATTGTGAGTCCCCCGCCGATTGTGAAGTACGGCTGTTATACGATTTCTTAGTGCTAAAGGCGTAAAACCGATCGATATTCATCGTGAGATCTGTGAAGTTTACGGACAAAACATTATGAGTGATGGAATGGTAAGGAAATGGGTGAGAGCATTTAAAGATGGCCGCACAAATGTGCATGATGAAGAACGGAGTGGGCGTCCTTCGGTCGTTAATGAAGATTTGGTGCAGAAAGTGGACGAAAAGGTGAGAGAAAACAGACGCTTTACAATTTCATCATTGTGCGACTGCTTTCCTCAATATTCTCGTAGTGTTTTGTATCGCATTGTGACCGAGAACTTGAATTACCGGAAATTGTGTTCACGTTGGGTTCCAAAAATGTTGACGGATTTGCACAGAACCCAACGTTTAGGCAGTGCATTGACTTTCCTTGAGCGGTACCACAATGAAGGTGAACATTTTTTTAGACCAAATTGTTACTGGTGACGAAACATGGGTGGCCTACGTCACACCAGAATCGAAACAACAATCCATGGAATGGCGACATTCATCATCACCCAAAAAAGTGAAGTTTAAGCAAACAATTTCTGCCCGCAAAATCATGTGCACAGTTTTTTGGCACAGAAAAGGAGTATTGCTAGTGGAGTTTCTGCCTCGTAATGAGACAATCAATGCAGCGTCTTATTATGAGACATTGAACAATCTGCGTCGTGCAATCCAGAACAAAAGACGTGGCAAGTTGAGTAAGGGTATCGTTTTGCTGCATGACAATGCCCGTCCACATGTGGCTAATCGGACCAAAGATCTCATCAAATCTTTTAAATGGGAAACTCTAGATCATCCTCCATACAGCCCTGATCTGGCGCCCAGCGACTACCATTTGTTCCTGCACTTGAAGAAGCACCTGGGTGGTCAGCGTCTTCAAGACGATAACGAAGTCAAAACATTTGTGATACAGTGGTTAACAAGTCAGGCGGCAGAATTTTATGAGGAGGGTATTCAAAAACTGGTGCCACGTTATGACAAGTGCCTCAATATTCACGGAAATTATGTAGAAAAGTAGATTAAGGTACAGGCTTTCATGTAAAAAAAAATTATAGCGATATCTTTGCACGTCTTTTTTTAATTCCAAACGGTACTTACTTAAAAAACATTCCTCGTATATATATATATATATATATATATATATATATATATATATATATATATATATATATAAAAATTCAAGGTCATCAATTTTCAGTAAATATTGGAAACAAACTTTGTTGAAAACTCATTTGGGGTGTGATTTGTGAAGTCACTGATCATTTTATACCACCGTAATAACATTTTTTATTTTAAAAGCAATCAACGTACGGAACACTAATTGTGCAAGTTCAACTTGCACTTGCCAGTTATTAATCATTAGATTAAAATATTTACAATAACCTCAAATAGCTGTGATAAAATGTCATACATGTAGAATAGACTTTATTTTAATGAACTATTAAAACAATCGATAATTTTTTTAAAATGTACAGGGTGAACAACAATACAGTAAAGTTCGTTATCTCATTTGTTTCGGGAATGACGAAAAAATGTTAAATACAATAGTTTTAGAGAATGTTAAGGTGCACAGTATAAAGTTATTTTTGAGTATACAGGGTTCTTCAAAAGAGTGTGACCGACATAATATATGTTTTTTTTAAATGGAACATCCTATTTTTAATTTATTTTTAAATTCTGCATAAAATTTTATAATTTTTTTATTAATAATGTTATATACCTAAACCTAGTAGTTTTTCTAATATTTCAATTTTTTTTTTTTAAATATTAGTTTTCAGTTTTGTAAAAAATTGCCAGACGCGCCATTGTTTCTGAAGGTGGAATACTCATAATTGGGACGAGCGTTCCATAGAGATAGAAAAAAGATATATGTAAAGAAATTTGGGTTAGATGCTACAGAGTGTCCAAAACAAATTTATACATTTAGACTAATCTAAATTGAAAAATCTCAAATTTTTTAAATGGCACACCCTCGTCCAACTAGCTGACTTATCTGACACATCCCAATCTACGTCTAATCGCACCACGAGAAAATACAAGTATCATCCCTTTCATATGGAACTACACCAAGAACTTCAAGACCGTGATTTTGAATGACGAGTAAACTTTTGCACCACCATGAATGGAGCAATAGAGCCTGATCCAAATTTTTTATCCAAAATAATGTTTTCTGATGAAGCTATTTTTCGCAGTAATGGAGCAGTTAACAGCCATAACATGCATTATTATTCAACAGTTAATCCATTTTGGATCCGGGAAGTTCAAAACCAAAACCATTGGTCACTTAATGTATGGTGTGAAATATTAAATTTTCGAATTATTGGTCCATATTTTTTCTGCGAACTGCTTCTTGAAGAAGTTGATAAATTTGAAAGGGAACAAATCCTGCTCATTACCACCGGGAAGTTGGGAATTTTTAAACGATCGTTACCCACAAAAATGGGTTGTTAGGGATGGATTCATTCAGTAGCCCCCTCGATCATGTGACTTAACACCTTTAAACTTCTTTTTGTGGGGCTACACTAAAGATCGTGTTTATGTGAATCTCCCTACAACACCAGTAGATATGGAAAATAGGATACAGGATGCGTGCAGGACAATAATGCCCTTTTTGCTAAGCAAAGTTAAGGAAAATATAGTAAAACGACTAAACATGTGTATTCAAGTAGACAGGCATATTTCTGAACATTTATTACGTCATAATAATTAATCATTAGATAAGTTAAACTATATTAAAATTATAATGAACTATTTGTTTATGTTTTCACAATAGCGTAAGTGTATGAAAAACATGGGTAAAAATTGCAAAATTAAAAATAAATCGAAAACTGTTAGAAATAGGTATATGACATACTTCATAAATGTTGGAGGGTTTGGTAAAATCTATCAGAAAAATAATAATATACAGCGTGCGCCATTTAAAAAATTCGAGATTTTTCAAATTAAAATAGTCAAAATGCATAAATTTATTTTGAACACCCTGTAGCATTTAACTCAAATATCTTTACATATATCTTTTTTTTTCATCTCTATGAACGCTCGTACCAATTATGAGTATTCCACCTTCAGAAACAATGGCGCTACTGGCAATTTTTTACAAAACTGAAAACTAGTATTTTTTTAAAAAAAATGAAATATTAGAAAAACTATTAGGTTTAGGTATATAACATTATTAATAAAAAACCGGTCAAGTGCAAGTTGAACTTGCACAATTTGTGTTCCGTACGTTGATTGTTTTTAAAATAAAAATTTTTGTTAGGGTGGTATAAAATGATCACTGACTTCACAAAACACACCCCAAATGAGTTTTCAACCAAGTTTGTTTCCAATCTTTACTGAAAACTGGTGACCTTGAAATTTTTTTTTTTTTTTTATATATACCAAATAAATTATTAAAGGTAATGCACTTGTGATAATTTTCGTTCAATCTATAACCCGTGGTGAATATTCCAGAATTTTTTCAAAATTTTTTGATCAGTACTTTTCGAGATAAGGTAGGGGACAGCGATTTTTCGCGATTTTTTAAAAGTAATACGAAGAAAAGTGTGCGCAAGTATTACATTATATATATATTTTCTACTTGTGTTTTCACAAGCTTTCATTTGATACCACACTCGATGACCTAGTAAAAAAATTTTTTTTTTCGCTTCCGATTTCACCCCTCAAAACGAACCCCTTAAGTCAAAATTTATGTTACGGTGGTATAAAATGATCATTGACTTCAAAAAACACCCCAAATGAGTTTTCTACAAAGTTTGTTTCCAATCTTTACTGAAATCTGATGACCTTGAAATTTTTGTTTTTTCTTAAATACCAGATAAATTATTAAAGGTAATGCACTCGTGATAATTTTCGTTCAATCTACCCCCCGTGGAGAATATTCCAGGATTTGTTCAAAATTTTTTGATAAGTACTTTTCGAGATAAGGCGCGGGACAGCGATTTTTCGCGATTTTTTGAAAATAATACAAAGAAAAGTGCGCGCAAGTATATATATATTTTTTACTCGTGTTTTCACCACCTTTCATTTGACACCACACTCAATGACCTAGTAAAAAAATTTCTTTTTCACTTCCGATTTCACTCCCCAAAATTAACCCCTTAAGTTAAAATTTAACTTTCAAAACTACATGGCTCTGATAAGGCCATGAATTCCTATAGTATTACCAGATTTCAAGTTTCTATGACAAATAGTTTCGGAGAAAATCGGGTGTGACAGACAGACAGACACCGAAGTGATCTTATAAGTGTTCCGTACGGAACACTAAAAAGTTATAAAATTTTATGCAGAATTTAAAAATAAATTAGAAAATAGGATGTTCCGTTTAAAAAAACATATGTTATATAGGCCACACTTTTTTGAAGAACCCTGTATACTCAAAAATAACTTTATACTGTGCACCTTAACAAATGAGATAATAAACTTTACTCTATCGTTGACTCACCCTGTACAGTAAGAGAACACATTTTTAAAAAAATTTCTGAACTCTAATTACTTTAGAATAGAATGTTTTACTAATGCCACCATATTATTAGACTTACTTACCTTTTAACTCATGTTAATAAACACAATAATCATAAATAAATTGCCATAAAATATCTTATGTTTATATTATCAATACCTTTTTTATTTGTTTTACAACAGCTGGGCATTGCAAGTTCAATTTTAGTACTTTCCTCTGTGTCACTATGAGCTCCATCAGTTTGTACTACATTTTTATTCATAACAGCTACTGCCTGTTGCTGACTGCTAAAAGCAGCATTTACATGTTGCTGTAATAAAGAAGAGGCAATTGCTGGTGGTAGGCCCATTGTAGCTGTAATAACAGGGCCTGTTAAAACTTTTTGTAACTGATTTCCCTGAAGTGCTGTGGCTGGAACCTTAAACAAAAGAAGGTACAATTTAAATTCAAATCAAATTATGAAATTATGGTGATAGTATTTTAATAATCTATACTTTTTAATCTAGCTGAGAAAGCCTGGAAAATTGTCACAATTGTAAAATTACTGTACCAATAAGTACATGAATAAATTATTGATTAACTTTCATATAGTATAATCTCTGCCAAAGCATCTGGCTTTGTACATTGTTTTTAAGGTAATTTTACAGGTCTATTCAGATGAGCTATGGGGCCCACCTTTTAGGTTTTTACAAACGACCACTAGATGGCGCTATTAAGGTGTGACATTACCACTGTTGTTAAATTTGACATTTGTTATTGTTAAAACCGTGGCAGCTCAGAAATTGGCTGAGTAGTTTGTTTACAGTAAGCTTTTAAAAAAAACAGTTTTGTGAACAAATGGAAATTTCACATTCGTTGGATGATGTTTTTATTTTTTTTTATTCATTCCTTTATTGCCATCAAGATTACATAACGTAAAAAAGCAACATCACAAGAAAGTAGGATATATGCATTTAGAGAGAGCAAACCTTTTTGCTTCCCTTTTGAATCTCTCAATCCCCTCAATGTTCCTGATCTCCAATGGGAGAAGCCAATATGCCTTTATGCATTTAAAATATGGCCCTTTTTCAAATAAAGAAGTAACATGGTAGGGCGCTCGTAATTCGTTTCTACCTCTAGTCGTGATTGCCATATCTGGAGCATATTCATCCGTATTTGTCAAGAAAAATGATGGATTCTTCTTAACAAAGGTGACCAAAGCCTAAAGTAGAGACCTGGGACCGTAAGTAACCCCATTTCAATAAAGTATGGTCGACACGACGTTAGAGGATGTAAATGAAACATGCATCGCACAATTCTCTTTTGTGCCCTAGAGATATCCCTAGCAAATCTTGACGATCCCCAGAAAGAAATCTCATAGTTTAATTGGGATTGAACATAAGCAAAATAGGAAAGTTGTATGCTATTTGATGATACAATATATCTAAGTCTTCTAATAAGAGCACACGCACTATTGAGCTTAGACCGAAGTTTCACTGCATATATTTCCCAACAAATACTTGAGTCCATATTAACCCCCAAAAATTTTATCTTCTCTATATTGGGTATTGACTTTAGCTCATGTTGCACATATAATGATTGTGTGGGTATTTTATTTTTATTAAATAATATAAGGCCCGTTTTATTTCCATTAAGACAAAGGTAATTCTTTTCACACCACTCTGCCATTCCTGCCACTATACGAGAACAAATCACTGACAGGCTAGTGATAGAAGAGTTTGATAAAATGACCGATGTGTCATCAACAAATTGACAAGCCATTCCATCCCCATCCAGCTGCCGCAGCAGATAGCCCGGTAAATCGTTCACATACAACAAGAAAAGCAATGGACCTAGTATCGATCCCTGTGGTACACCCCTACACATGCTGCTAGGGTCCGAGAAATAGTCCCGGAGGTTAATCCTAACATTCACTGACTGGGATTGGTTTTGTAAATATGACTCCAGAAGCTCCAGGGCCACTCCCCTCACCCCATATCTCTCAAGCTTAATGGGTAGCAGTGAGAAATTTCATAATGATTTCTGTGAGGGCTTGATAAATAGCCATCTCCGTGGATTTTCCTGGTAAATAGCCAAATTGGTTTGATGAGAGAACATTGCACTGTAAAAGAAAGGGCAAGAGTCTGTTGTAAATTGATCTCTCAAACACCTTTGACACCGCTGACAAAAGAGATACCGGCCTATAATTTGCCGGATCATGAATATCACCCTTTTTAAAAATGGGCACTACTTTCGCCATTTTAAGAGAATCTGGAATGTTTTATGATTTTAGTCAAGGCCTAACTTAACAACAACGCCTCGAATCGCTTTGTTCAACTTTTGGTAATGAATCACCATCAAAAAAGACTGTTTACAATTAGTTTACAGTATTTCATCATGGTTGTGTTTCCGTCAGTGATGAATTTCGTGAAGGGCGACCAAAATCAGTTGTTCCAAAAAACATCAATGATATGCACAACATTATTGAAGAGGATTGGCATGTGACTTACTGTGAGATAGAGGCATCCTTAGGTATATTGAACACTGCAGTACATTTGATTTTGTATGAACATTTAACTGTGAAAAAGATCTGAAATGGATTCCGCATAATTTGACCGAAACTCAAGAACAGCTTGTACAATTAATAATAATAATCTTTATTATTAGCAAAGCTAAACAAGTACAATTACAATATATATAATTACAAACTAACTATGGTTATCTATTATGTAGCTTCTTAACAATTTTTTAAAGTTTACAAAGTTTGCATTTTTCAAATTTATTGGAAGATTGTTAAATTCTATAAGTCCTCGGTGGAATAAGCAATTTTCAGCATATGATGAATTCACAGTGGGAACATAAAAGTCCAATGTATTTCTAGTGTTATATGTGTGAATGTCATTGACATATTGTAATTTTTTCTAAAATATGTTCAGGGTACAATCTATTTTTAATTTTAAAAAACAACTATCATTGTGTTTAAAAAGATATTTTGTTTTACACTTAATAAGTCTGTTGTTTTCAACATATCTTTTATTCTTGAATACCTATTACAACCTATTATACATCTTAATGCCCAGTTTTGCTTTTTCTGGAGATTGTCTATATCTCTTTTGTTGAACATATAGAGAATTGTGCAACAATAATTGAGGTGGGGCATTATTATCGACTTATATATTAGCAATTTAGCCAAGTACTTAAATTTTTACCTATTCTACATAAAAAATAAATTTTTTTTGATACTTTTTTTTGTTATATAAGTGGCATGACTAGAAAATGATAGATTTTCATCAATAACTACACCCAAATATTTACATTCTTTAACTTGTTCAATTCTGTCATTGTTTATCACAATGCCATTATGAGTAGTGTTATCTAGAGTATTATTTTTGCCTTTTAGTATCATAAATTTGGTTTTTTTAACATTAACACTAAGACTATTACAACACAGCCACTTGTGTAACCTATCTAAGTCTTCATTTATTGTTTGCACTAGATCTGTTATGTTATCACTTTCATAATAGAGGATTGTGTCATCTGCAAATAGCTGTAATTCACATTTTTTTATGACTTTCACTATATCATTTATATATAATATGAATAAGTCAGGTCCTAGCACTGTGCCCTGTGGAACACCATGACTATTGATCCTAATAGAAGATAACGCTCCATTATATTTTGTTTGTTGTGTTCTGCTGTCCAGATATTCACAGAACCATTTTAACACCTCACACCCTCAAAACCATATTTTTCCAATTTCTGAACCAACAACTTTCTGTTTATAGTTTCAAAAGCCCTTTGAAAGTCAAGTAGAAGTACACCAACCAATTTTTTCTCACCTATAGAAGACTTCCACTTGGAAATAACAGTCTGTAGTGCACTTTCACAAGAATGATTTTTCCTAAAACCAGCCTGACAATATGTAAGCAACTTGTTTTCCTCTACGTATTTTCTCATGTTGTTTGCTTACAATAGTTTCAAGAAGTTTTTCATATGTAGCTACCATATTAATTGGTCGATATTCTTCACATCTATTAGTGTTAGTTACTTTCTCAATAGGAATAATCGTTGTCATTTTCCATTCTTGGGGGAATCTTCCTCTTAATAGGCTAGTGTTAATTAGTTTCAGAAAGCAATCACCTATTACTTCAATGCTAGTTTTAAAATTCTGACATTAATGCCATCAACACTACTTGTCTTATTTTTTAAATTTTTTACAGTTTTTCTAAGGTCAGCTAGTTCTAATGTATCAAAATTATTAAACTTTTTTATTGGGGTTTCGATATTGTTTAGAACTTCCTGGGTTTCAATTTCCCCCATGTCTTTTGTTATGGCACTAATACTTTGCAAAAAGTAGTCATTAAATTTTTCTGCTATTATTTTGTTATCCTTTTCCATCTTTCCCTTGAAAAAAATGCCTTCTTGTTGTTTATTGTTTTTACTAGAAATGATTAGACCCTTCAGAGTCCTCCACATTTCTTTAGTATCTCCTTTAGCTTTATCTATTTTTCTATTATAATATGCTTGCTTTTTTTCTTTAATAAGCTGAACCACTCTGTTTCTATTCTGTTTATAGCTTATCCAGTCATCTTCAAGTCTAGTTATCATTGCTCTTCTGTACAATCTGTCTCTATTAGAAATTGCATCTTTAATTCCGAGCATCCACCATTTTTTGTTTCCCCATTTGCACATTGCCTCTCTTTCTACTATTGGAGCATGCTTGTTTAATTTCTCAGTTATAATTTGTACCAGATAGTTTGCAATCTCGTTTGTGGACTTCAAGGTTATAGGCCATACACAGCTCATGATGTCCAATTGAAACTGAAGTTCATTAAAGTTTTTTCGTATCTCTGACACTTGTTTTTTGCTTAACTCTTTTAAAAGAAGGAAATTCTGTAGTTATAATGGAGTGATCCGCTATTTTGGGCGAGTGGTGAATTTGATGGGAAATGGACGAAAAAGAATTTCGTGTGGTGATTAAACATTACTTTATGAAAGGCAAAACGCCTCAGGAGACTAAAGAGAAGCTTGATAAACATTATGGTGACTCTGCACCTTCGATTAGAACAGTTTGTAAGTGGTTTCAAAATTTTCAGACTGGCCATATGGGCACAAGTGACGCTGAACGTTCTGGACGGCCTGTGGAGGTTACGACTCCAGAAATCATTGATCAAATCCATGATATGGTGATGGATGACAGAAGAGTTAAGGTGCGTGAGATTGCTAGTGCTGTGGGCATCTCGACTGAACGGGTTCATAATATTTTGCATAAACATTTGGACATGAGAAAGCTATCCGCAAGATGGGTGCCGCGAATGCTCATGCTTGACCAAAAACGGAATCGTGTGAAATGTTGCAAGGATGGTTTGCAGCTGTTCCAGAAGAATCCGGAGGACTTTAAGCGTCGTTTCGTCACTGTGGATGAAACATGGATACATTACTATACTCCTGGGACCAAACAACAATCTAAACAATGGGTTACGAAGGGGGAATCTGCACCAAAAAAGGCGAAGACCGTTCCTTCGGCCGGAAAGGTTATGGCGACTGTCTTTTGGGATTCGTAAGGGATAATCCTCATCGACTATCTGGAAAAGGGTAAAACTATTACAGGTGAATATTATTCATCGTTATTGGACCGTTTGAAAACCGAGCTTCAAGAAAAACGCCCGCGATTGGCCCACAAGAAAGTCCTTTTCCATCATGACAACGCACCAGCACACACCTCAGCAGTTGTGGTCGCAAAATTAATGAAAATAGGATTCCAACTCTTTTCGCATCCCCCCTATTCTCCAGACTTGGCTCCGTCGAACTACTATTTGTTCCCCAATTTGAAGAAATGGCTGGCGGGACAAAGATTTTATTCAAACGAGGAGGTGATTGCAGACACTAATGGATATTTGGCAGACTTGGACAAATCCTATTATTCGGAAGGGATCAACTAACTAGAACATCGTTGGACGAAGTGTATAAGCCTAAAAGGAGACTATGTCGAAAAATAAAAAAGGTATACCTCAAACACATAAGTAGTTTTTATTTTTGCACGGACTTTTCAAACCAGCCTCGTATAAACCCGAAATACAGGAGTCAAAAATTTTAGGATACTGATAAAGGGAAATTGTTCAATAGTCTTTATTTATTGACATATTTTAATTAATAAAAATGACTGATGTAAAATTGGTCTAAAAGACATAGTGATTTTAATAGTAATACACAATTTAAACCCTAAACCTGTTTTATAAGGAAAGAACAGAAAACATTTAAAGATGTTTAGTATTTTTTATTTTTATCATATTATTTTGAATTGGAGTATAAGAGCATATAGAGTTTTATACAACAAAATCTTAATCATAAAGAGTTTTACAAGTGACAAATAGCAACTACCTTGTGGATTTACTATATATTTCAGTAGTGATACGTTTCACATATAGGAAAATATGATATCCTCAATACTCACCATATTTTATCTATTACTGTAAATTACCCAGAAAGATATAGCTAATTCACAATTTTTATCTATCTCCAAATCTAAAATTATCTTATTTCTAGAAATAATAGTAACTATATAGAATTCTTAAACTTACCTGTATTGTAAGAACCCGTTGGCCCCCATCAGTGCCGGGTTGTGGTGGTAACGTTATTTGAATTGGAACCATTTTGGCTTCAGCAACTGGTTGTAATGGTCCAGTTGGGAGTGATTGTGTTTGCTGTGTCTGTTGTACTGGTTGAGTTGGTGGAATAACTTGTTTGGAAAAGCCATTAGATTGAATAATTTGCTCTTTCTTTGCTTTTTCTTCAGATTCATTTTGTACCGCTTTACTGGCTAATAATTTGGTTTCCCAAGCCTGTCTTAGTTCTTGTAGTACTTGTTCATCGACTCCTTCTTCAATAAAAAGTTCTCTGACACCCGATATAACATCTTCAATAACCTCTTGATAAATTCGCAAAACAGAGGTTTTACACAATGAATTAGACATTTTTAATAGATTGCTAAAAGGTAAGTTGTGTATTTATAACAACTGCGCAAAAGTCACTTATACATAAACAAATTTCACACTATTACATACGAAAAGTAAAATATATTTCCACTTTAGAAAAAAATAACACCATTTAGAAAGAATTAAACACCATTTTGACAAATAGCACAGCCCGGTCGGAGAAGGTTAGAATAATGGAGAATTCTTCTTCTACTTTTATTGACATTGATTAAATACTTGCCGTATAATCGAAATTATAAAAACAGATAATTTCCCGATATTTAAATTTACAGTAATCAAATGGAACAGGGCGGTTGGCTTTGATTAGAACCGATACGATATGATTGGCCTGTTAAACATGTGATCACTTCGCTAATAACATTGTATTGGTTATAGTCTATTCGCGTTTATTATTGAATTTGCTGGTATTAATTATTTGTTTTCACTGGCATTCCCGTTTGTAAGGGAACCATAACACTGTAAACAAAAACGTACAGAGAAGATATTTACAGCCAGAATTTGGAATACTTGAAGTAGGAACAGAAAATATAATTTTTAGGAGTGAAAGGGGGTAGAGTTCGATAAATTTTGTATATTTTGGCTATCATTATGACATTTTTTTGGTTGGAATAATAAAAAAACTCTAAGCATTTATAATTGAACATGTAAGGGGTTAAAGGGTTTGGGAAGTTCCTTTATATATATTATGTGATATATCCTTTTCATCGTTCTCGTAATCAAGAAATCTGAAATTATGTCTCTTTCAATTATTTATGGTCAAACATATATTTTTTTTATGGGTCTAGCACACGTGCTACAGAGAAGTCCCTAAAGCGCTCAAGAGCGGCATGTATGCGAAAGAAGCGATTCACCTTGTTCTTGAAATTCTGTAAATTGTACTTGGTGAGAAACACAACCCTGGGCAAATTATTCCAAAGTGATGATGTTCTCCATATAAAAGATTGCTTGAAAAGCGTTGTACGCAGAGTAACAAGCTGAACCTCATACTGATGTGAAGTATTAGCGCGACGTGTATTTCTAACATGCACCGCTCTGGAGAAATTAAGCGGGCTACATCCTTCGAACACTTTCCATGAAAATACTTGTAGAACAGATTCAAGTCACCAACCGTTCTCCGATGTTCCGGCGAATCAAGGCCGCCGGTCAGTTCCGGGTCTCCAATCAGATGAAAAGCCCTTCTCTGAACAGAATCCAACAAATGCACTGTGTGTTTGGGAGCGGAGCCCCAAACATGGGAGGAGTATTCCATAGTTGGTCAAATTTGAGCTTTATTTCCGGGGTTCCAGGATATAAGGGGTTAATAAGGTAGGGAAGATTATTAGAGGGATTGTTTCGTATATGTAGTGCTATATGTCTTTTTTAGGATTCTTAAAGTCGAAGAATCTGAACTATTTTAACAAAAATAGTATGTAGAAGATCAGGTTTCGATCCTAAATATCTCTCTGAACCCCTTTCTCTTTTCAACTCTTATTTTATGATTAATATATTACAATAAAGTACTTATCAATTAAAATATTGACTTGTAATGCATGGATTAAGTAATTTTTAAGTGTGGGAGAGTCAAATTTAGTACTTATTTTGGAACTGCGTGTTGGCAAAGGAAGTTCTAATTTTTAGAATCCAAAACTTATTTCTAAAACGATTTGCTAATGTTTTTTGGTTTGATATTATATATCTCCTTAAAATGAAATGTAAACTTTCCATTGGGTAAACACCATAACTTTTGCGATCATATGGATATAAAAAAATTAGGGTTTTTTTTTGGGCATATATTCTACGTAAAACCGTGAATTTTAAGGTTTTTTTTTATTTTTTGTTTTAAAGTAATAGAAAAAATGAATCTACTCATATTAAATTTGTACTTGTTCTTTTATCTTCTCACATTCTTAGATTTTTAATAAATTTGATTTAAATAAACATGTAATCATGTCTAAAGAGTACATCAATATTTAAATTCTACAATATCATATTTCACAAATTTTCAGTTTGTGTTTATGTGATCAAAACTCAAATATGTAAAATTTAAATACTTGAATTTTATCTTAAAATAGTGCACATTAAAAAAAAGTTCTATCTTTAGTTACAAATATCGTTGGAGGTTAATAAAAAATGTTTATTCTTTAATTTGGCTGTAAGTCACTCTTGCCTAAAAAAGTCAATTCCAAGTTTCACACTTTTGCATTATTTTTAAAGACAAAAAAAATATTTGCTTATGCAAATAATGTTGTGCTATTTTTTAATGATGTCGTCTGATTGTTGTGTAGCTGTTTGGTAGAAGACCTGGAGCATTCTCCTTATCGCTCTTAACCTTCTGTACTACAAAAAAAAAATTTAGAGGAGAAAAACTAACAACATGACAAGCAAAAACATAACAAAGGATTCCTGTGTGACTTACAATTGGTATTATTTGAGAATAATTCTTTTTCTGCATTACATAACTCTGAGCTCTATTGTATTAAGTTACGATAAATGTATGTGCTATTTAACATTCAGAACTGC
>CM032456.1:213113429-213175277 GCA_019049505.1 Pachyrhynchus sulphureomaculatus | reverse complement strand
TTTCTAAAGTGGCATTACCCCTTAATTTGAGGTCTTAATATTTAGATTTTAGCTTATCCACCACTTAATTATTTAATATAATAGTTATACATAGTCACATAATAATCATATGGAAAGAAGACATTTTATATAGCAAGTGTTCCTACTATTTTTTGTTGCATGTTCCCATCCTAGGACTAATATTAGGCATAATTTACAATTTAATCGACTATTTTAGGTATTAAACCGTTTGACATTTGCCTCAACACTATCTCATTTAAGACGAGTAAATTCCCCAATTGGTAGAGATGGAAAATTAGCCAAACCTCGTCAGCTACACAATACACTGTGGGGAATGATTTGCCCGGCTGAGACGCCAGAGGGAGCTGCTGTAGGCTTAGTAAAAAAATCTCGCTCTTATGGCTTATATTTCCGTCGGTTCTCAGCCTTCTCCCATATTGGAGTTCTTGGAAGAATGGTCTATGGAAAATTTAGAAGAAATTGCCCCATCAGCTATAGCCAATGCGACGAAAATATTTGTTAATGGATGCTGGGTAAGTGGCTATTATTTTTTTAAAAAAGTTATTATTTACTAACTACAATTTTGTGAATAATGATTTTAGGTTGGAATACATCGTGATCCTGAACAACTTATGGCAACTTTAAGAAAACTGCGTCGTCAAATGGACATTATTGTATCTGAAGTATCAATGATTAGAGATATTAGAGATAGAGAAATAAGAATCTATACTGACGCAGGAAGAATTTGTAGGCCGCTCTTAATTGTAGAAAATGGCCAACTCCTCTTAAAAAAGAAACACATAGATAACTTAAAGGAACGAGAATATAACAATTATGGATGGCAGATGCTTGTAGCTTCAGGTACATATTTTTCTAATTAATAATACTACTTTCATGGGATCTACATTCATGTTCCTGGGTAATATTTCCAAAGATTATGTAATTGGTTTTGGTGATGAAGAAATTAACTTTTTGCATTCTTCTTGGGAAATAATGCTCCACTGTTTGGACAAGACGCATTTGAGGGTGATTGAGTGTTTCTTGATTCTCTGCTTGAGGATCGACTACACATGTTCTATAGGGTTGCAAGTTGGTGAGTGTGGGGGGGCCAGGCCAATCCAGAAGCTCCACCCTATTCTGTAACTATTTTTTTGTAGCTGCAGCTTTGTGACACTCTTGAGTTATCTCGCTGGAACCGTACATTTTCTAAGTTTGTATCACAAATTGATGTTTTTAGTGCAGTACCAAGAACTTCTATATAAGTGTGTGAATTTATTCGACCCTCGCAAAATACTTTTTCGCTCATGTCGCTTGCTAGCATGCACCCTTACAGTATAATATTGCTGCCTCTATGTTTTATAGCTGGCAGTATGTAATCGGAATCATATCTCTTCTATTCGGCGCCTTACGTAGATATTACCATTAGTACCAAAAACCTAAAACGAGAAAAAACACATTAAAGAAAAATAAAAAATATTTATTTTCAGGTTACTCATTTACTAAATTAAATGGTTTAAATAATATCCAGACTTAATAAACACATATCTCGAAGTTAGACTTGCCCGACCACACGATACTAGACCAATTCTCTTCGTTGAAAGAGTTGTTTCTGGGCCCATGTCAAGCGCATCTTTTTATTCTTCCCTGAAAGCCAGGATTTTTATAGCTTTACAGCTTTTGAACCCAGCATTTTGAAACCTTTTTCTTACTGTTTGAGCGACAATTTTCTTTCCAATGTCTTCAGAAAAATCAGCACCTAGCTCAGAAGATGTCTTTTAGCGATTTTTTAAAGAAGCACGTCTCAACTGCCACTCTTCTCTCGCGTTTGTAATGCGTTTTCGATAACTCTTATTTAAGCTTCTGTACGTTTTTATATTTTTAAAACGATTGACAGTCGGTCAAGTGGAACGTGTCGTCCATAACTTGTAGTGGGTAAAAAAAATTCCTTTTTTCTAAAGTTATTGTTGGCTATTCTGCAAATAATGCGTTGTGGAAAGAAATTCATTTCTAACCTTCTTTATGGTCAATTAGTACATTATCGAACATGAGTGCTTCGCGTTTTGAGGCTGTGTTCCTATCTAATCATTCAAAGGGTTCGAAAATGGCGCCTACAACGGCTGCTAAGTATATGGGTAAGCCGAGGGCGTTCGCTAGCAAGTGGATGAAACGATACTGTCAGTTAAAAAATGTTAATGATCAGAACATGTTTTCCCGAAATCTTCAATTAACTTTGCTCCAAGGGCCGCAAAAACTAAAGCAGAAAGGTTTGGATATATCGTGTGGACCAATTTGCCCTCATTTCCAGGCTAATGAGTTGAAGGGGCGCAGTACAATCCAGAAACAATTGTTCAGCGAAAAACACAGAGAGAAATGACTTGCATGGGTAGAGGAAAACATAGATCGAGACTGGAGCAAAGTAATATTTTTCGATGAAACTTCATTTTAGGGTTATGTTATCACCCTGAGAAGTCCGGTCAATTTCTACTAACTGATTGGTTAAGCGAACCGTGAAACACTCTGTAAAGATCCATGTTCGGGGATCTTTTTCGGGAAAAGGTTTTGGGAAACTCTTCATCTTTAACTGGAATTTGAACGCTGAAAAAATGCTACAAGAAGATTAGTACCGACTGTCAAACGGTGGTTTGTCGATAAAAATGAGGAGTGGATTCTTCAAGAGAATAACGACCGGGAATCCAAGTATCATCATACTAGATTAGCCATTCCAGTCGCAGTAAAAAGGTGTACACAGTGAAGCAACTGTCATGGCAAATTCGGGCAATTTGGTAATCTTTGCCCCAAGAATACGCAGAAAATCTCATCGAAAGTATGCCCCGAAGATGCTAGGTAATCATCGACGCTCATGGGAACTGGATGATCTACTAAATTATTAGCGTTTTAATGGCAGTCCTTTACTGTCAAATATTAAAAACTTTTAAATAAATACAATTTTTAATGAACAATGCGACACGTTCTTACTTGACCGACTGTATGGTATATCTCAACGCTCAATGTAGATATTTCATTATTTTTGCAATATCTGATTTTATTTTTTACACTTAACCTCTAGTAACTAAAATTAACAGATTATTAGCGAAGTTTATACTACCAGATCATGTAAACTGAACAATTACAAGAATAAAGTAGGTCAGCCATTCTTAATTCCTAAGAATTTGTTCTTTAGTTTTTTTCAATGGGATTCATTGTTTTGGTTACTTTACTTAATGTAAGACGAACGAACTGCGGTAAGAAATAAGGCATCTAGTTTCTCAGAACTGAAGGAGGTGGCAAATGATTTTGGCCTAAACTATGTACTGTATATATATGTATATATATGTATATATATATATATATATATATATATATATATATATATATATATATATATATATATATATATATATATATATATATATATGAGGCTGGTTTGAAAAGTCTGTGCAAAGTCCGTGCAAAGTCCGAGAGATGGCACCACCGGCGCGTATCGAGGTCATGTTTAGTTAGTAGCATCTCTTGAATGAACGCACACCAAGTTTCAGCCATATTGGTCTATTTCTTTGTGTTTGGCATTCGTGTGAATCAAGGAAGTCGAGTGATTTTCAAGAAATGGACGAAAAAGAATTTCGTGTGGTGATTAAACATTACTTTATGAAAGGCAAAACGCCTCAGGAGACTAAAGAGAAGCTTGATAAACATTATGGTGACTTTGCACCTTCGATTAGAACAGTTTATAAGTGGTTTCAAAATTTTCGGACTGGCCATATGGGCACAAGTGACGCTGAACGTTCTGGACGGCCTGTGGAGGTTACGACTCCAGAAATCATTGATCAAATCCATGATATGGTGATGGATGACAGAAGAGTTAAGGTGCGTGAGATTGCTAGTGCTGTGGGCATCTCGACTGAACGGGTACATAATATTTTGGACATGAGAAAGCTATCCGCAAGACGGATGCCGCGATTGCTCACGCTTGACCAAAAACGGAATCGTGTGAAGTGTTGCAAGGATGGTTTGCAGCTGTTCCAGAAGAATCCGAAGGACTTTAAGCGTCGTTTCGTCACTGTGGATGAAACATGGATACATTACTATACTCCTGAGACCAAACAACAATCTAAACAAAATCAAGGGGGAATCTGCACCAAAAAAGGCGAAGACCGTTCCTTCGGCCGGAAAGGTTATGGCGACTGTCTTTTGGGATTCGCAAGGGATAATCCTCATCGACTATCTGGAAAGGGGTAAAACTATTACAGGTGAATATTATTCATCGTTATTGGACCGTTTGAAAACCGAGCTGAAAGAAAAACGCCCGCGATTGGCCCACAAGAAAGTCCTTTTCCATCACGACAACGCACCAGCACACACCTCAGCAGTTGTGGTCGCAAAATTAATGGAAATAGGATTCCAACTCGTTTCACATTCCCCCTATTCTGACTGATCCGTTTCCGGAAAATACGCCATGTGAGGGAAAATTTCCCATCCAAAAGAAAACACACACCCGCGTTGTTTTTGTCATGTGTGGCCTGGAGTTGCCCAAAACGTTCACAACTCGAAAGATTAACCTCCCCTTCGAAATATCTTGAACCACATTTTGCGCGTCACAGCACTTTTTCCCAAAGTTGGGAAAAATCATTTACGCAGCTTTACACGCATTTTTTTTTTTGCTTTTGAAATGTTGTGCCTCAAATCCTGCTTGTCGAACGTCATCGCTTTATTTTCAGATTATGCGAATATTAGCATCGCATAAAGTGGTGATTTTGCTTCTTTAGGATTGGTACTTCAACACATCAGTGAGTTTTGAGATACTCATTTCGAAGGTACTGAATTAATTTGTATTCTTAATACCAAAATGTCATCATACTTCAAATTTTATTGTCTTATTACAGGTGTCGTGGAATATATTGATACTTTAGAAGAAGAGACTGTGATGATTGCAATGTCTCCAGATGACTTGCGCCAAGAGAAAGAGTATGCTTATTGTACAACATATACTCATTGCGAAATTCATCCGGCTATGATTCTGGGGGTGTGTGCCTCTATTATTCCTTTCCCTGATCACAACCAAAGTCCCAGAAACACATACCAAAGTGCTATGGGCAAACAAGCTATGGGTAAGTAGTCCGTAAAAACAGATTTTTCTTAAATTGTTATTTACTTACCAGTAAAAATAACACTGGTCAACATGATTTTGGTTACACGTAAGCTAGTATGTGATTTAGCTTACCTACCTACTTCAATTAAAAACCCGCAAAAATTTTTGTTCGATCACTTTCAGTTTTTTTGTAATAGTGACAGTCACTTAAATTACGTTATAAGAGAAGATCGTTGCGAACATTGTTTTGAACTTAAGCCATTTTGGAAATAATAATTATTTTTTGTTATCATTTAAGTAATCTACATTTAATAACATTCCGAGAATTTGTGTAAATAATCCTGATCGATTTTGTTACGTGTGTGGTGAACCTACATTCACTAGTCAGCGGAGAAATTTTACAGGCTTGGCCAAGAAGTGTTATTTTGAATATTTCGGATTTTCAGCTCGCCACCAAGATAAATTGTGGGTTCCCGATATATGTTGTGCATCCTGTGTTACTCTTTTGACTGGATGGGCTAACGCAACACGTCACATGAACTTCGCAATTCCAGTGATATAGGCCGAACCAAGAGATCACACATCAGATTGTTATTTTTGCTCGACTGCAATTAAAGGCTTCAGTAGTAAAATTAAACAAGCAATCAAGAATCCAAACTTGGTGCGTGATTTTGAGTTTATCCAAAAAGCAAGCTGAAGTTTTATCATCTAGATTAAAAGAATGGAATTTACTTCATTCAGAAACGAGAATTTGCTATTTTCGCAATCGTGATGATGAGTTCAGAAGTTGTGAATTTATTAGGGAACACCAACTATACCAATACAGACTGGCGACTATTTTTAGACTCTTCAAAAGTAAGTCTAAAGGCTGTTCTTTTGCATAATGGAAACAAAATTCCGTCTGTTCCAATAGCCCATGCCACTAACATGAAAGAGTCATATGATAACATGAAGCTACTTTTAGAGAAAATAAAATATTGTATGCATTCTTGGAAAATATGTGGAGATGTGAAGGTGATTGCTATTTTATTAGGGCCACAACTTGGTTACACAAAATATTGCTGCTTCCCTTGTGAATGGGACAGTAGAGATAGAAAAAAATCATTATATTAAAAAAAATTGGCCAAAACCTAGCTCACTTACTTCTGGACAAAAAAAAAAAAAAAAACGTTTTGTTTCCACCTTTGGTGAAACCAGAAGATGTAATGTTGCCACCACACACACATAAAACTAGGTCTTATCAAAAATGTTATCAAAGCGATGGGCAAAGCTGGCGAGGCATATTTTATATATGAAAAAAAAGTTCTCTAAAATTAGTGATGCTAAAATTAAAGAGGGAATATTGGTTGGACCACAAATTAGAGAATTAATTAAAGACCCTATCTTTGAACAAAAATTTAATTCACTGGAAAAAACCGCCTGGATATGTTTCAAAAATGTGGTTAAAGATTTTCTTGGAAACAACTACAAAGACTTGATCAGTGAACTTTTGACGACCTATGAAGCACTAGGATGTAACATGTCACTCAAAATTCATTTTTTGGAAGCTCATTTGGACTTTTTCCCTGAAAATCTGGGAGCAGTTAGCGATGAACATGGTGGACACTGAAGAAGGATATTCCAGAAGCTAAATATCCAAGAAAGTCATAAAAATCATTTTTTTCTATACTATCACTATAAAATATTAATATTTGATACATTTTTTCAAAAAAAATATTACAATAAAACCTGATGTGTTATACAAATTCTACTTTTATTTTATTGTTTTTTAAAATATGATAATAGTATCCCAGTAACAAAAAAAGTGAAATTTTGTTGACCAGTGTAATATGACTAGTGCTGTAAAATGTTGCTAGATATACTGTTTACTCGGTTATACCTGATGTTGATTTTAAATTGACATAGACAAATAAGCAAATATTTAGTTTCCCTTTTGCAATAAATAAGCTGTAATTATTAATAAGAAAAGCTAAAAATATACTGGGTGTGAACAAAAGTATAACAAGGGTTATTATTTTTGATCATTGTAAAACTTTTAGAATGTATATATGCTATGCTATACTATGCTAAAGCAACTTAGTGCAACAGGAGCGACGTGTGAGCGGAAAAAGCGATTCAGATTGGTCTTGAATCGCGGTCAATTATAGTAGGAAACACAATCCTAGGCAAACCATTCCAAAGTGATGAGGTCAGTCCTCCATGTAAAAGAATGTTTGCAAAAGGTGGTCTTAGCGTGACGTATATTCCTAACATTTTCTGGGATGTATTAAGCGAGCCACATTCATCGGGTATTTTTTTGTGAAATTCCAAATTTGAAAAGGTTGCTCCAGAAAAAGACATTTTGACTTAAATCAAGAAGTCAAATGGGAAACAGATTTATTCTAAAGAGCTTGACAAATCGTACTAGAGTGAAGTCCGTTTATAACGAACTCCAAAAAATCACTAAAAATGGTTCGCTATATCCGAAGTTCGTTACAAACAGTAAACAAAATCTAATATCATTTTTCATTACTTTTTTATTTAAATTAGGAGCTAATGCTTAGAAAAATGAGTAATAATAATTATTCAATTAAAAGAATACGTTCCAAGGAAAATAAAACAAGTCACACTAAAGTTTTTATTATGTACATTAAAATACGTAGTTTATAGAAAAAGAAATGGTGTTTATATAATTGTCAAGGTCACAAAAGCTACTCCATATGTGTTCAGGAACTTCACGAGATTCCAAAAAATTACGAGTTTCAGTCATTTTCTTGGTCATTTCTGAAATGGATGGAACATAAATATTATCTCCTTCTCCAAGCTCGTCTTCGTCGTCATTATCGCTTAAAATTTTTCCAGAGGTCACTGATGTCACGATTTGGTCATCAGTTAATATTTCCCTCGTCATTAATTCATTATCAGCACATACATATTCTTCAAAATTAAAGTGATTAAACATCTTTTTAATCTCGATTTCTACTATACTTTGTTGAATGTCAGCATCATAAACAAATTCTAGACAATCAGTAGGATCTTCTCGATGTTTTTCAATTCACTGAGTCAACGGTAGCTCATCATCTAACTCATATCTACATTCCTTCCCTCAAAATCCGCCCTGCTTAAAACAGTTTGCAATGGTTTCTCTACTGACTCTTTGTCAAGCCATATGTATGTTTGTAGTGTCTAAGAGAGTTGCAGACAAAATGTTACCTTTATCGATCGTCTCTAACATTTTCATAAGTAAAGTCTTTCTATAATGACATTTTAAAGAATGTATCATACCTTGATTCATAGGCTGAAGCTTTGCACTTGTGTCTGGAGGCATAAAAACCAGTTTTACTTGTAGATCAACTTTAGGGTGCGCTGAACAGTTGTCAATCAAAAGTAATATTTTTCTGTTTGTGAATTTTAATTCTTGTCTCATTCAATCAGTTCGTTTTTAAAAATTTCTGATGTCATCCAGGCTTTACTGTATGATTTGTAATTTACTGGTAAATGTTTGTTTTTAAAATACCTGGGCCTGACTTTCCTCTCAGCAACAGTTTTCTTTCTCTGTTCCAGACATATTTACAGGTACCAACACAATAATCCTTACTTTTGATAATTTTCCTCCAGCACAATTCTCTCTGACAAACTTTAATGTCTTTTCAGGCGTCATCTGGTAAAAGAAACCTGTTTCATCCGCATTAAAAATGTCCACATATTCATAACTTTCTTGAATTTCAGACCATACATTGGCCAACCACTGATCAACAACAGTCATATAAACTCTTGCAGTTTGCTATTTAAGGGAGTCTTCTGTCAACTTGGTCATGTGTAGATTTTCTTACTTTTTTACAAGTACAATTTCTTTTATCATAGATGGATAAGATTTCTTGCCTCTTCTTTCATATGGTAGAAACCGTAGATTTAGTTAAATTCAATCGTTTGCAAACATCACTTTGTTTAACTCCATTCTCTATTCCCTATCCCTATAATATCGTGTTTGTATTTTAAAGTAAACGCTTTACGTTTTTGTGTACTCATTTTAAAATAAAAAACTTAAACATTCACTTTGCTACTATGATCAAATATGCATGCGAACCGCATAACACAAGTGAATTGAAAATAATACTGCTCGAACTAGCGACGCGGCGGAAACAAGTAGAATAGGGGTTCCCGCGAATTTCACAGTCGCGCGTCATCGAGCACAGGGAGTGGCAAGTTCGTTATAAACGGACACAAAACATCCAAATTTGGTTTGTTTTATCCGGAAGTTCGTTATAACTGAGTTCGTTATAATCCATAATTTGCATTGGACTTATGGAAGTTTTTTCGTGCATTATAAAATAGTTGGTTTTAACCAACTCGCTATAAACGGGTTCGTTATAACCAGACTTTACTGTATTAATTTTGTACCATTCTTTAAGTATTTGTCAAATTTTCAAAAAGTAAACTTTCTCACCCTAAAAAGCTTATTTATTCTGGCACCAGCTTGAGGTCAGAATAAGAATGAATAAAAAGGGATAAACAAGCGAAAGGGACGGAATTATTGTGAGTATGCGGTTTAGGAGTTGATGCATTTAACCAACTAACGACCTTGTACTTTAGTATAATAATATAACCTAATTTTTTAGGAGTTTACATCACGAACTTCCACGTCCGGATGGACACTCTTGCTCACGTTTTGTACTATCCCCACAAACCGTTGGTTACAACTAGATCCATGGAGTATCTTCGCTTTAGAGAATTGCCTGCTGGTATTAATAGTATAGTTGCTATTGCTTGTTACACTGGATACAATCAAGAAGATTCGGTCATCTTGAATGCTTCTGCTGTTGAACGTGGTTTCTTTAGGTAAGTAAGTTTAGGTTGTGTAGATGTATATATAGAGTTATAAAAATATATTAGCTGAAAAGGGTGGAATATTACCGCGATGAATTTTTGAAATAATGCAGAAAAAGAGCAGTAATTAAACTTTTCGTTTCGGCAGTATAAAATAGGATGAAAACTTATCGCCAAGAAGCATATCTTATTATAAAAACTATCTTATTTTATTGTGCGTCAACCCTTGGTTTAACCGGAACAAAGTGACTTTAGTGGATAAATAGCGCATGAAACAATTAGAAAATTGTTGAAAACGAATAGAGAAAGAAAAATGTTAATTTTGTATGAACCAATAATTCAAGTTTTCGAAAATGTAAAATTTAGATTGATCTGTGTCTAAATCAGTATGACTGATAGAGTATCGTAAAAGGTCGGATATTTTTAAAAAAAGGTGATAAAATATATTTATAGCACAGCAGAAAATCGTTAAAAAGTGATAATAAACAATTTAAAAATTACATTTTTGATCGTTTAGAAATATTAATAACCGGCTCGGTGCAAGTCGGACTTGCTCAATTAGTGTTCCGTACGTTGATTGCTTTTGAAATAAAAATTGTTGTTACCGAGGTATAAAATGATCAGTGACTTCACAAAACACACCCCCCCAAATGAGTTTTCAACAAAGTTTGTTTCCGATCTTTACTGAAAACTGATGACCTTGAATGTTTTGTTTTTTTATATAGCATATAAATTATTAAAGGTAATGCACTCGTGATAATTTTAGTTCAATCTACACCCTGTGGAGAATATTCCAGAATTTTTTCAAAATTTTTTGATCAGTACTTTTCGAGATAAGGGGGGCAGCGATTTTCGCAATTTTTAAAAAATAGTAGAAACAGTTTGCGCAAGTATTTTCTTATATATATTTTTGAACTCGTGTTTTTACAAGCTTTCATTTGACACCCCACTTGATGACCTGGTAAAAAAGTTTTTTTTCATTTCTGATTTCAGCCCCCAAAACTAACCTCTTAAGTCAAAATTTAACTTTCAAAACTATACGGTCTGATGAGGCCGTCAATTCCTATATTATACTCTATCCGTTTGCAAGGCGAAGTAATAATTCTTGTAAAATTATGCAAATTAACTTCATGCGATAGTACGAGTCTCGGTATAGCCTGTCCCAAAATATAAGATCCTGATTTTTGCCGTTTTAACTGGGCAATATAAAAATTATGACCTTTTGTTTATGATAGGTTGCAGAGATGGGCTTAAGAATTTTATTCATTAACGCAAATAAATAAAATTATAAGTTTTTGGAGATGTTTATTTATAGATGCATGTAAAAACAAATTGATAAGAAGTACAAATCTACAGTTTGAATGAATGGGGTTTACAAGAGGGGATAGATATATCGTATAAATAAAAATATATTTTAACTTAAGCCTAATTCGGTTTCACTATCACTGTCATCAGCTGAGGTAATTATCAGTGGTTTTATATTATTTACATAAATATATGAATCTTCAACTTTAACAACGTGCTGAATGGAATTCTTCCAGTTTTCACAAGGTATATCATTTATAACTTTTTTTTTATTAATTCAACCACTGACACGCTTACGGTAGGAGAAACATCTTGTGCCCTGTTGTAACCCAACTATGTTTACTATTATTATTTTGTATTTTATTAATGTTATTCATATTTTATAACTCATGAGCTCATGGGAAACTTTCCCTTCAAAATATTGGTATGACCTATACCTAAATAAACAAAAAGACCCTTCCAGCAAGACAAATATTTATTGGAATGTCATTTACTTAAAGTTGAGCGGCACCAAATATGACTAAGAAAAGCTTGATTCTCACGACTATAAAGACATAAACAGTAATTGTCGAAGATGGAAAGTTCCGCTATAAAACGACCTTGTCTAGTAGGTAGAATGTAATCTTAGGGCTATTAGATTATAAAATACATTTTAACTGCTTAGGGAAGATTGTAAAAAGTTTACTTTAGGCATTTTAGAAAGAAGCCAACAGACATTATTGAAGAAACTCAACAAGCGATCGGTTGAGACTTAAAAGCAGCTTTCCCTTATTATAGTTATTTTATTTTAGTTAAACAGTAAATTTTTGAAATATATTTAGTAAATAATCTAAAAAGAAGTGTTTGAATTAGGAACCAAAAAGTAGTCAGCGGTATAGTGGAAATATTATACATTTGTGGCAGAAACCAAAACATTGTGGCAGCGGGAAAATTACCACAACAGCGGTGGCAGCTTACGATTACAACAGCCCTTATTTTTGATTTAACTTGATTCCAAATATGTTCAATAATACGGAGGAAGCCGCAAAACAGTGTGTCCCATTTTCTCAGCCATACTATCACAAACATATTTCTTTTTCAATTTATAGCCTTTCAAAACTTCCAAAAGATCACTTTTTTTATAACTGAAGTCAAAATAAATGTCATTTTCTAACATATATTCCTGTATTTCCGACTTGGTGTTGGCTGCATTAGGAACCTTATTTAGTAGGCGACTATGGTAACTTGCATTGTCCATAACTAAAAGGGAATTTTGAAACCAATTTTCAAAACGTTCTGCTGTCGTGTTTTTCATGATAGTCCAAACTAGAATCTTTTATGTTTCTTGCAGATAATAGTAGACAATTTGAAACCCAGCCCTTTTCAGATCCAGCATGGAAAATGGTTATTCGTTTACCTTTATTTGAAGGTGCGTTAGTCTGACATCTTGTACTGCTGTCAACCCACCCTTTTTGCACAGTGTCACCAGGTTTCATCAAGGTAAATTATTGACCAATTCTCTGATCGATACTTTTTAATTTCTTGTAAATAAGTATGTCGCAAGATTTGTAATCTTTGTGACTCCATCACTACTTGCCTTTTGTTGATTTTTCGGAACGTGAATCCCATTCTTCAGAGAATTCTGTGAAGGGTTGATCGGTCACAATGTATATTGGTCCCGTCCTGCACCAGTCTTAATTTTATTTTGTCTAGTGTCGGCACCAGCTGCTCTTCATACATAGAATATATTTTTCTCCTGATGACGTCTTTTTCACAACCGTCTACATGATGCATTTGAAAATCTTTCCGTTTTTTCCTGTTCCCGAGTGATCGTTTTCCTACAATACCCTTAATCGTAGAAATTGGGGTTTTTGTTAGTTCACTGGTTTCTTGCAAAGCACTTTGTTTATTCAAATTTCTTTTTCTCAAACTGTCTTAAGCATGTTTCACTATTTGTATAGCGTCAAGTGATAAATGTTTTCTCTTGCGATAGCCACTATTGCAATTTTTCCACGGACGCCACATAATTAAAATAGAACCCTTACTTTGTAAGGAAAATTAAAAATAAAAATAATAAAAAGTATCTTTCGAATCTTAATGGGGACCTGTGGTCATTAGGCCTATATTATCAAATACTTAAAGGGCTCCAAACCGGGTTGCCAGGTAGTAAATATATAGGCAAAAATAGATCACATATAATTGCAGGCGCAAGTGAGGGCGGTACAAAGCAGGTAAAATAAAAATACGTTTATCGTAATACCTGGCAACTATGCACAAAACCCTAATAGGGTCGTTTATTGCCCCATTGAAAAAGCAAAGAGGCAGGATCTTATACCTTGGGATTTACTATATCACACAGTACATTTTACGCAAAAAAGTTACAACAGGATTATTTGTACCGGTAGTATTAGCATGGACTAACATTTATGGAAAATTACGATAGCATTATGGCATTTTTGCCTTGAAAATCTCGAGAATGACCGAGCAATGGCGTATCGACTGATTTCTTTTGTATTAATTATAGCTATAATAAAGGTTGTTATTTTAAATAAATATATTACAAAATATTACAGATATTACAATAATATTACAAGAGGAAAACTAGTATTAAACAAAATTGAGGAATTATAATAAGATGACAGAACGGCGCCCATCAATGCCAGATGATTACCTACCTGCATAATATATGCCTACAAAACAATATGATAGTTCAGATCAAATCAAATCAAATTTATTTATCAAAACATATAAATTTATAAATAAATAGGAAATTAATTACATATAAAGAAGTTTTAAAATATAAACGCACCTAGGTGGATGCTCCTGTATGTGCCTTTATAAAACATTATTTAAAGCCTAAAATCTAAAAGAAAACAAATACAAATGTCACACAGGGAAGACCCAATAACTGTATGTTGAGTGGTTTTTTATTTTTATTAATATTTATTTATTTATTTATCCATGGAACATGCCCATTTAACACTGAGGGTAACAATTAAAAGTTTATCATTTATAAAATAACACCGTAAACTATAACTTAAATTTAATGACAAAATAAAATTATTATATCTTGCCCTAGTGCTATGTTAATCTTAAACACCTTCTATATCCGACATGTCAGACATATCCGAACTAAAATCTGACATAGCTTCATCTGTACCTAATGGTATAACTAGTGGTTCTACAATTTAGTCGATTGGTGAATGAATTTTATCTTCTTCTTTAATTACGTGTTCAACACATTTTTGCCAGTTTTCTGGAGTGACATTACATATTGCTTTTGCAAATAGATTTTTAAGGTCTGTTAATTTGTAGATCACATTGTTTCTAGCCACTTCGCATTTTTACTTGAGCCCAAATAGCTCTATAGGATTAAGCTCACAGTGATATGGTGGCAAGCGAAGAACAGTTATATCCCGAGTTTTGGCAATTTCGTCGATAGCGTACTTATTGTCCTTATCTTTGTTTATTAAAACTTCATGTTTGACTAATTGTATTAACTCGCGTTTAACATTGTCATCATAAAACAATATATTTCGCTGACTTTACCAAGACCGTATATCATGTTTATGCCATCCCATCGTGAGAACACGTTGAACTTTTTTGGAATGATAACTTGCATTATCCATGATAATTATTGACCATCGGGGAATCAAATCTATCATCTGCGTAAACCATTCTTCAAACACATCAGAATTCATATCCTCGTGGTAATCTCCTGTTTCTTTCGATTCGAATGTAAGCAGACCGCCATTAACGAAACCGTGGATACTCCCTATATGTGTTATAATTAATCGGCGTCTTTTTCCAGATGGTGGACGGAGACCGGTTGATCAACTTTCCATAAAAGCTTGTCTTGAACTCAAAACGTTTTTAGCCTGCCAAAACTTATTTACGGTGTGCCCTTCATTTATCCAAGTTTCGTCTAAATAATAAATACGTTTTCCTTGAAAACGCTCATGTCTAATTTTTCTCAGATAATCTCTTCTCTAGCGTACGATTTCTCCCCTTTCAATTAACAAGGATATTCTTTGAAATTTTTTCCAACGAAAATTGATTGATTTTAAAACGTCCCACAACTTGGTCCTGCCCACCGTTGGTATCTGTGGGTTACTTTTAACAGCCTCTAGAATTAAGTCAAAGTTTTTTTCAATGAAAAACCCATGAATGATTCTTCGCAGGGAATTTTTTACATGTTCTGTCAGCTCCAGTTTTATTTTACCTGGTTTTAGCTTTGACGTAGTAACTCTTCCTGCCGTTTCTTCCTTCAAAATTCGATAGATAGTTGTTTTTCCTACTTCAGTCATTAGGGAACACTTTTAAACACTATCGTCGACACTTAAATTAAGGTTTTCATCACATTCCTAATTATGATTTTTTCATTTAAGCTTAAAGCCGTTGTTTTTAGACGTTTTGGGGAAGACATCTTTATTGTTCTGAACTGATGCACTACGTGTTACGTGAGAAAATAAACTGAGAGTATACCCTCGATACGGTTTATAATCCAAATTAACCCTATCAGGTAAAACAACCCGCTTGGGTCACTTTTATTACTAATTTGCATAATTTTACATGATTTATTACTTCGCCTTGCAAACGGATAAAGTATAGAACTAAATTTCAACTTTCTGTATCAAATAGTTTCGGAAGAAATCGGATGTAACAGACGAACAGACAGACACCGAAGTGATCTTATGAGTGTTCCGTGTCAATAATAGTCTATCTGCGTATTTGAAAAGCATTGAGCTTATACAAATGATAAAAAATACTATTTCTACTAGAGATAGAACTTTAATAACAATATGTTTTGCAATTTCGCTAATGATATAGAAGTTCACATTGTTGAAAGTGTTTTAGCCACCACAAACAAATTTGTGTCCGAATCCTAGATATTAATTTTTGAAAACTTATTTGGGGTGCGTTTTGTGAAATTACTGATCATTTTATACTTCTGTAAAAAAATGTTTTAAAAGCATTCACGTTACGGAATACTAATTGCGCAAGTCCGACTTGCACTTTACCGATTTCTTTGTGAATAAAAACGAAGATAGTAATAAGCCATTTTGTACAAAAATGTGGTGCTTAGATAAACCTGAAGGTATATAATAATCTAATATATATATATATATATATATATATATATATATATATATATATATGCAGTGGCGTGCAAAAGTTTCCGGCCAGTAACATTTCGTACTCTAATTTATTAAAAAAAATGATTTTTAATCGTTATGAGATGTGAGTATGAGATATAGGAAACAAAATAATATAATAAAAGATTATTATTTATGTTTGTGAATATATTTGTTATTATTATTCTTATATTTATATGTGCAAAAGATTCCAGCCACTTTGTACCAGGTAAAAAATTATTAGTCCATATGCTCTATAATAGACTTAAATTATATTTTTATGTTAATATTTTTGTAGCCATTCCCTTTGCAGCGATAACAGCCGCACAACGATGTGGCATTGACTCAATTAATCGATTAATACAAGCAGGTGAAATTTTATCTCATTCTTCTTTCAATGATTTGAATATGTATGCTTTCGAACTTGACGATCTAGCGATTCCTATAAGTGTTCGGGTTCAAGTCCGTTGATTGAGATGGCCAGCTTAAAACTCTCACATTTGAAGCAGAAAATCACTGTTTTAACAACTTCGATGTATGTTTGGGGTCATTATCCTGCTGAAATATCCAATTCTGCGGCAAGGTTTCTTCAGCATATGATAACAAATTGTTTTCTAAAATGTCCTTGTAAATATCAGCGTTTATATTTCCGTTGATCTCGATCAATGGACCGACTCCTTGTGCAGAGTAAATTCTCCAAACCATCACACTTCCTCCATCGTGGTTTACAGTAGGAATTTGGTACCGAACATCATTTCTCGTACCAATAGGACGTCGTACATGTTGTCTACCATCGCTTCCAAAAAGATTAAATTTAGATTCGTCTGAGAAAGCCACTTTTTTCCAATCTTTGATTGTCCAATTTAGGTGATTTTTGGCAAATTGTAATCGGGCCTTCTTATTCTTTTTACTGATTAATGGTTTTTTAATACCTATGCGGCAAAAAAGTCCCACATCATGTAGTCTTCGTGTCACAGTACTACGATTAACATTAGCTAGGTTTTCATCATTTAGCTCGCGTGCAATTTCGGCAGCAGTTTTCTTGACATCCGCAGTTGATTTGCGTTTAACGATACGATCTACTTTTTTAGATGTTTTTCTTGGTCTTCCACTACGCGGACGATCTTTTAACAGGTTGACTGCCGACCACTCCGATCGGAGTGCGTCGGGTCTCTTCGCCAACGCCGTCTACTCCGATCGGAGTTCGACATGCGTTCTTACGAAACGTTTTAGTATTCCATCGGCGTTGTATATGAAACGTGTTTCTAGTGGTGGCGTTGCTTAAAAACGCAAGTTCTAACAGGTGCTTAAGTGGTTCCGCGGATTTGCTTTTGGTTTGGTTGTAATCTGCCGTACAATATGGACAATCAACCTGGGCCTTTGGTATTAAAAAAGACATTGTAGTGATGAAAAAAAGGTATATGATAAGAAAAAGAAGCTAACTGACACTGAATTATTGCAGCTATTGGAAGAAAGCGGAGGTAGTAGTGACGAACATTACGTACCAGACACAGACGATAGTGATGTAAATTCAAGCTCCGAGTCCGAAGAAGAGAATTTTATAGACCCTATTCGGCCACATCAAACACTTCCTAGCCTTGATGAGATAAAATGGAACGACAGAGGTGCGTTAAAACAAATTTTGTTCCAGAAAACCCAGGAATTATTGGTGCAAATTCCAGGACAGGGTGCACCTATCGATTTTTTCGAAAAGATCATTGATGATGATTTTTTACAAACTATTGTAGAACGAACGAACTCTTACGCAGTCGAGGTTTTGCTGCGCCCAGAAACAAGTACAAAATCACGTATTACTAATTTTAAAGATCTTACTCTTGACGAACTAAAAATTTTTTTGGCCCTGTTACTTCACACTGGCACAATATCCTTGAGCCGTCTTAACGATTATTGGAAAACTGATCTGCTATTTAATCTATCTGTTTTTAGAAAATATATGTCAAGGAATAGATTTTTACTTATCTTGAGGTGTTTGCATTTTACATCTCCAGATATGGATCCGGCAGATCGGCTAGGAAAGATTAGATTTGTGGCAGATTTTTTTAACAACAAGATGGGAGAAATTTACTATCCTGGAAGAGAGTTGTCTTTGGATGAAGCTATGGTACTTTATCGGGGTCGTCTCCAGTTTAAACAGTATATCAAGAATAAGCGTCATAAGTATGGTATGAAGTTATACATGCTGACAGAGCCTAATGGACTTATTTTAAAATTTCGTGTCTACGAAGGTGCGACAGATGTTTATGGTGGAAACGGACATACTGAAAAGATTGTTTTACATTTATTGGAGGAAAAATTGGGTGTGGGACATGCTGTTTATCTAGACAATTTTTACAATAGTGTTAATTTAGCTAGGAAATTACTTCAACAAAATACATACTGCACTGGTACGCTGAGAGCTGAGAGGAAAGATAATCCGAAAGAGGTAATGAGTGCAAACTTAAAACGTGGTGAGAATAAATCTATGTTTTGCAATGGAGTGCATGTCGGAAAATGGCGCGATAAACGCAATGTTCAATACATTTCAACAGAATTTGGAAGCGAAATGGGCATTTTTAAAAACAAAAGAAATCAAGAATCTGAAAAACCTTCCGCAATCATTGGATATAATGCTTTTATGTCCGGTATAGATAGACAGGATCAAATGATGGCATATTATCCTTGCAGCCGTAAAACCATTCGGTGGTACAAAAGGTTATTGATGCATGTGCTGCAAATGAGCATGATAAACGCCTATTTTTTGTACAATAAATATTCGCGGTCTGACCAGTTACGATTATATGACTTCCGATTGGATGTCATAAGAAATTTACTAGCCAGACGACCAATTACTAATTTGCCGCAAATTCCTCCAGGCCAAATAAATGTCCACAGCATTAGCAAAGTAGAAAAAATTGTTAGTGAAAAAAAAAGGAACTAAAGAAACAAAACGGGTAAGCAGAAAGGAATGCAAAGAATGCAGGAAAAATAAAATAAGAAAGCAAACAGTGTATGAATGCAAAATGTGCCCTGGACAACCAGGTTTTTGCCTTAATTGCTTTGAGGATTACCATAAAAATGTACAAAAATGATTTAGAAATAAATGTTTTGAGTGCATGAGTTCCATTTATTATTTCTTTACTTATTTAATTGGACACTCCGATCGGAGTGTTCGGCATCTAGTAAAAATTTTCACTTGTAATGCCGATTACTCCGATCGGAGTGAAATTTTTTTTTTTCTAATATTTTGAATGGCACATAAAAAAACACATCCAAGACTCATTTTAATTCATATTTACCACAATAAAATAAAAATATTTGGAAAAATCTTACCGGCGTCAACCACAAACTCAAAAATATAGATCGGCAGTCAATCTTTTAAACCATATCCACAACAGTATTTTACAATAATATCGTTCACGGTTGATTTACCTATCGATAATAATGAAGCAATCTCACGAGAAGACTTTCCTTCTTTCGAAAATTTTATTACTCTCTCACGAATTTCGATTTGTATATGCCGAGCCATATTTATGCTCCCACGACCTTTTATGAACTAAATGTGAACATTCAACGCGCTATTATTCGTAAATACGTCTTTGAACGTCCTACTGCGTCAATGTATATTATGTGGCCGGAGATTTTTGCACATGTAAATATAAGAATAATAATAAGAAATATATTCACAAACAAATAAAATTCTTTTACTATATTATTTTGTTTTCAATATCTCATACTCACATCTCATAATGATCAAAAATCATTAGTCTTTTTTTTAATAAATTAGAGTACGAAAAGTCACTGGCCGGAAACTTTTGCACGCCACTTATATGTATATATATATATATATATATATATATATATATATATATATATATATATATATATATATATATATATATATATATATATATATATATTTTATATGTTATATATAAGCCATTTTATACTAAAATGTACTGTCTAGATAAACCTAAGTGTACACAACAATCTTATATAGAATATGTTTAAATTTTGAATTAGTTTGAAAAATCTACTAACAAAAATAAAAATTTGTTTCACAGTGCATTAGTTTCACTAGAAAAAAATAAACTTTTATATTTTAAATATTGTCCAACATAAATCACAATTTTCCCATACTCACACTTACAGAACGTCTTTTTTAATATGTAGGTCGGTATTTTACCGTTCATATAAGGACGCAGAAAATAAACGAATCGGCGATCAGGAAGAGCAGTTTGAGAAACCAACCAGGCAAACGTGTCAAGGAATGCGAAACGCTCTTTATGACAAACTAGATGATGATGGAATTATTTCACCAGGAATAAGAGTTTCAGGTGATGATGTGGTTATTGGAAAAACTATGACTCTTCCTGAGAACGACGATGAAGTAAGTACTATGGTTCATTAAAAAATTTAAAGTTGCTTGAAACAAATTTGAATCTTTGGTCTATAATTAAGATAATTTTTGACTGTTAGAGAAATTTTTAAAAAATCATCAACATCATAAGAAAAAACACGATTTTACACGATTTAAAGAACTGATACTATATACAGTCCCTGGCCAAATTATTAGACGCACTGTATTTTTTTTTTAGTAATTTTATGTTTCTTAAGAGTTTTTATGCAATAATGGTATATTTAAACTACAATATTATTGATTTTTATTTAAAAGAATTGTTGTAGACTACATCTTTGTATTTATTTTTAAGATATGGCAACACTGATACATGAACGTAAACAAGTACAAACCTGTATCAGTCGCGATCGGAATCGAGTCAGGTACGGACGTGTTTCTGTGGCTTTATGGACTGTGATTGTTTGTTTAACAGTTTTATACTACTCAGTTATTAGTTTATTTTGTATGCAGTGTTTTAAAAAAGTAATTGGACTATTTTCATTACGGGTAGAAAAGGCGATCTTTCACCACGTAAAAAAGCTGAAGTGAAGGCCCTTGTGATTGCGAAAACATTTACAAACCGAGAAATATCACGAAGATTGGAGGTTTCTGAAGCTAGTGTACGACGCATAAAAAAGAAAATTGAGTCAGGGAAGGAATTAAGCCCGGAAAGAAAGAAAAGATGCGGTAGAAAGCCAATTTTCATTCCACGGTCAGAGAGATGTTTGAAGTAAATTTGTGTAGAAAACAGATTTGCTACCACAAAGGTAATAAAATCACAACTCCAGGATGCTAGCGTAAATGCTTCTGAGCGCACTGTTCGAAGAAAATTGAAAGAATTAGATTTTAAGGCCTGTCGCCCCGCAAGGAAGCCCAAGTTAACAGCTGCAATGAAAGCAAAGCGCCTGAAGTGGGCCAAACAATGGCAAGACAAACATGTGGACTTCTGGAGATTGGTAAGATACAGCAATTTAATCAATAATTGATACATTATTATCATTTTCAGTTAAATAAAGCAAATAAACATGGAAGTTTATATATTTTTTCCTATTTTTGACAGGTCTGCTTCAGTGACGAAAGCACATTCGAAATTTTGCAGAATAAAGCTCAGTATGTGCGTCGTCGTCATGGAGAAAAGTTTCATCCTGATTGTGTCGTCCCGACGGTTAAACATCCCACCAAAGTGATGATTTGGTCAGTCATCAGCGGCAAGGGCACTGGACGTCTGTACGTCTTCAAAGGAATAATAAGGCAAGATCAGTACAAAGAAGTATTACAAAATCGGTTGATTCCGCAGCTCAGAGAATGGTTTCCAAATGGGGAACCATTCACTTTCATGCAAGATGGAGCTCCCTGCCACACTGCTTGGTCTGTTAAAGCTTTTTTGGCAGAAAAAAATATCCCTCTGTTGGATTGGCCGGGTAATAGCCCTGATATGAACCCCATTGAAAATGTGTGGGAGCTGATGAAAAGAGAAGTGGCTAAAGATGTGATTACCAACAAAACCCAGCTCCTAGAAAAGATTATTCATGTGTGGAATCATCATCCTCAAATGCAGGAGACAGTACAATCTTGCATTGATAGCATGCCGCGCAGAATTAAAGCTTTGATAGCGGCTAAAGGTGGCCCAACTAAATATTGACTTTTACTAACATTAATTTCACTTTTCTTTAAAACTTAATAAACTTATGCTTTTCTAAATTAATGCTGTTTTATTTATGTCAAATAAATAGGTAATTGATTGGATAATATAAAAATAAAAAACAAATCAAATTAAAATAATAAAACGGTACAATATCACTCGGTAATTAATATTTTACATGAAATCTTGCAGTGCGTCTAATAATTTGGCCAGGGACTGTATATTTTCATTGAGAGCTACCACAATATCTTATTTAGGTCAAAATTCAATGTATTTTTCCATTTACATCTTTATGAGGATCATCGTACAAATTTGTAATACACTCGAACCACATTGTGGTAGATCATCAACATTTTTTAACTGAGAGTATCGTTTCACCTACTTGCTAACGAATGTTTTCGACTTGCCCATATACTTAGCAGCCGCTGTAGGCGATGATTACATAGGAACATAGCATTGAAGCGCGTGCATGCGGTGGCATTTTCATATACAGTACAATCCCGATTATCCGAATCGCGATTATCTGAAATCCGACTTATCCGAAACAAACTGTTAAAAAATCCCCATTATTCGAAACAGACGATGAGTGGTTTCCTTAACGCGTCGGGGACTCCCGACGTCTAGAATTTCACCGCTGTCTATTTTTTGGTTAGTCGAAGAGTGTTATAAGTTACTCATTATGTCTATTATTATCGAAGAGGTAATAGTTTCGTTTTAATAGATATTTTACAAAATGGAGCGTCATAATAATAATAAGCGTAAACGTGTTGTTATTACCTTAAAAGAGAAACTTGAAGCAATTGAACGTTTAGATAATGGTGAACTTTTTAAAAATATGGCGAAGGATTTAGGTGTAGCCGTGAGTACTGTTTCAGAGTGGAGAAAAAATCCCGAAAAACTTGAAAAATGGTGTAGGGTTTTGTCGTCGCCCACACAGGCACGAAAAAGTATGAAAAGCGATTAATACCAAAAAGTGGATGATTCTTTATTTTTATGGTTTACACAGAATCGAGAACGTGGAATACCAATTTCAGGAACAATTTTAAAACATAAGGCAGTGAGTTTAAGCGAAGAGTTGCCGGTTATTGAAGCGCCTGTAAATTTTTCTGCAAGCGACAGGTGGAAAAAAAGACATGGTGTACGTCAACTGAAAGTTTGTAGAGAAAGATTGACGGCTGATGTATCTGCTGCAAAAAAATTGGCAGAGAATTTTGAGCAGCTTCTGGAAGAACAGGGTTTACAACCAGACCAAATCTATAATTGTGATGAAACAGGCTTGAACTACAATATGTTGCCGTCAAATACCTTAGCTTCAAAAACGGAAGCTGGAGCACCTAGTACAAACGTAGCAAAGAACGTATTACTGTTCTCGCATGCAGTAATGCTTCTGGAATATTATTATGTATTGGTAAGTTAGCAAATCCACGAACCTTTAAGAATATTCGTCGCAATGCTTTTCCTGTTTTGTATAAAAATCAAAACAATGCCTGGATAAACGCGACTCTATTTAAAGACTGGTTTTTTGGAGATTTTGTTCCCAAAGTGGAACTTTTTTTAAAAGAACATGGATATCCTAGAAAATGTATTCTGTTACTAGATAACGCCCCTACTTACCCAAGTGCGGAGCAACTTGAAAGTGGGGATATAAAAGCAATGTTTTTGCCTCCTGCTGGAACTTCTCTCATTCTGCCTATGGATCAGGGTGTACTGGAAAATTTTAAACGCAATTACAGGCATTTGTTATTGGAGCATATTTTAGAAGTAGATGAAGGTGGCAATCTTATTGATTGTCTAAAAAAGATGAATTTGAAAAATGTTATATATTGGATAGCTTCATCCTGGAATCAAATAAAGAGTAGTACTCTGGAAAAATCTTGGTCAAAATTGATTCCACAAGAGGAGAGACATTACTCAGAGGCAGAAACAGAAGATAATGAAAGTTTACATCAAATTATTACAAGAATATCAGGATGTGAAAGTGTTACGGAAACCGATGTTTGTAAATGGTTAAACAGTGATAGTGTGGAAGATGAAATCACTGACCAAGAATTAATTAAAAGTGTATGCAAAATTCTAATAAAATAGACAGTGATGACGATGATGATAACAGAAGCCACTGACAATGTTCCAGTAAAAATGTCACATTCAGAAGGATTAGAGGCCCTAGAAAAAGCGTTAACTTATGTAGAACAACAAGAAATGCAACCGCCGCTGACGTTTTGCTTATGAAACGTTGGAGAGACATTGCAGCCAAAGACAGAACTAACGCAAAACGAGTGCAGTTAAAAATTACCTCATTTTTAAGACATTAAAGTTAAGAATGAAACTGTTTTATTTTCGATTTTCCGTACAAATACATAAAATAAGTAAACTAATTGTTCTATTATTTGTTTTAATAAATAACTATATACGTAATAGCATATCGTATAAATGCTTTTAAGTCAATCTGCAATGTTGTATTTATTCTAAACTTCTATTTTATAAAAAAAATTCGGATTAACCGAAATTTCGATTATCTGAAATCACTTTGGTCCATATTATTTCGGATAATCGAGATTCTACTGTATGTATTTAATTACATTGGATTGTTGATTTTAACTCTATAACATAACGATATATATTCTAGATAAGTTTGAGACTTTTCTGTCTAAAAATAAAAGTAATGTTTATAGATTATTTCAAATAAAATGACTCGACGAAGTGTTTTTGGTTCGAAAAAAGCCTTAAAAATATTTTCTTTTTAGCTGGAAGGAACAACAAAGAGATTTACAAAACGTGATGCCTCAACTTTCCTGCGAAACAGTGAAACTGGCGTTGTTGATCAGGTTATGTTAACATTAAATTCTGAAGGTTACAAGTTCTGCAAAATTAGGGTGAGATCCGTAAGAATTCCACAGATTGGTGACAAGTTTGCGTCTCGTCACGGACAAAAAGGAACTTGTGGAATCCAGTATCGTCAAGAGGTAAGACTTTTGATGGATATTTTTTAATGCAATATTATGTAACATTTACCCGTACAAGTTAACATTAAAAGGGTATTTTAAGCGACAAATTACTTTATAGCTGGTATTTATTACACTTAAAAAGAATAAACAAACTATTTCATTCCTAACATCGTTTCCTACCAAATGAGTGCGGCAAGGACAAGTAGACAACACTGGACAGAATTCCAACCTTGTCTTATGGAAAAAAATTATCTCGAATCGGTTACTGTGGTACGTCACTAAAAACCAGAATGATCACACGTGTTCTAGTAAAACCAGTTGTGGATGCATACCGACGTTGTCACTTATATTTGTTAATTTTAATAACAGGTTATATGTGGTTGTATATAATTTCTTAAAGTACAAATTTACTAAATATTTAGTTGTTTATTATAACCCTACTCAGCTTATCGATGAACGACCTCGGATCTCTGATTGAGTCAGAGAGTTCGCCAGTCTTCTTGACCTGTTTTTAACCACTAATTCAGATATTTACACTGGCACTGTAAATACACCGTTAGGTTCCTCCGACCATAAACTACTTTGGACATCGAGTATCCTACTGATCAGTAACAGAGAGGCGCCTAAACCGCTCAAGATTTGGCACTAAAAATCTGCCGTATAGAAAGAACTCAAAATATTTTCGAGGTTTCTTTTGATGAGACTTTTGTTTTAAATCCGACGACTCATCTGACTGCACTAGGGAGGTTTCCGATGTCATTTTGGCTGGTATGGAAGCTTACATCCTTTTTTCGTAGAAATGCCCTTCCAATGGCAAACCTTGGTTCAATCGAAAATGCAAAGAAGCTGTTCCTCTAATGGCGTCAACATCCCAACGTCATAAATCGGAATATCTTTTTGTACGCGCAACAGATCCAAAGAAATTATCGACGAAAGCAAGGAAACACATAATCAAAGAATTAACAACAAACTGCTTGCCTGTCCTTAACAATTCCAGGTCCGTTTGGTCAGTCGCACACCTCTTGAAAAAGCCAACTTGTCGACTAAATCTTTGCTTCACATTCTATTGTCGTTTTCCAAGGAAAAACACCACCAATTATTCCCATATTGCAGTAAAAGACGCCCGATATTGTCTTCAGACAGTGTATCGTAAAACGTTTTTTAATAAAGCTAGACACCAAAAAGGCTTCTGGCGCTGATGAAATACCTGTCATAATAGTTAAAAGTTGCGCGAGCGAACTAGCCCAAGTTTTCTACCGACTTTTCAACCTATGCTACAGAAAGGGATTATTTTCTTCCTGCTAGAAATGCGCTACAGTTCAGCCGATACTCAAAAGGTAAAAAGAGAGAAGAAAGTTATAGAGATGGCCACCAATCACCATCTTCTAAAATATCTAGGATTAAATATTATTAGCGACCATCAATATGGCTTTCCTAAGCAAAGATCAACAGGAGATCTTTTAACTCGTGTAATGCATGATTGGAACAACGCAATTGACTCTGGCGAATCTTGAGCAGTTGCATTTGATATATTCAAGGCATTTGAGCGTATTTAGCATGACGAATTTTTGGCTAAGCTGCGCTCTTATGGTATGTCTGAAAAGCTATTTTTATTAATCTTCAGAGAGCATTCTGTACAAGTGGCAGTCGACGGATTTCTTTCTAATACCTTCACTTATCAACGCCGGTGTGTCCCAAGGCTCCATACTATCTTCTACTCTCTTTCTCATTTACATTAACGATCTGCTGAAAAAGACTGGAAATCGAATGTACAGCTTTGCAGATGACAGTACGCTTATCTCTTCATTCACTTTAAACGCTCGGACATCGGCTGCTCAGGCGAGTGTCCGCAGACAGCGATCTGCTGGAAACTACCAAATTTACCGTTTGACAGATGACAGTACCCTTATTTCTTCATTCACTTTGAACGCTCAAATAGTAATTACTTATGCAAATATCCGTAGACAGCAGGAAGTCGTTCAACTTCAACTCTGTTAGAGTGACAGTAACCAAGTATTACAATAATTCAGGCGACAGTTTTTTTTTCTAAAAATGTTAATGTGCTGAACCCGACATAGTTATATCGGGGCACTCCATCCGAGTTTCGCGATGTATGCAATTACATCAGTAACGCCGGGTCTTTGACGGATAACTACGTTTCTAATACAATCCCGCAGTGACACTCCAGGCATTGATCTTTTCATTTTGCGCTGTGTTATTATAAGCTTTTTAGTGGATGCGATAGTTAAGGTTACAGTTTCCGCCCCATAATTCATCACTGGAAGCACACACTGATCAAAGACCTTCCTTTTTAGGCAGATAGGAAGACCACTCCTGAAGACATCTTTAAGTCTTCCGTAGGCTGCCCAAGCGAGCGTTATTCTTCTCTTCAATTTGCACGTTTGGTTGCCCGTTGTGATGCGAATCTCATGAGCAAGATAGGTGTATTTGTCCACTTTTCGTTAGATTGGAGTTTGAATAATATTGCGAAAGCCACTGAATCATTAACTATTTTAGAAATCTGATGGTTCAAATCGTTACTCGTCGATATTAGGACCGGTATAGTCGCACTGGTTTAAGGAAACATCACGCTTTCTCGGTGAAAAATTTTAATAATTTTTATGGGACTGATAAATTAATAAAAAAACATTTTTTGAGTCGTAATCGTAATATCTTTTTTCGTATACTCGGAACAGATCGAAAGAAATTATCGACGAAATCAAGAAGACACGCAATTAAAGAATTACCAAACTGCTTGCCTGTCCCAACAATTCCAAGTCCGTTTGGTCAGTCGCTAAGGCAGTTAGTCAAAATTTCACTAAATTCACTCTACCACCACACACTTCTTGAAAAAGCCAACTTGATGACTGTACTCTTTGCTTCACATTCTATTGTCGAGTTCCGAGGAAAAACACCACCACACATAATGCAGTAAAAGACGCCCGATTGTCGTTACGTATTGTAAAACGTATTCTAATGACGTAGTCTTCAAATACATAATTTTTAAATGATTTTTTATAGGATTTTTTGTAGCCTCATGTCAGCATATCGTTTGCTTTGGAGGTACAGTTTTGCATCAGACTGAAAAGTTATTATACCCATTATAGTAAGCTCTCCTTTTACCTACTTCTATCTTTCTTAGAACCACTACTACAAAAGTAGCAGCAGATGTTCGACGCAGGTAGAGCAAAACCTTTGTAAACGCCGCGAGGTTAATTTGGCCTTCCTTGCACCTGGCGCTATAATCGTCTATAACTTCAAAAGTATTTGAAATTTTCAGAGAATATTATTGAAATATAATACTTTCCAATGGGATACTTTCTAAAAAGTCCACTTTTAATCTTGAATCGCGTTTAAATATAACCATGCCGAACCTTGGTTGTGATTTTTTAATAAGGTTAATATTTTTTTCAGGATATGCCATTTACGTGTGAAGGACTTACCCCAGATATTATCATTAATCCACACGCTATCCCGTCTCGTATGACAATTGGTCACTTGATTGAATGTATCCAAGGAAAAGTATCTTCTAATAAGGGTGAAATCGGTGATGCCACACCTTTTAACGATGCTGTCAACGTACAAAAAATTTCTACTCTTCTTCAAGAGTACGGATACCAGCTCAGAGGAAACGAGGTTATGTATAACGGACACTCGGGCAGAAAAATAAATGCGCAAATTTTCTTGGGCCCAACTTACTATCAAAGATTGAAGCACATGGTGGACGACAAAATTCATTCTAGGGCTAGAGGTCCCGTGCAGATTTTAGTTAGACAGCCTATGGAAGGCAGAGCTAGAGATGGAGGTCTACGTTTCGGAGAAATGGAACGAGACTGTCAGATTTCTCATGGAGCAGCACAATTCTTAAGAGAAAGATTGTTTGAAGTATCAGATCCGTACAGGGTACATATTTGTAATTTTTGTGGATTGATCGCCATAGCAAATATGCGAAATAATACTTTTGAATGCAAAGGATGTAAAAATAAGACACAGATATCTCAAGTGAGGTTACCTTATGCTGCTAAATTATTATTCCAAGAATTAATGTCTATGAATATTGCTCCTGCTCCGATTAATGGTCCTATAAATGGAAAGCATTTTCATTGTATTAAGATTAGATTGAACAGATTTTTTCTTTATATCAAGTTAAGTTATTTTTATTTCTACATTTTAATTATCTAGAATTTTAAATATAGGTTGTAGAAGTCATTTTAATAAATTAAATTTATTTTATCAATTCATTTTTATTTAGTCTGTTCCTGCAATTTGTCATATTGGTAAAGATTGTCTACTGAAATGGTATAAGAGATTATATTTTTACAAACATACCAAGTGTGTTTTTATTTTTATTCACACATCGATATATATTACAATTTCCTTAATAACTACTCAACGGATTTTATTTTGGTTCTCACTAATGAGTGTTTCACAAGGAAGGTTTAGGTGTATAATGTGTGAGTGGACATTTTTTCTAAATTAACAGACCTATGACTATAAAATCGGAAAAAAATCAATCGTCGAAGAGATATTTTCGCATACGCTGCGTAAGTAGAAGTATAGTATTTTTCACTAACTTTAGAACACTTTTCTCTTCTCTTGCAGACACCATCGATCATTTACAAATTAACTATCCAAATGCCGAAATTGCCATCCTGGGCGACTTTAATGTCCACATCAACTGGCTTAAGTATTCAAATACTACCGATGAACAAGGTCGTGAAGCCGAATCATTTTCAATCGGTTGTGGCTTGACTCAGCTTATTGATGAACCAACACGGATCCCTGATCGAGACGGAGAGTTCGCCAGTCTTCTTGATCTGTTTTTAACCACCAATCCGGAGATTTACACGGTCAGCGTAAATCCACCGTTAGGTTCTTCCGACCATAGACTACTTTCGACATCGAGTATTCTACCAATCAGTGATAGAGAGGCGCCCAAACCGCGCAAGATTTGGCACTACAAATCTGCTAAATGGGAAGATCTCATGGAATATTTTCGAACTTTCCCTTGGTTGGACGTTTGTTTTCGATTCGACGACCCATCTGACTACGCCAGGGAGGTTTCCGATGTTATTTTGGCCGGTATGGAGGCTTACATCCCTTTTTCGAAGAAATGCCCTTCCAACGGCAAGCCTTGGTTTGACCTAAAATGCAAAGAAGCTGTTGCTTCTAAATATCTTGCATACCGACAGTGGCGTGAAGATCCTAACACCATAAATCGTAACATCTTTGTTTGTGCCAGGAACAGATGCAAAGAAATTATCGACGAAACCAAGGAGGTACACAATCAACGGATTAGAAACAAACTTCTCGCTTGTCCCGGCAATTCCAGGTCCTTTTGGTCAGTCGCTAAGGCAGTTAGTCAAAATTTCAACAAATCCACCATACCACCACTCACACGGCCAGATAATTCTATTGCAACGACACCTGTTGAGAAAGCGAACTTGTTGGCTGAACTCTTTGCTTCACATTCTACTGTCGATTTCCAAGGAAAAACACCACCTACTATTCCCATAGTGCAGTCAAGGATGCCCGATATTGTCTTCAGACAGCGTATCATAAAACGTATTTTGATGAAGCTAGACACCAAAAAGGCTTCTGGCGCTGACGGAATACCTGCCATAGTTCTCAAGAACTGTGCAAGGGAACTAACACCAGTTTTCTGTAGACTTTTCAACCTATCCTACAGAAAGGGAATATTTCCTTCCTGCTGGAAATGAGCCACAGTTCAGCCGATACCTAAAAAAGGCAAGAAGACCTTGCCAAATAACTACCGACCAATCGCACTACTCTCAATAATATCGAAAGTCATGGAAAAGGCTATCAATCAGCATCTTCTAAAATATCTTGAAGGATTCAACATTATTAGTGATCACCAATATGGCTTTCGTAAAAATAGATCAACAGGAGATCGTCTCACTTATGTAACACATGTTTGGAACAACGCAATTGAACACTTTGGAGAATCTCGAGCGGTTGCTCTTGACATATCCAAGGCATTTGACCGTGTTTGGCACGATGGGCTGTTGGCTAAGTTACGTTCTTATGGTATGTCTGAAAAGTTCTGTTTGTGGCTCTTATGTTTCCTCAGAGAGCGTTCTTTACGAGTGGCAGTCGACGGATTTCTTTCTAACACCTTCACTATCAACGCCGGTGTGCCCCAAGGTTCCATACTATCTCCTACTCTCTTATTTATATTAACGATCTGCTGGAAAAGACCGAGAATCCAATCTACAGCTTTGCAGATGACAGTACACTTATCTCTTCATTCACTTTGAATGCTCGGACATCGACTACTCAGACGAATATCCGCAGACAGCAGGAAGTCATTCAACTTAACAAAGACCTGGAAGAAATTCTATCTTGGGGTGACAGTAACCAAGTGGAATTTAACGCTACAAAAACCCAGGCGGCAGTTTTTTCTAAAAAAGTTAACGTTGCAGAACCCGATATAGTTATGTCGGGGCATTCCATCCCTCTAACATCGTCACTCAATCTGTTAGGCGTTAATTTGGGAGCAAATATGTCCTGGCATGAACATGTTGCAGGCATAGCAGGGAGAGCTTCTCAAAAGTTGGGAATATTGTTTCGAACCAGAAAGCTTTACACTCCACAACAACTGTTAATTCTCTACAAAGCTCAAATTCGACCAACTATGGAACACTGCTCCCATGTTTGGAGCTCCGCTCCCAAACATACACTGCATTTGTTGGATTCTATCCAGAGAAGAGCTGTTCGTCTGATTGGACACCCGGAACTGACCGACGGCCTTGATTCGCTGGAGCATCGAAGAACGGTTGGCGACTTGACCCTATTCTACAAGTACTTTCATGGAAAGTGTTCGAAGGATGTGGCCCGCTTAATTCCTCCCAGAGCGGTGCATGTTAGGAGTACACGTCGCGCTAGTACTTCACATTCGTATGAGGTTCAGCTTGTTACTCCTCGTACAACCCTTTTCAAGCAGTCTTTTATATGGAGAACATCATACCTTTGGAATAGTTTGCCCAGGATTGTGTTTCCCATCGAGTACAATCTACAGCGATTCAAGAACAACGTGAATCGCTTTCTCCGCACACGTGTCGCTCCTGTAGCGCTTTAGGGATTTCCCTGTAGCACGTGTGCTAGACCCATAAAAAAAAAAAGATCTAAGAAAGTGACTCAGCTACCTATAAAGTGATTAATTTATGGCTGTTTAATGACGAGGCTTCGTGCAGGGCCGCACTATACCTGATAATTGTTGGGTTTAAAATTTTATTGTTATAAGACAGTTGGATTTTAATGTTTTATATACTGAATAATACACAATATAGTAATTATACAAATATATTAAAACAGTGTACACTGGCGTACATTTGTTACAATTTTAGTTATTAATTAATATCTAGTTCAATTTCGCAATCGCTGTTATCTTGCATATCAATAATAAGTTTTTTTTACAGGTTCTAAACTATTTATATTTATGTACATACATCTATATGAGTTTTCATTTTTTTTTTGACGTGTTGAATACACTAAGTTGAGAATGGGGTATCTTTGGCACAATGACACTACTCAATATATATCACCACAACACCAAACACTTTATTTTTGCACCCGACGCGCGTTTCGCTAACCATGTTAGCTTCATCAGGAGCGATGATTAAGTCAATCATCGCTCGCGATGAACATGGTTAGCGAAACCTTAATCGTAAGTACAGTAGTAAGATTAAATTAGTAGGTGCAGATATTTGGTTTTTAAAGTCTCGCAAGAAATTTAAAATTTTTCCTAATTTTATTAAGGTTAATTTACCAAAATCAAACATTTCAGAAAAAGTTTCATTCTTTGCTAAACCAAAATGGCTTGACCAGTCAATCATCGCTCCTGATGAAGCTAACATGGTTAGCGAAACGCGCGTCGAGTGCAAAAATAAAGTGTTTGGTGTTGTGGTGATATATACTGAGTAGTGCTGAATACAGTTTCTCCAGTTTTTAACGGTTACATTTTTGACTTCTGTCTTTATCAACTCAATCACACTACTGTTGGTGTGTTATTGTGAGCACTTATATTAGACTTTATTTTATGCCATATCAACTCGATCGCATTAAAGATACAGTAATATGGTGGAAGCCGAATTATTTCGTGTCCTGCTTCCTTTACAATTTTATCACAAACGTATTCCTTTGAAAAATTGTAACTTTTTAAAACTTCTAATAATTGTTTAACTTATAACTTTCATGGAAATATATGTCACGTTCGCACCAAAAGGCTTGTATTTCCCTTTTTCTACTGGTGGAACTTGGTATCTTATTCATTTGGCGACTATGATATGATGCATTATCCATCACAATACAGCTATTCGATGGTATATTCTGCATTAATTTGTTTTGAAACCAATCTTCAAAAACTTCAGCGGTTGTATCACAATAATAATCCAAGCTGGAATCTGAAATATTCTTGGCTGCTAGAAATAGACATTACGGTATCCAGCCTTCTTCTGACCCCATATGTAAAATAATTATTCTTTTAACTTTATTTGATTTAGCTTTGATGTGGCATTTTTTGGATTTATTAATCCATCCTTTACTGGGTGTGTCGTCAGTGTCATACCAAGTCTTATCTAGGTAGATTATCGTTCGATTTTCCGATCTAGCTGTATTTATTTTTTCAAGATATTCCATTCTGAGTTGTTGTAAGCTCCGTGATTCCATTATAACTTGCTTTTTGTCTATTTTTGAACAAAAACCCCATACGATGTAGAATACGCCATAAAGTTGTAGTGGAACATTTTATGTCACAATTATCCTCGGACAGCCTCCGTAAAAGTGACAATAACGTAGGAACTTTTTGTTCTGCATACATTTCATAAATTTTACGACGGATTAAGTCTTCTTGACAGAAATCAATAAAAAGGTGTGTCGAAATTACCTTTGTCTTTTCGTGTTTTTTTAGGCATTATCGAATTATTTACAATTTTCCAAACTGTACTTTCAGGGATGCTTGTTAAAGCTGATGTCTCCATCAATGAAAAGTACTTTTCGTGGCCTCGCTCCACTAACTTTAAATACACTTTTAACTATCACTTTTACACCAACGGGCAAACATTTGTGGCTTCTGATAGAAAGGGCTTCGGATATTTTAAGACACTGTTGAATTTTATAATACACACTATTTCAGTATAATACTACAGATAAAATTCTTTATATTTATAAACACGAAGTAGCCAATAAAATGTTAGATTGAAAGGGAGGTGTATATATTAATTACGACCCTGTTACGGCCAGGTACGTGCAAAGATCCTAACGGTCGTTTAATGTTTTTATCGCATCAATTTGCCAAATCACTTTATTAGATCTTGAAAAATACTATACGTGTAAACAATGTAATGCAATATTGGTCGCCTTAAATAGCTCTACAAAAAAGTCTGCACAACACATGTTTATCTGCAAAGGTTAATCCAAATTATCGAAGGAAAGATATTAAAAATAGACGTGTTCGAATACTTCAACTAAAGAGAGTAATTTAGGTAGAAAAATATAAATCTGTATTAAATTAAATGTGTCTGAAACTGTAACATTTGGATGGATAGTTTAGATTTTATAAGGGTGTTTCTGAACTCGCGCGCCCACAACTGATTTGAAAAGTAGGGGCTCCTGTAATATTGCTAGGTAATTTAAATCCACACACACATAAATTATGATGTTCTGCCACAAAATCTCATGTATTTTCTTATGTCCCTTAAATCTATATTTTTGTGCCACTTTTGGATCCACTCTGGTTTAACGCGCATGCGCAAGGTTGAGACAGTGTTGCCGACTCTGCGTGAAGTAGTTTTCGGCTGTCTAAGGTATTATTAGTGTGTAATGGATAGAGACCGGATTATATGCAACATAAAAGTCTTGAAACATGCAGGCAAATATGCATGAAAAATGCTTAAAATATGCATGAAAAGGGTCAAAATATGCAATATTAAATAATAATAAAAAGTAGTAATTTTTAGTTTTTTATTTCAAAATCAGCATAAAATTAACAAGTTATCGACGAATTTAATTAACAATTATTTAACATTTTTTAAAATTATTTAACATTTGTATTCTTGTACACGTAAATAATAAGGTATTGTTCCAAATGTTGGGTAGTAAGATTGTGTCTTCGATCACTTAAAATATTTTTATAAGTGGAAAAAAACCGCTCCACATCCACTGAGGTAACTGGGCAGTATTTGAATTTGGGTGCTCTGTTAGCACTTATTGTTTCTAGCAAAAGTTCACCCGTCCCATTAATAAAACTATCAATTTGACACAAAGGTTCAAAGCCTGGGTTATTGCACAAAATGTTTTCAAACTTTTCTTTAACTCTACGCGGGAATACATCTGGCAATGTGGAGTTTATTTGACGGATTTTATTCATTACAGCTTCAATCCATGTTCCCCATCCAGTTACCACTAGTTCGGGAGGTAAAGGCACATTTGGCAGTTTTTCTTTATAGGCGTTATTGCGAGCAGGTGCACTTTCTTTGCTGATGAAATCAGATTATTTACATTTCCAAATGTGGATCGTACTTTTTCAGCGAGTCGATGGACTCCGTGAGCAAAGCACGTCACATGAATTAAATTTGGATAAAATACTTGGAGGATTTTGGCTGCCTTGATCATATAGGAAGCAGCATCTGAGAGAAATATAAACCCTTTTTCATCTGCAGAAGATTCAGGAAATATTTTTTTAATACCCTCGTTCACAAATCTGGCGATCGTAGAATGATTTGTCTTGTCAAGTTCTTTGCAGGCCACCAAATAGGAAGAAGAAGGCTCTAATCTTAGCGAACCCACAATTAAATTCGCAATATAGCGACCACTACTGTCGGTAGTTTCATCAGCTGAAATCCAAATAATGTCATCCTTAAGTTCATTACGTATTTCTTCCAGAACATGTTGGTAAATTGTTGGTATGTAATTTTTACGCAGGGTTGATTCGTCTGGTATTTTTTGATTCAAACAATATTTTCTCAGAAAATCTTTGAATGTACGATTCGTAAGTTTGTGGAGAGGAATATTACTTGCAAGTAGTGCTTCACATAAATCCATGTTAAAGTGGTTTTTTTGTTTGCCTATAGCAGTGGAATCACTGCTACTTGCTGCTGTTATAAGTTGTTGTCGTGGGCCTTTTTTTTGCAATCCTGCGATATGAAGACTTGTCTTGACATGCTGGTCAATTTGAAATTTTTTTGTGCACGAAACATTTTTCTTGCAAACTCGACAATATAAAACATTTCCGTCTTTATGTAAATGTTCCAGGATAATCAGCTACCCACGAAGACACTTTTTTCTGCGGGTGGCATGGTACACGTTAAACTTTAACACAACACGTTAAAAGTTGCAAAAAGACTACACTGATGCAAGCGCGTCAACAATAATGTGTTGTAATCTTGTTTTAAAATAAAAATTCGTCTTCGAGAAAATTGTTTATTTGATCCACGCTCAAACAAATATTCTTAGAAACTAACTACTTATCACTTAATATCCCTACCAAGAAACAAAGGAATAAAATACGGTCGTAATTTTGGGTATTCCCTTGGCACTATAACCTAATCGATGTTTAGACTATTGCAGGTAATGTTCCGGCGATAAGATCGGTTCCAGACGGCGACATTAACAATATCCTGAGCAATTCAATTGCCTAGTAATACCGAGAAATATTGTAAATATAGGAAAAATACGCATCATTACTAGATTTTGGGTAAAATATGCAATAATCGGTGAGAATGGTCTAAATATGCAAATGCATGCGGTCTCTAGTAATGGAGTTAGATGTCAAAAGGGCGTTATGAAATAGTGTTGCCAGTTCTATGTGAAGTAGTATTTTTTGGGCTGAAGATGTTCGTCGTTGAGGTGTGTGTGTGTGGTGTTGGGCGGGAAAAGATTTGGCTCCAACGAAGAAGTTATCGCCGAAACAGGCCTATTTTAAAGACAAAGACAAGTCCTTCTACAAGAAAGGTACGGAAATGTTAGAAAAGTATTGGACTGATTATATCGCTCTTGAAATGCTGTTGATGAATAAAGTCGAATTTTGCAAAAAAATGTGTTTTAAGTAGCTAGACGAAAAACTTTTCACGTGTAACACCGATCAGTTACGTTAGTTGCGAACAAACAACTGCGCGTTGCATCTGTTTGAAACTTTGAACACAACTGTTACAAGAATCACGCTTACCAACAATCATACCGCTTAACAAAATTTTCCTCCATTTTGTACAAATTTACCATACTTATTAATCTACCCTCGTATGTCCGACTCACATATGTCCGTAGATTTACCGAATTGTCGATTAAATGAAGGAATGGCTAATTAACCTATTTCTTTTTGGTCTGTCAAGAATTGTTACAACTTTTATCACTTCTACACACCCATAAAACATCCAGAAATAAATAAAAATACCCTCTGATGTACAATTTTATCATAATAACGAATTGTATCCCACTCTTCTTTTATTTGTCAAACCATCCCGCGACGGATTTTGCCATATCACGGCTCATCAGCCGAGCTAGGAACGACAAATAAGGGAACGAATCTTGCAGTACTAGCGCAACATTGCAGTAAGATACAACAAATTGTGTCTCTGGCTGCTAAAAACGCAAAATTTAAAAAGCATACTGGTGAAATATGAGCTTGGTTCTTTTTTAATAAAGGGTGTCCCAAAATTCATGCAAGATTTGAATTTGGCGCCATTTGTACGGTAAAGTGTTGCCAACAAAACAAAAAACACAGCACGACAGCTGACAGTTCAGGGTTATTAAAAATGGAGCGCTACACGAAAGAACAACGTATTTTCATAGTTGAGCAATATTTTAAAAATAATGAAAGTTTGGCAGCTACAGTTCGGAATTTTCGTACAAAATATGGTCGGATTAGTGATTTAACCTCATCAACTGTGAAGAGATTAATTAAAAAATTCAGACAGACTGGATCAATTAGTGATCTTAAACGCTCTGGCCGTCTTTCAACAAGTCGTTGGACACAAAACATTGAAGCAGTTCATGAGAGTGTTACTGCGACTCCAGGAACATCAATTCGGCACCGTGGTCAAGAATTGGACATTTCGAGAAGCTCTCTACAGCGTATTCTCACGAAATATTTGCATCTTCATGCTTACAAAGTTCAATTAACGCGAGAACTGAAGCCTACTGACCACGCACAACGAAGAAAGTTCGTTGAATGGATTATGGAACAACAAGTGGATACTAATTTTTCTAAGAAAATCATCTTCAGGGATGAGGCTCATTTCCATCTTGATGGCTTCGTTAATCGACAAAATTGTCGCATTTGGGGTTCAGACAATCCACACGTGACTGTTGCGAAACAAATGCGTCCATAACGTGTCACTGTTTGGTGCGGATTTTGGGCTGGAGGCATCATCGGACCATTCTTCTTGGAAAATGCGGTTGGCCAGGTAATGACAGTTAATGATGATCGTTATCGCGACGTGTGGTTTCAACAAGACGGTGCCGCATGCCATACAGCCCGAGAAACAATTCAATTACTGCATGAGTCATTTCCTGGTCGTGTAATATCCCGTTTTGGTGATCAGAATTATCCGTCCAGATCATGCGATTTAACGCCGTTCGACTTTTTGCTTTCGGGTTTTTAACGTCTAAGGTTTATGCCAACAAGCCCAAGACCATCCACGACTTGAAGGAGGAAAATTAAGCTCTGTATCAACGAAATTCAGCCGCATTTATGCAAAACGGTCATGGAAAATTTCGACAAAAGAGTGCGTATGTGCCAGCGTTCTTGCGTGAATTTTGGGACACCCTTTAGTTGATACTGATTTTTATAGACGTAGGGTAAAACCCTTTTTGTCGATCTGTAGCCCTTAAAAGCCCCCAACGGAGGTCAAGTATGCTTTTAAACTTTAGGCTTTCATCAGCTAGAGATACAATTTGTTTCATAAAGTTTGTTGTTTTATTAAAAAAAGAAACCTAAGTTAAGATATCTCATAAAGTATAATTTCTTTAAAAATTCTTACTGCCCCATTGAAATCTATACAAAAAGCTATGGGTGTTTGTAATTAAGAGAAAGACACCAAATTCAACACTGTTAGCAAAAATGCAGAGAATTACGAACCAAAATTTGACAGGATTCTTCTTCTTTCAGCCGCTCTCTACCCACTGTCGGGTATAGGCCTCTCTCAAATCTTTCCATTTTTCTCTATGTTGTGCTTGTTGATACCAGTTAAGCCCCCGATTCTCTTCAGATCGTCGCTCCATCTCTGTTGGGGTCTTCCTATGCTTCGCTTTTCACCCCATTGTCTCCACCTAGTGATCTTGCCACTCCAGTTATACGTCGCTCTCGCTACATATCCGGCCCAGCTCCATTTCAGAGATGTTATCCGTTTGATGATATCATCCACCTTTGTTGTCTTATCCATTTATTAGTTTTCTTGTCCTTCAGAGTAACACTCAACATCTTCCTTTCTATTGCTCGTTGGTGAACTTGTAGTTTTTCTATTGTTCTTTTAGTTAAAACCCATGTCTCGGCTCCATACGTTGTAGCTGGTGAGATACATTGATTATAAATTTGGGTTTTTGATCTTTGAGGAATGTTCATATTCAGTACATATTTCAATTTTCCATATGCTGCCCATCCCATGCGTATCCTTCTTTCTATTGCAAGCTGCTGGTTTTCCTTTCATATCGTTCTTATTGGGCCCAGATAGATGTACGTGTTTACTTTTTTTGCTGTTGAATGTTCAATCACTATATTTTCATCATTGGTCTCTTCGTTACTCATGTACTTTGTTTTGGAGAAATTTATGTCAAGTCCCACTTTTCTTGCTTGGTGGTGGGGATCTGTGATCATCTGGATCATTTTATTCTTAGTGTTTGCTATAATTACAATGTCATCTGCGAATCTCAGGTTGTTTAGCCGATCGCTAGCTATCAGAAGGCCATTTTCGTCCCAATTCAGTTCTTTGAATACATCTTCTAAGATCATTGTAAACAACTTAGGCGATATTACATCGCCCTGCCTTACCCCTCTGTTCACTGGGATCTTGTTTGTCAGTTCTTGGTGTACCATAACTTTGAGTGTTGCTCGTTCATATATTCTGGCTATTAGTTCGCTGTATCTGTGGTCTATATGAGCATTTCTAAGAGCTCTTATAAGCGCCCATTTTTCCACTGTGTCGAAAGCCTTGCGAAAATCTACAAATGTGAGCCACATTGGTATATTATATTCGGTGGCTTTCTCGATTAGTATTCTCAATGTGTGCAACTACTCAATCGTACTGAAGCCTGATCTGAATCCAGCCTGTTCTATCGGTTGGTCTAATTCCATTTTGTGTTCCAGTCTGTTTGTTATGATTCGTGAGAACAGCTTGTAAACTTGGGAAAGTAAACTAATTGGCAGGTAGTTTTCTAGGTTTTTCGGGGTCACCTTTTTTGTTTATTAAGATGACTATGGCATTTTCCCAGTCTTCTGGTATATTTCCACATTTGAGGCATTCATTATAAAGATCTTTTAATTCATTCATTAGGGCTTCACCTCCGCATTTTAGCATTTCAGGTATAATATCATCCTCTCTAGCCGCTTTTCCACTTTTCATCTGTTGTAAGGCTTTTTTAACTTCATCCATTTCTATGTCAGGAATTTCTTCTGAGTTGACATTAATTACTCTTTTGTCTGTTGATGAATTGTCCTTTTCAACTACGACATTTTGGACTTTTGTACTGTAGAGGTTTTGATAGAAAGTTCTAATTCTGTTCTGGATATTTTTCTTTTCATTGATTATGTTTCCTTCTTGGCCCTTCAATTTAATTATCTCACTTTTACAGGCGTTTGCTCTTCTAAAAACTTTTAATCCTTTGTTTTTCTCTCAGGATTAACGGTATCAATCAAAAGTGACAATTAATCACTCTAAATTTTGGTTACTGTAAACGTCTGCCCTGCGCTTTACAGTGTCGTAAAGTGATGGCCGCTCTTAACTACAAATGCGAATTTAAATGGGACGACGACGCGCTGCTACTTAGTGGCCAGACAGAGCAGTCTGTGTGAATCAGTACGAAATATACACCACGGGGTACAAGCCGTTACAGAATTTGCACTAAAAAGAGGTTACAAATTAACTATCCAAATGCCGAAATTGTAATCCTGGGCGACTTTAATGTCCACAACATCAACTAGCTGAAATATTCAAATACTAACGACGAACAAGGTTGTGAAGCCGAATCATTTTCAATCAGTTGTGGCTTAACTCAGCTTATTGACGAACCAACAAGGATCCCTGATCGAGACGGAGAGTTCGCCAGTCTTCTTGATCTGTTTTTAACCACCAATCCGGAGATTTACATGGTCAGCGTAAATCCGCCGTTAGGTTCTTCCGACCATAAACTACTTTCGACATCGAGTATTCTACCAATCAGTGACAGAGAGGCCCCTAAACCGCGCAAGATTTGGCACTACTGTCTGCTAAATGGGAAGATCTCATGGAATATTTTCGAACTTTCCCCTAGTTAGATGTTTGTTTTCGATCCGACGACCCATCTGACTGCGCCAGGGAGGTTTCCGATGTTATTTTGGCCGGTATGGAGGCTTACATCCCTTTTTCGAAGAAATGCCCTTCCAACGGCAAGCCTTGGTTTGACCGAAAATGCAAAGAAGCTGTTGCTTCTAAACATCTTGGATACCGACAATGGCGTGAAAATCCTAACACCATAAATCGTAACACATTTGTTCGTGCCAGGAACAGATGCAAAGAAATTATCGACGAAACCAAGGAGGTACACAATCAACGGATCAGAAACAGACTTCTCGCTTGTCCCGAAAATTCCAGGACCTTTTGGTCCATCGCTAAGGTAGTTAGTCTAAATTTCACCAAATCCACCATACCGCCACTCTCACGGCCAGATAATTCTATTGCAATGACACCTGTTGAGAAAACCAACTTGTTGGCTGAACTCTTTGCTTCACATTCTACTGTCGATTTTCAAGGAAAAACACCACCTACTATTCCCATAGTGCAGTCAAGGATGCCCGATGTTGTCTTTAGACAGCGTATCATAAAGCGTATTCTAATGAAGCTAGACACCAAAAACGGCTTTCTGGCGCTGACGGAATACCTGCCATAGTTCTCAAAAACTGTGCGAGGGAACTAATACCAGTTTTCTGTAGACTTTTCAACTTATCCTACAGAAAGGGAATATTCCCTTCCTGCTGGAAATGGTGCCACAGTTCAGCCGATACCTAAAAAAGGCAAGTAGACCTTGCCAAATAACTACCGACCAATCGCATTGCTTTCAATAATATCGAAAGTCATGGAAAAGGCTATCAATCAGCATCTTCTAAAATATCTTGAAGGATTCAACATTATTAGCGATCACCAATATGGCTTTCGTAAAAATAGCTCAACAGGAGATCTTCTGACTTATGTAACACATGTTTGGAACAACGCAATTGAACACTTTGGAGAATCTCGAGCGGTTGCTCTTGACATATCCAAGGCATTCGACCCTGTTTGGCACGATGGGCTGTTGACTAAGCCACATTCTTATGGTATATCTAAAAAGTTCCGTTTGTGGCTCTCATGTTTCCTCAGAGAGCGTTCTTTACGAGTGGCAGTCGACGGATTTCTTTCTAACACCTCCACTATCAACGCCGCTGTACCCCAAGGCTCCATACTGTCTCCTACTCTCTTTCTCATTTACATTAACGATCTGCTAGAAAAGACCGAGAATTCAATCTACAACTTTGCAGATGACAGTACACTTATCTCTTCATTCACTTTGAACGCTCGGACATCGGCTACTCAGACGAATATCCACAGACAGCAGGAAGTCATTCAACTTAACAAAGACCTGGAAGAAATTCTATCTTGGGGTAACAGTAACCAAGTGGAATTTAACGCTACAAAAATCCAGGCGGCAGTTTTTTCTAAAAAAAGTTAACGTTGCTGAACCCGACATAGTTATGTCGGGGCACTCCATTTCTCTAACATCGTCACGCAATTTGTTGGGCGTTAATTTGGGAGCAAAAATGTCCTGGCATGAGCATGTTGCAGGCATAGCAAGGAGAGATTCTCAAAAATTGGGAATATTATTTCGAACCAGAAAGCTTTACACTCCACAACAACTGTTAATTCTTTACAAAGCTCAAATTCGACCAACTATGAAATACTGTTTCCATGTTTGGGGCTCCCCTCCCAAACATACACTGCATTTGTTGAATTCTATTCAGAGAAGAGCTGTTCGTCTGATTGGAGACCCGGAACTGACCGGCGGCATTGATTCGCTGGAACATCGAAGAACGGTTGGCGACTCGAGTCTGTTTTACAAGTATTTTCATGGAAAGTGTTCGGAGGATGTGGCCCGTTTAATTCCTCCCAGAGCGGTGCATGTTAGAAATACACGTCGCACTGATACTTCACATACGTATAAGGTTCGGCTTGTTACTCTTCGTACAACGCTTTTCAAGCAGTCTTTTATATGGAGAACATCATCCCTTTGGAATAATTTGCCCAGGACTGTGTTTCCTACCGAGTACAATTTACAGCGATTCAAGAACAACGTGAATCGCTTTTTCCGCACACGTGTCGCTCCTGTAGCGATTTAGGGACCTCCCTGCAGCACGTGTGCTAGACCCATAAAAAAAAAATAATCACTCTAAATTTTGGTTACCGTAAACGTTTGCCCTGCGCTTTACAGTGTTGTAAAGTGATGGCCGCTCTTAACGACAAATGCGAATTTAAATGGGACGACGACGCGCTGCTACTTAGTGGCGAGGCAGAGCAGTCTGTGTGAATCAGTACGAAATATACACCACGAGGTACAAGCCGTAAAACAAAAACCGTTGCAGAGGTTACCGTTGTAGTTTGAATTTTGACTCGATGATAACTCCCTAATATTTTGTCAAAAAATATTGACAACATTAAATATTGATTTGTTTCAAATAAATGTCAAACATTTAAAAAATTTAAAGTTCATATCGTTTCACTTTGTCCATCAACTTATGCCAAAATTTTGGTAGTTTTTCATAGGAAAAATGAATATAAAGAAATACAAGGTGCCTCATCTCAAATAGTCATGGAATATTCATCAGACTGGAAGGCTAAAGGCGAATGTGCGATTTGTGGTCGCGTATCTGAACGTTTTCCAGTATATTATTGCTCCCAGAAGCACCAGTATTGTCAGAATTGTTTTAAAGAACTTACATTTATTTCAAAAGGTAAATCCATTTTACTTAACATTTTTTCATATAACTGTAATAACTGGATATATATTTGGAGTAGATATATCTAGCTTAGTTATTGTGCATTTCGTGTGAGTACGATATAAGTTAATTCCATAAACAAAATTTATTGTTAGACTAAAAATATTGTTAGACTTCAACGTAAACATGTATAATACAAAAAATAACGGATCTGATAATTTTTTAATTTAGTAAAAAATATATTTTTATATAGGGACGCACTTTGAATAGGATTTTACGGTATAAAACTAAGATTATATGATTCTTACAATTGGACTGACAACACTAAACAACGTCAATTGGAAAAAAGTTTTATTTATTTTTTTCAATATATATATATATATATATATATATATATATATATATATATATATATATATATATATATATCCTGGACAAAATTAACGCAACAATACTCGTATATTAAATCATACAAATCTCTATAATGAATTAATTTTAATAATTTTTTATGAAGATTGGTTACATTAAAAGTTAGAAAAAACTTATTCGGATACTTTAAAAGTGAATTAGCTACCAAATTTCTCTATAAGATTCGAATTAAAATTATTCTTAAGACCTAATAACAAAATCGTTGAAATTATGTAATAATGAAAAAAATAAACTGGGACACTAGTAGCAAAATTAATGGTGTAACTGGGACACTAGTAGCGTGTGTTGCCTCCTCTACTTCGGATGACCGCGTTTATGCGCCTAGGCATGCTTCTAATTAAAATTTGGATAAAATCTTGAGGAATTTGCTCCCATTCTGTGATAACTGCATTTTCAAGTTCCCTCAGGTTTCTAGGTGCAGGTATATGACGTTTCACATTTTTCTTAAGGTGATCCCATACATGTTCTATCGGATTCAGATCCGGGCTTTTTGGTGGCCATTGCATAATCGGTATATCAACTTGATTAAGATAATCGAGTACCTCCCTAGCCACGTGAGATCGAGCGTTGTCTTGCATAAACAGGAAATTGGGCCCCACAAAATGACCGAAAGGCATCACATGTTCTATTACAATATTCTCAAGATAGTAGTCAGCATTCATGGATCTCATACGGACAGGAACTAACTCTGTGCGAGCATCAAAGCAGATGCCACCCAGAACATAACAGAGCCACCGCCGAATGGAATCCTTGCAGAGATATTGCAAGGAGCAAACCTCTCTCCAGGTCTTCGCCATACTCGCTCACGACCATCTGGATGTTTTAGACTAACCCTAGTTTCATCTGTGAAGAAAACTTGTTTTCAATCATCCACAGACCAGTTCTCGTGATTTCGAGCAAAACGTAACCTGGCAACTCTCTTCTCTCTAGTAAGCAAGGGCGCAATGGTTGGTCTTCTACTGTTTAATCCAGTTTCATTTAACCGTCTTCTAACTGTTTTAGAAGAAATTATGACATTGCGAACAGCTTCGAGTTCATTTGTTATTATACACGTAGAACTAGTGACAGTCCTGTTTCTTAAATCATATTGTCTTATAAAATGTTCATCTAGGTCGCTAGTGCATCGTTTTCGCCCTTGCCCTAGCCTTCTAGAATAAGTTCCTACTTCATTCAAGCGTCTTACCATACTACTTATTGTGGAACGATGTTTGCCTAACAAATTGGCAACATAACTCTGACAATATCCCTCGTCCAATAAAACTGAGGCTCGCACTACCTCGTGTTCAGTTAAATTCCTTGTTCGATTCATTTTTCTAATTCTCCGGAGTCAAAAATAAAACAGTCTACCACAAAAACGTATTACTTTTAAAAAGGGGACAATTTATAAGCTTACTTTTAAAGAAAATCTATCGCATTATTACAGAAAATTGTTTATCTTCTAAAAAATTCTTTAAAACTGTAAATCTAAACGAATTGTTTTGATTTCTGTCATGAACAACGAAACAAAATATGCATAGCTTACTATTCAAATATTCGATAAACTTTAAAACTGACATAAGAAAAAGATAAATTAATTTTCAGATTGTTGCGTTCATTTTGTCCAGGAGTTTATATATATATATATATATATATATATATATATATATATATATATAAATATATATATATATATATATATATATATATATATATATATTTATATATATATATATATATATATATATATATATATATATATATATATATAGGGTGTTATAAAAATCACTGCTTATACTGGAACTTGCAAGCAAGCAGCAAGTTGCAGCAAGACCGGTTGCAGAAAATTCGCTTTAAATAGCGAATCTCAATAATAAAGTAAAAAATCGACCCTAAAGAGATGATGCAATGATCGAAATGAAAATATTGTTTTTGCTTCGCTACTGGTAAACAAAACTACTAAACAATATGGCCACTTGTTAACAAGAACGTGATATTTTTCAAAAGCTTTCGAATTTCAAAAAAGTATTGAATATGCTGCATGACCCCCACGAGTCACCCTTTTCTATATATCCCAGTGATGTGCATAACACCCTATATATATATATATATATATATATATATATATATATATATATATATATATATATATATATATATATATATATATATATATATATGTAATAGTTTATCCAAATATCTTAAAAACATTCTCAATAATGTAATTTACAAAAATAATTACTATATTAAAGACTCATTCCAATTCAAAGAAAGAATAATAAATGTGGAACTCCCAGATAATTACATACTAATATCACTGGATGTAGTATCACTGTATACCAGTATACCATTGAACCTAGCAAGCAATATCATCAAAAAAAAATTGAACGAGATCAAACTTTGGAAGTTCTTATTTTTGCTAGTAATTCGTTCGGAAACCAATATTTCCCTAGGTCATAGATTACTTTCTTATTAACTCTATAGAGCAGTCATATACAAATAAATAGACCGTCATCTAATTTTAAAATTGTCAAATATATATTTATTTTAGGTAATGCAGGTCAATTAACATGTTTTGTATGTAATGTTACTGGCCAGTTTATAGAAGTTCAAGGTGATACAGAACGTTGTAGTATGTGTTAAAACATAAGCCTGGTATAGGAAGGCCGTATAGATATAATGTAAATCCTACACTTGGCACAAGGTATAACTATTCTAAAAACTACCAAGATTTTTGTACACCATCCACATCAGTCACTTACGAAGATGAAGAAAAAATGTTTGAAACACTCATTGGAATGTCTAAGGAAAAATTTTATAAATGCCAGGCTATCTACAAACAAGACGCAAATTTTGAACATTGTAACAAAAGTAACAAAAAATCTAACGCATACTCCGCAAAGTCGAAATTTTTCATACCTTCATATTCAAAAAGACCATTTAAGTGCCCCCATAAGCCGTGTAATAAAACTGTAGCTTTAGCACAGTTTGTCAGTCACTTTAAATCTGACCATAAAGATGTTCAAATGTATTCAGTAGAAAGAGGAAAAGAAATATTATTATCTTTTGACGTGTCAGTCGCTGAACATGACCGTAACATTTGTTTGGCTATGATTACCGTATATGAATTCAATCGAATTGATTACTTAAAAGGAGGAAGTTCGGAAAGTATCGTCAGAACATGTAACAAATTTTGTCAAAAAGTACCTATAAGTACTTTCTGGCTTATGGTGACTGGTTCACACGAAAGGAAGTTAAATTCTGCTTTTTGTCTATTCTGGTTATTTACTAATTCAGAAGAAAGTCATAAATGTACAATAGAATTAAGCTCTAGAAATGATTCCGTGTCTTTGTCAACGTATTGTGGAGTGTCGACTGCTTTTGATAAGGATTTGTCAATTGTTAAGAAGAAGTTACAATGTCTCATCGTACCCAAGTCACTACTGCGATCATTTTTAAAGGAAGGTGCTTTATTAAATTTAAGAGTAATTGTACACTAATTTTGAACTTATTAAAATATTGCTAAGCAATATGTCTATGTTCTTATGGTATTATTAATTAGTAATTTATATTTTAATAATAATTTATAATTTAATATAAAAGCAATACAAACCAGCTAATTAATATATATATATAACACATGGGCTGAAAAGTCCCGGGCCTAACACATAGATGGCGCTAGTTTTATTGCAGTCACCTTTTTTTCAGTTAATACTAACCTTCAAAAGACAGCTGTTAAAATTTCATGATATTCTATTCATTAGTTTGTGAGTTATTGTGCTAAGAGTGACGCTACTTTTGTTATTTTCAAAACAATGGATCAAAAACAATTTCGTGTTTTAATTTGACACTGCTTCTTGATGGGAAAAAATACCGTTCAAGCGAAGCAATGGCTTGAAAAGTGTTATGGGGACTCCGCTCCATCAGAAACAACAATAAAACGTTGGTTTGCTGACTTCAAACGTGGTCGTAGAGACACCGATGATGCAGAACGCAGTGGACGTCCAAATGAGGCGGTCACACCAGAAAACATCAAAAAAATCCATAAAATCGTTTTGAATGATCGAAAAGTGAAGTTGCGTGAGTTAGCTGACATCGTAAAGATATCAAAAGAACGTGTTGGCTTTATATTGCATGAACTTTTGACTGTGAGAAAGCTCTGTTCAAAGTGGGTGCCGCGTTTGCTTACTGTTGATCAAAAACAAGAACGTGTTGATGATTCTGAGCAGTGTTTGGCCATGTTTAAACGTAACAAACCGGAATTTTTGCGTCGATATGTGACAATGGATGAAACATGGATCCATCACTTCACTCCAGAATCAAAACGATCGTCATCTGAGTGCACAGCAACTGGTGAACCTCGTCCAAAGCGCCCGAAAGCACAACAATCGGCTGGAAAGGTTATGGCCTCGGTATTTTGGGATGTGCGTGGTGTAATATTCATCGACTATCTTGAGAAAGGAAATACCATCAACAGTGAATATTATATAGCGTTATTGGAGCGTTTGAAGGCCGAAATTGCAAAGAAACGACCGCATATGGCAAAGAAAAAATTTTTGTTTCATCAAGACAACGCACCGTGTCACAAGTCAATCAAAACAATGGCAAAAAACTACATGAATTGAACTTCGAATTGCTCCCACATCCACCGTATTCGCCAGATTTGGCTCCCAGCGGCTACTGGCTGTTCGCAGACCTGAAAAAAAATGCTCGCCGGTAAGAAATTTCGCACGAATGAAGAGGTTATCGCTGAAACTGAGGCCTATTTTGAGGCAAAAGATAAATCGTTCTACAAAAGTGGTATTGAAATGTTAGAGCGGCGCTGGAATGATTGCGTTGCTCTTGATGGAGATTACGTTGATGAATAAAGCTAATTTTGAACCAAAAAAAACCGTGTTTTCTTTGTTAGGCCCGGGACTTTTCAGCCCATGTGTTATATATATATATATATATATATATATATATATATATATATATATATATATATATATATATATATATATTAGAGTGACCGGATCTCATAGAGGGGGAAAAAAAATGTCGGAATCTTGTTCGTCTGGACCCCACAAAACGATTCCCCTTTCCAGATATTGAGATAGCCGAAATTTGAGCTCGATTAAACGACGTTAACCCGTGCCGCTCGTCGCTCAAAGTTTGAAAAAAAATCCAAATTTTTGGCCAAAAAGCTGACATATGGAGCCATAACTCCAGAACGGTAAATAATAGAAACACGCTTAATATCTCAAAAGAAAGCTAATGTTGTTCTTCAAAATTTATATTCTATACATAATTGTTGTTATTTTAAGTCAAACCGAGTTACAACAGCCTTTAGCCCCAAAAACGTGACCTGGTACCACTAGGAGCATACTTCGTATATTTTGTTATTAAGTGATAAATTTTGCTTTTTTTTTGGTATATTTTTGAGTTTAAAGTAGAAATATAATAAAAAAACAAAGTAATACTGATAAGTCTAATGACATTTTTTATTTTAAAATATAAAAATTAGGTATATAATACATACAAAACAGACACAGAAAAGATACAGGCGTAGTACCTACATGAGTTGATAATTTTACATAGTTATCTAATCTATTCTAGAGCTTTTGTTAAAGTAGTTTTTGAAACGTCAGGATATAATGTTCGGCATTTACTTACAACTTGCAGGACATATTGCTTTTGGTCTTCATCTTTTGTCAGAAGGTCGTTAAAGTCGGTTATTAATTTAACACCACGCTCAGCCATATCATTAACTACTTTTAATGTTTTGACAATTTTCAATCCTTCTTAGAAGTCATTATTTTGAGGCCAGGTGTTTGGATGTTGTCTTAGGAAATCTGTTTTTATATTAAATTGGTCAAAGAATGTAAACCTTTCTTTGGTAAGTAAATTTACCAATCCTCCATCAACTACCTCTTTTAAGTTTTCTTTCCTAACTTTTGGATTTACAACCCTAGCGTGCTGTGATGGTTCATCTGTGCTACTAAGCAATTTATTAGCCATTAACAACTTTTCATCGTCTGTAATGGTGGGATCAAAAAACGATAATCCCACCAACTTTGCATTCAAATACCACAAATGGTTCGGAAATTTGGTCAGGGCTATTTCTGCAATGTCGTTGTCACATTCTTTATAGTCCAACAGACTATGCAAAATACCTAAATCTTGCTTTGGTGCAAGATGAGCTTTTGGAGCATTGAACCAAGCTTTAAAATAAATTTTAACTAGGAAAACAGAAATGGCACGCACAGAACTTTCTTCTTCTTTAGACATCTTAAATGGACGATGAAAAAATGAACATTTTTAAGCAGTAAATAGCCTTTGCCATCCACCTAGCGTGATGAATGGCTCCTGGAGTTCTAAAACCCACAACATTGCCGTCTAGTGATCCAACAAATACGAGAACCAACTGCAATAGCTCCTTGTAGTCATCTCTGGGGTGGCTCTCAGTTAATTTGGTCTCGAATTCAGCAGTAACATTTGCAATTACTTCTGGAGTTAGCTGCTTTTATATTAGATCGTCACTGATACCTGTGTCGTATTTTCCTTTGTCTATCTTGGGCCACGCAGTGAGGAATCTCTTGAAAATGTCTGGATGAGGTCCAGTGGTTGATCCCATTTTTGTGTCGAATACGCCTCTTAACAGAATTTCCAAGATATGGTGACGGCAAGCTAGGTATAACAATTCTCTTCCTAACATTTGCTCCAATATGACGGATGCTCCTTTGAGTCTTCCCGTGTTGGATGCTGTAGTGTCCAAGCACATCGCCTTGACGGTATTGAGAAGACCCCATTCATGTAGGCATTCATATACGGCTACGGCTTGCTCCTCTCCAGAGCTGTTTGCTGTTACAGGAACTCCCAGCAGCTGTTCCTTTTCGCCATATGAAATAGCTATAGCTATTCGCTCACATTGTTTATTTTTTAAAACACCCGGTAAAAGTTTACCGTCCCAATGGACAACCACGGGCTCTTTTTCAGGAATGTTTACTTTATCAAAATTTTTTTATTATATTCTCTGAACATTTGCCTTCTATCATGTAATAAAGTTTTCGAGACTTTTTACTTAAGAGGATCAAGGTTTAGTGCTTCTAGAGTAGCTATTAAAATTCTCGTGGCATTTCTGTCGGATACCTTACATCGATCTAATAAAATGGACAATTTCATGTTTAAAATCTCTGTAACGCCCTTTGCAAATGAAACTTTCATCCTCTTGCTCTCAGATGGTCCTAGATCGTCTGCAGCTTCTTCAGGGATGTCCATTTTCTCCAAGCTCTCAAGTTCCTGGTAGATGCTGTCCTTCAGTGTCTTAAAATATCTTCACTAGATAATTGTTCGATCTATCCAGCTCAAAGGCACTTTTTCTAAAGTTTCACTAAACTGAATAAATAAAAGGTCGGTTGTACGCTGAAGTAAAAACACCCATCCCTAAAATAGAAATTAGATTCCCCTCCTTTTTACCTGCCAAACGGGTCTTTCTTTGGTAAACTAGTCAGGTAATCCCCATATAATAAAAGATTAAATTTGAACAAAAGGCTCTTTATGTTTGAAAATTGAGTTCCAAAATACTTTTTAACAAAAAAATGTTAATTCCGAGACACATTATGTAAAAACCCGTAAAATTCTTAGAATACTCCCAAACTAGCTCCTACTGGTACCAGGTCACGTTTTTGGGGCTAAAGGCTGTTGTAACTCGGTTTGACTTAAAATAACAACAATTATGTATAGAATATAAATTTTGAAGAACAATATTAGCTTTCTTTTAAGATATCAAGCGTGTTTCTATTATTTACCGTTCTGGAGTTATGGCTCCATATGTCAGCTTTTTGGCAAAAAATTTGGATTTTTTCAAACTTTGAGCGATGAGCGGCACGGGTTAACGTCGTTTAATCGAGCTCAAATTTCGGCTATTTCAATATCTGGAAAGGGGAATCGTTTTGTGGGGTCCAGACGAACAAAATTCCGACATCGATTTTTTGCGGTCACCCTAATATATATATATATATATATATATATATATATATATATATATATATATATATATATATATATATTTATATATATATATATATATATATATATATATATATATATATACATATATATATATATATATATATATATATATATATATATATATATATATATATATATATATATATATATATATATATGCAGTGCGACCTCGATAATCCGGACTAATTACAACCGCGGTGATCCGAATTAGTAAATAATTCGAATTACTGAAGCAGGACATTATTTATATTAAAAAACGAATCATTTAGCACGAAACACTAGTACATACATAGAAAAATAGAAGCATATTTTATCAAGATTTATCTTATTTTGTAAAAAAAATCGTATTTTTTTTTGCTTGACCCTTCTCTGGTTCATTATAAAAACAATTTCTTTTAATCTTTGAAGTACAAGAACATCACTTAGAGGGATATCATTTTCTTCTGCCCATCTCATGCACACATTGAAACTTGTAACTGCCTCATCATTCTTCACAGGGTTCTTAACAGTCTGATTTGTATTAGTATTTAACTCTGAACCTTCATTATCACTCTCGTGTTGTTCATCTGTATCATCTATGTTTTCCAGTGATAACAAATCTTCATCATTTTCAAGCCAATTACATATTTCCACGTGCGTGAGATTCTGCTCAGTGAGAATATTCACCATATCTGAAAGATCTGTTAAATATTTACGAATTAACCAAAAAAATACTAAAAGAAAAATTTCAGGCTTTACCTTTCATTTCTTCATTCGTGGAAAGCAAATTGTGCCGCAATTCACTCAGAGGAATCAGCTCTTCAGCATCATATTCAGTGTCTGGGTTGGTATCTGCCACATAAGCTATAATTTTGTGCCAGCATTTTCTCAAGACTTCAGGGGAGACTTGTTCTCATGAATTGCATAGTAGACATACAGCATCTTTTGGGTTAATGCTTTTTAATATCCTAACAAGATTCTCTTCATTATTTGATAAAATATGGGCTAAAAGACGTTTCCGAGAAAATAATTTTGTCAGTCTGATTGCATTCTGGACCATAGGCTGCAAAAGTGCAGTACAATTTGGTGGAAGAAATAATGTTGTAAACTGTCCATCGTCACTAGTCAGCTCTTCTATAGTTCCATGGCTCAAAGCGTTATCAACGATTATTATCAGGGCTCTTTCAAGCAAGTTGAGACTTCTTAAATGACTTTTGACTTGACGAATAAAAGAATGATGAAACCAGTTTAAGAAAATTGCTGTAGTCATCCATGCATTGGCAGATGATTTGTACTCAACAGGTATGTTCACATTTTTAAAAGCCCTCGGATTTTTGGCCTCTTCTATTACTAAGAACTTTAATTTTTGTGATCCATCAGCATTGTAACATGCTAGAAAGGTAACGCGTTCTTTGTTTATTTTTCGACCTGGTGCGGTCTTTTCCTGAGAACAAACCAGCGTTTTTTCAGGCAACATTTTCCAATACAGAGCTGATGCATCTGTGTTGTATATTTGAGTAGGTCCAAGGTTTAATTCTTTTATCTTATCTGCGAATAAAGTTAGGAAAGGATCGACGGCACTTTCATCATTGGATAGTTTTTTTCTTTCGCCGCAAACTTTTAAAGCACGCAGACCATGTCTTTTTCTGAAGTTAGAAATCCAGCCTCTGCGAGCTTTAAAATTATCATTCCCGTAGGTTTCAGTGTAAAAACTGTTTTGTTTTGCCTGATAAAATTTCGTAGGAAATTGGGACGTGCCTTGATCGTTGCGTACAAAACCATGTATACAAACGCGTTTCCATTTCGGGATATTCGGTTTTTCGTAAGGTTTTTTGACGCCAGGACCGGAATCACATTTGGAAATAAATCTAAAAGAAGTTACACGTTCATAGTGAGTGTCCAAAATTATCTCTAAAATAAATCATATACACATACCTTTTGATTTCCCTTGCTTCTTTTTTATAGCCGAAATTGTGGATGTTCCTACTCCGTATTCATTTGCCAACACTTTTCCAGTTTCACCAAGAACTACTCTTTCTAATATATCGGACTTTTGTTTTATTGTTAGTGTAATATGTTTTCGTTTAGAAGGCATTTTAATATGTAGGTACATATACGTAAAAAAAAAACGTTTACATACTTATATGAACCACATAAAGTAAAATAGAACATAGGTATGTTGTACTTGTGACAATAAACAAACAACTATAAAGTCCTTAACCTTTAGACGCGATACGCGATGCGTTGTAGGCAAATCAAAGGTACCTACAGTTTGTGTGGATCCCAGATGTATTAGACTGGAAGTTAGGAGAATCCTCTCACTATCAATTCAAATCAGTTTTTCCATGTAGTTTAAATTAAGTAGATGTCTAAAAACGCAGGTCCGGATTACCTAGTACTATCAAATCCGGATTATAAAGTACACAATGCAATAGAAATGTTTGTCCGGATTATTAAAGAATCCGGTTTAATGGAGATCCGGATTATCGGATATATATATATATATATATATATATATATATATATATATATATATATATATATATATATATATATATATATATATATATACATATATAAGCCTGAAAATGTAACTGTGAAAAATTTGTCGCGATGGTCAGCCAGGGACGATGCCTGTGCCCGCCTTAATAAAGATTGAAACTAAATAATAGCGGCTCTTGAAGCTATAAAAAATGACTCTGCCCACCAAAAAGTTTTGCTTAAAAGTGAAGCTATGGGCTCAACTAAATTCCTTAGAAACGGCTATATTAACGGAATTTTGGGGATCTATATTAAATTCTACAAGGTGTCGATACAGGCGTAGAGGTAGTTTCAGGGCTCTTTTTTTTTTATGGGTCTAGCACACGTGCTACAGGGAAGTCCCTAAAGCGCTACAGGAGCGACACGTGTGCGGAGAAAGCGATTCACGTTGTTCTTGAATCGCTGTAGATTGTACTCGATGGGAAACACAGTCCTGGGCAAACTATTCCAAAGGTATGATGTTCTCCATATAAAAGACTGCTTGAAAAGCGTTGTACGAGGAGTAACAAGCTGAACCTCATATGGATGTGAAGTATTAGCGCGACGTGTACTGCTAATATGCACCGCTCTGGGAGGAATTAAACGGGCCACATCCTTCGAACACTTTCCATGAGAGTACTTGTAGAATAGGCTCAAGTCGCCAACCGTTCTTCGATGTTCCAGCGAATCAAGGCCGTCGGTCAGTTCCGGGTGTCCAATCAGACGAATAGCTCTTCTCTGGATATAATCCAACAAATGCAGTGTATGTTTGGGAGCGGAGCTCCAAACATGGGGCAGTATTCCATAGTTGGTCGAATTCGAGCTTTCTAAAGAATTAACAGTTGTTGTGGAGTGTAAAGCTTTCGGGTTCGAAATAATATTCCCAATTTTTGAGAAGCTATCCTTGCTATGCCTGTAACATGTTCATGCCAGGACATATTTACTCCCAAATTAACGCCTAACAGATTGAGTGACGATGTTAGAGGGATGGAGTGCCCCGACATAACTATGTCGAGTTCTGCAACGTTAACTTTTTTAGAAAAAAACTGCCGCCTGGGTTTTTGTAGCGTTAAATTCCACTTGGTTACTGTCACCCCAAGATAGAATTTCTTCCAGGTCTTTGTTAAGTTGAATGACTTCCTGCTGTCTGCGGATATTCGTCTGAGTAGTCGATGTCCGAGCGTTCAAAGTGAATGAAGAGATAAGTGTACTGTCATCTGCAAAGCTGTAAATTGGATTCTCGGTCTTTTCCTGCAGATCGTTAATATAAATGAGGAAGAGAGTAGGAGAGACAGTATGGTAACCTTGGGGCACACCGGCGTTGATAGTGAAGGTGTTAGAAAGAAATCCGTCGACTGCCACTCGTAAAGAACGCTCTCTGAGGAAACATGAGAGCCACAAACAGAACTTTTCAGACATACTATAAGAACGTAGCTTAGCCAACAGCCCATCGTGCCAAACACGGTCAAATGCCTTGGATATGTCAAGAGCACCCCCGCTCGAGATTCTCCAAAGTGTTCAATTGCGTTGTTCCAAACATGTGTTACATAAGTCAGAAGATCTCCTGTTGATCTATTTTTACGAAAGCCATATTGGTGATCACTAATAATGTTGAATCCTTCAAGATATTTTAGAAGAAGCTGATTGATAGCCTTTTCCATGACTTTCGATATTATTGAGAGTAGTGCGATTGGTCGGTAGTTATTTGGCAAGGTCTTCTTGCCTTTTTTAGGTATCGGCTGAACTGTGGCACATTTCCAGCAAGAAGGAAATATTCCCTTTATGTAGGATAGGTTGAAAAGTCTACAGAAAATTGGTGTTAGTTCCCTCGCACAGTTCTTGAGAACTATGGCAGGTATTCCGTCAGCGCCTGAAGCCTTTTTGGTGTCTAGCTTCATCAAAATACGTTTTATGATACGCTGTCTGAAGACAATATCGGGCATCCTTGACTGCACTATGGGAATAGTAGGTGGTGTTTTTCCTTGGAAATCGACAGTTGAATGTGAAGCAAAGAGTTCAGCCAACAAGTTCGCTTTCTCAACAGGTGTCGTTGCAATAGAATTATCTGGCCGTGTGAGTGGTGGTATGGTGGATTTGGTGAAATTTTGACTAACTGCCTTAGCGACTGACCAAAAGGACCTGGAATTGCCGGGACCAGCGAGAAGTTTGTTTCTAATCCGTTGATTGTGTACCTCCTTGGTTTCGTCGATAATTTCTTTGCATCTGTTCCTGGCACGAACAAAGATGTTACGATTTATGGTGTTAGGATCTTCACGCCACTGTCGGTATATATATATATATATATATATATATATATATATATATATATATATATATATATATATATATATATATACAGGGTTACAGGGAAAGTCGTCCTAGATAATTAAGGACGTTATAGTTGAGGTCTTTTCTGACCGATTTGATTCTATAACATGATGTCCTAAACTTAACCGTTTTCGAGATATTGAAGTTTAAAGATTTTCTAAAAAAAACATGTTTTTTTTGCTTTTATATCGATTTTTTTTTTTTTTCTTTATTAGAGGTTCTCGAGTGCGATTTTTTGGTTATTTTTAGTTAGTCTGTATGTCAAGTATCAAAAATCATCAAAAAAATTTGAACTAGTTACTAACAGTTTTAAATGGCGGCTTGTTAATGTTTCTAAATTACGATTTTTACCAAGTGTTTCCTACTTTAAATCAATAAAGAGAAAAAAAAAATGGATGGAAGTTATTCTGCAAATTATTTTAAAAACTTTTACGTCTTTTTAGCTTTCAAAAAAGGTATAATACTAGGAGTTTAATAGGAAAACTGTACACAGAATGACACCTAAAGCGGGCTCGGGTAGCAAAAGGTAAATTTTTAGTTCTAGGTGAAAATACGAAAAATACACAAATAAAACAAAAAAAACCTTGCAATTTAATATTTTTTATTAATTATAATTCATGTTCTATATGGTCGCCCCTATTTCTAACACAAATTCTCATTCTTTTTCTTAAATTACTTTTCATAACGCTGGTTGTGAGGTGCCGCCTCATTTCGTCAGCCGCATCAATTATTTTTTGTCTTAGGACATCCACGTTTTCGATAGGAGTCATCTGGTCGTATACGAGACTTTTCATGTGACCCCACACATAAAAATCCATCGGTGTTAGATCTGGAGTTCTCGCTGGCCAAGGTATGGGTCTTCTAATCCATATGTTGGGATAATTGTCATTGAGCCATGCACGAACACTTCCTCTGTAGTGAGCTGGGCAGCCATCGTGTTAAAAGTACATGTTTTGTATCAAACCAATAGGTAGGTCTTCTATCAAATGAGGTAAATCGTTCCGCAAAAAATTGTCGTATTCCTCGCCATTCAAATTATCTGGCAGGAAGAATGGCCCAACTAAATAATTTGAAATTATACCCATCCACACATTTAAGCTGAATCTTGTTTGTGATCCTTTCGTTCTTTTTTTGTTTGGGTTGCCTTCCTCTTTAGAAGCCCAATAGTGGGCATTGTGGTCGTTGGTAAGACCGTTTTTGTCGAATTTCGACTCGTCAGTCCATAGTATTTTCTTAAAAAAAGATGCATCTTCGACATCGGTATTGAGCATAAATCTGCAGAATTCTAATCGTCGCAACGGATCCCCTTCTTTAATGACTTGCACGGGCGTATAGTGGTAAGGGTGTTGCCCAACAGTATGCATTAGAAACCATACCTTCCACTGCGAAATATCAAGCTGTTGTGCTACAGCATTTGTAGATGTGGTTGGGTCCACCTCAAAGAGACGTCGTATTTCGTTTTCTTCGTCTTCGTCAAAGATACGTGGTCGTCCCATGTCAGTCCGCCGTCTTTGTACGGAACCAGTTTCTCGTAGTCTTCGATAAGTTCCATCAAATACGCTAACATCAGGTACACGACGAGTCGGATATCGCAGTATGTATTCATCACGTGTACGCTACGACACTCCTTCGCAAAATCCGTAACACATTAGGATGTCAGCATATTCCTCGTTGGTATACGTTGCCATATTCACAAGCAGAGATCAAAATCGAGTTACGAGCCAATTCACACAGTCAGAAGATGAAACACAGATATTTTTGAAAAGCACGGTATAGCACATCTACCACGGACGAATCGCATGAGCAGACTAAAAATCATTTAATAATGTTTACTGAACAGAAAATGTCACTCGCACAGAGAGTACCCCGACCGGAAAAAAAAAATGCTTACCCAACTCTTTTTATTGTTTGAAGGTGCAGGTAGTAAACCGGTAATTGGTAGTATCTAAATTCTATTATTATGTTACAAATTTTGGATGGTTGTAGCTTCTGCTTGATGGAAATTCATTATAAATATATAATAAAAGACTGTTTTTAGTCAATTTCCACTGGTTTATTTAAACTGCGATGACGCGTTTCGCTGTCGATGCAGCTTCTTCAGATCTACATTTTACATCGACAGCGAAACGCGTCATCGCAAGTTAAATATAAACCAGTGGAAATTGACTAAAAACAGTCTTTTATTATATATATATATATATATATATATATATATATATATATATATATATATATATTATTATGTTACTCTACATTTGGGCCTATTGAAATCTCATTTTCTTAGAATTTTCAATAGATTCAGCAGATATTATACCGTTTTAGATAGCTAAAAAGACGTAAACGTTTTTAAAATAATTTGCAGAATAACTTCCGTACATTTTTTTTTTCTTTATTGATTTAAAGTAGGACACAGTTGGTAAAAATTCGTAATTTAGAAACATTAACAAGCCGCCATTTGAAACTGTTAGTAACTAGTTCAAATTTTTTTGATGATTTTTGATACAGACTAACTAAAAATAACCAAAAAATCGCACTCGAGAACCTCTAATAAAAAAAAATCGATATAAAAGCAAAAAACATGTTTTTTTTTAGAAAATCTTTAAACTTCAATATCTCGAAAACGGTTAAGTTTAGGACATCATGTCATACATATCTCCCCCTCAAATCGGTCAGAAACGACCTAAACTATAACGTCCTTAATTATCTAGGACGACTTTCCCTGTAACCCTGATATATATATATATATATATATATATATATATATATATATATATATATATATATATATATATATATTTTAGGATAGTTTTTTGTTCTTGGTCTTGCGGTCATGAAATTAAGAAAAATTATATTTCCATACCATACATTCCTGAATTAAGTAATAAGATCAAAAAAGTCCTTAAACCACATAACATCAACATAGCAGAAAAACCGGCTAACAACTCAAAAAATATCTTCACCAAACTTAAATCAACAATACCAACAGCAGAACAAACAAACTTAATCTACAAAATAGACTGCATGAACTGTCCAAAAACATACATTGGACAATGAAAACAATATTTAAAGAGACGAATAACAGAACATAAAAATAGCATAAGACACACAAACCAAAACCATACTGCCCTATCAAAACATGCCCTAGAATCCCTAGATGAATTGCATAATTTCAATTTTAATAATGTCCAAATCCTAGACTTCGAAAACAATCATAAAAAACGAAACAAAAGAAATGATACATATACGAAGAACAAATAACACCTTAAATTATCGAAATGACACGGAAAGCCTGGGTATTGTATACAATGATTTAATAACCTAATAAAGCCTAATTACTAAACTAACAACAATTAAAGTAACAACAATATAAAAGCAATAAATAAATTTTGGATTTACCCATTTTACCTGTACAAATAGTGAAATAAAATATGTGAACCTTTTAAATTTAGTATTATGAAAACTGTGAAACTGTAAACATGTAAACCAAAAGATCCAACTAGATATAAGGTAGGAAAACTATAATTAAACACTAATATTTATTCTTTATATATATTTCTATATAAAACAACAATAATCATCAATTTTACATCTTAAACATTATTTTTTTTCTCTTTCTTGTAGTTCTGAAGATGGTTTAAATAAAATAAACCGAAACGTTAACCAAAAGTAAACTTGTTTCATTAAAAATTGACCGCAAGACCAAGAACAAAAAAACTATCCTAAAATTATTCATTAACGGTCAGGAAAAAAAAAACACACACACACACATATATATATATATATATATATATATATATATATATATATATATATATATATATATATATATATATATATATATATATATATATATATATAGTATACAGATGAACAAAAATAATTCTTTTTTTTTTTTTTTTTTTTTTTTTTATTGGTCTAGCACACGTGCTGCAGGGAAGTCCCTAAAGCGCTCCAGGAGCGGCACGAGTGCGGAAAAAGCGATTCACGTTGTTCTTGAATCGCTGTAAATTGTACTCGGTGGGAAACACAGCGCTGGGCAAATTATTCCAAAGGGATGACGTTCTCCATATAAAAGATTGCTTGAAAAGCGTCGTACGCGGAGTAACAAGCTGAACCTCATACGGATGCGAAGCAC
>CM032456.1:213028429-213108429 GCA_019049505.1 Pachyrhynchus sulphureomaculatus | reverse complement strand
TGTGGAATCATCATCCTCAAATGCAGGAGACAGTACAATCTTGCATTGATAGCATGCCGCGCAGAATTAAAGCTTTGATAGCGGCTAAAGGTGGCTCTACTAAATATTGACTTTTACTAACATTAATTTCACTTTTCGTTAAAACTTAATAAACTTTTGCTTTTCTAAATTAATGCTGTTTTATTTATGTCAAATAAATAGGTAATTGATTGGATAATATAAAAATAAAAAACAAATCAATTTAAAATAATAAAACGGTACAATATCACTCGGTAATTAATATTTTACAAGAAATCTTGCAGTGCGTCTAATAATTTGGCCAGGGACTGTATATATATATACATATATATATATATATATATATATATATATATATATATATATATATATATATATATATATATATATATATATATATATATATATATATATATATGTGTGTGTATATATACACATATATATATATATATATATATATATATATATATATAATATATATATATAATATATATATATATATATATATATTTTACTCGTGTTTTCACAAGCTTTCATTTGACACCACACTCGATGACCTACTAAAAAAATTTTTTTTTCACTTCCGATTTCACCCCTCAAAACCCTTAAGTCAAAATTTAACTTTCAAAACTAGACGGCTCTGATGAAGCCATCAATTCCTATATTAGTACCAAATTTCAGCTTTCTATGTCAAATAGTTTGGGAGAAAATCGGGTGTGACAGATAGACAGACACCGAAGTGATCTTATAAGTGTTCCGTACGGAACATTAAAAAATACTCATCTCGACGAGAGGAAAAAATATTGCGACAGTTGAAAAAAATTGGGGAACATCCTCAAAAATAGGAGAATTGGTCTGTTTTTGGGGTTTTTAGCGTATTTTTCCCATTTTATTATAAACTTAAGGAAGATAAACTAGAAATTCTGACAATTTTTGATTCTAAACAGAAAAAAAAAACGAAAAATTTAAGGGGCTAGGGATGTAATTTGAACCTTCTGGTCAGCAAAAAATTGGCCGATTTTGTCTTTTTTTGTCATTTTTTGTGAATAAATAGGTGAACTTGCAAACTGTTAATTTTTTTAGTTAACTCTGGAAATATGTTTCATGGAAATTATATTTTAATTGACTGAAACGTAATTTTAGCCATTCTTTACATATTAGATATATTTTTCATCCTTCATAATACTAATAAATTTTACCAAATCACGTTTTTTTTGTTGTGACAAATTTTGTAAACAACTTTTTTTCGGTATACTACTACCTTACCTAAAATATCAGAAAATGGTCCTTAGTCCTCAAGCTTCCATTTGAGTACTTAAGAACTCATTTAAACATTTGAGGCCAGAGAAATTGGCCATTTTAGTCTCAAATTTAATTTTTTTTTAATGTAAATTTACGATTTCTTTTTAAAAATTCTTTTTTACTTTTATAATATTTTTCAGTGCCCAAAGTTATTTTTATTTATTATACATAGGTTACTGTACAGGATGGGTCAACGATAGAGTAAAGTTCATTATCTCATTTGTTTCGGGAATGACGAAAAAATGTTAAATACGATAATTTTAGGAAATATTAAGGTGCATAGTTTAAAATTATTTTGAGTATACAGGGTACTTCAAAAAAGTGTGGCCGATATAACATATGATTTTTAAATGGAACATCCTATTTTCTAATTTATTTTTAAATTCTACGTGCAATTTTATAACTTTTTTATTAATAATGTTATATACCTAAACCTAGTAGTTTTTCTAATATTTAATTAAAAAAAAAAAAATACTAGTTTTCAGTTTTGTAAAAAATTGCGAGTAGCGCCATTGTTTCTGAAGGTGGAGTACTCATAATTGGTACGAGCGTTTTATAGAGATGAAAAAAAAGATATATGTAAAGAAATTTGAGTTAGATATTCAAAATAACTTTGTGCATTTCAACTATTTTAAATTGAAAAATCTCAAATTTTTTAAATGGCACACCCAGTATATTATTATTTTTTTCTGATAGATTTTGCAAAACCCTCCAACTTTTATTAAGTATGTCATATACCTATTTCTAATAGTTTTAGATTTATTTTGAATTTTTCAATTTTTACCCATGTTTTTAATACACTTACGCTATAACATCATAGTTGCCAAGACAAAACATGTCTATTAAGCAAGTGACGTATAAAGGTAATAGTTATGCATTTTCCTAAAAATGAATTATATTCTGGGCGAGGCGGGAAAAAATTGTCTTTTGGCAGTAAGGCTTTACGGAGCGAAGTACTCTTATAGAGGTATACCCTCTAGAAAATCTTTTCAGTGCTTAATGGAACAGTTTGATGGTAGAGGTAGCGTTGAGTATATGAAACTAAAAGTAGTAAACCAGAATACTACCAATGAGGAAAAAGAAATGGAGATTTTACTTCATGTTTAAGATAATCCCCAGGTTAGCAGCCGTCAACTAACTGATTTATCTGACACATCTCAATCTACGGCTAATCGCACTCCGAGAAAATACAAGTATCATCCCTTTCATATGGAACTACACTAAGAACTTCAAGACCGTGATTTTGAACGACGAGTAAACTTTTGTACCACCATGAATGAAGCAATAGAGGCCGATCCAAATTTTTTATCCAAAATAATATTTTCTGATGAAGCTACTTTTCGTAGTAATGGAGCAGTTAACCGCCATAACATGCATTATTATTCAACAGTTAATAACATTTTGGGCCCGGGAAGTTCAAAACCAAAACCATTGCTCGCTTATGGTATGGTGTGGAATATTAAATTTTTGAATTATTGGTCCATATTTTTTGTGCGAACCGCTTAACGGGCCTAGATATCTAAATTTTATGCAAAACGAATTACCCCAGCTTCTTGAAGAAGTTGATAACTTTGAAAGGGAACAAATGTGGATTCAACAAGATGGAGCTCCTGCTCATTACCACCGTGAAGTTCGGGAATTTTTAAAACGATCCTTACCCACAAAAATTGATCGGTAGGGATGGATTCATTGAACAGTCCCCTCGATCATGTGACTTAACACTTTTAGACTTCTTTTACTACATTAAAGATCGTGTTTATATAAATCTTCCTCTAATACCAGTAGATATTGAATATAGGATACGGAATGCGCAGGGCGATAACGCCCTTTATGCTAAGAAAAGTGAGGGAAAATATAGTAAAACGACTAAACATGTGTATTCAAGTAGACGAATATATTTTAGAACATTTTTTACGTCATAATAATTAATCATCAGATAAGTTAAACTATATTAAAATTATTATTTGTTTATGTTTTCACAATAGCGTAAGTGCATTAAAAACAAGGGTAAAAATTGAAAAATTCAAAATAAATCGAAAACTATTAGAAATAGGTATATGACATACTTAATAAAAGTTGGAGAGTTTTCTAAATCTATCAAAAAAATAATAATATATAGGGTGTGCCACTTAAAAAAATTGAGGTTTTTCAATTTAAAATAGTCGAAATGCATAAATTTATTTTGAACACCCTGTAGCATCTAACTCAAATTTCTTTAAATATATCTTTTTTTCATCTTTATAGAATGCTCGTACCAATTATGAGTATTCCATCTTCAAAAACAATGGCGCTACTGGCAATTTTATACAAAACTGAAAACTAGTATTTAAAAAAAAAATTGAAATATTAAAAAAACTACTAGGTTTAGGTATATAACATTATTAATAAAAAAGTTATAAAATTTTACGCAGAATTTAAAAATAAATTAGAAAATAGGATGTTCCATTTAAAAAAACATATGTTATATCGGCCACACTTTTTTGAAGTACCCTGTATACTCAAATATAATTTTAAACTGTGCACTTTAACATTCCCTAAAACTATTGTATTTAACATTTTTTCGTCATTCCCGAAACAAACGAGATAATGAACTTTACTTTATCGTTGACTCACCCTGTACATGTTTAGCCGCTAATATATTGGAGCCCAAAAACTGAAAATTTACATTTTTTCCACTTTTAAATCTAATTTATTGAAAATAAATAAAACGTTTTTCCGTTTATTGAAAAGTTTTTGACCACCCAATACAAGTTTACATCCGTTTCTTTTTTCCACCCTGTATAAAAAATGATAAACTTAATTTTATAAGCGTTTAGCATTGTATCGGTTTTTTACGAGCAGTTAAATTTTAAATTTTTAAAAATATAGCCAAACGTGTGCAATGTTGATACTTACCTTTCTTTTAATATCAGAAATGTCATCGTACGACACCCACTGATTGCCCATATGTGCATAGGGACCTATACGGCCCAACGTATCTCGTTTTACAGTCCAACTTCTACTTTTTACTCTTTCACATATCTAAAATTAAGGTTTTTTTCTTTACTTTATAGCTTAACTAGATCGATAGCATTTTATCAACATTCTGCCAGCTAGCAATAGTAATTAACACGTAGGTTGAAAAGTTTATGCTCTGACACATAGATGTTGCCCTTTTCAATAAATCCATATAATTTTTAGGAAGTACCAACCTTGAAACGATACTTGTCAAAATTTCATGACATTTTGACGATTAGTTTACAAGTTACAGTGGTTTTAGTGACGCTACTTTTGATATTTTCAAAATAATGGAAAAAATCGAATTTCGTGTGTTTTAACACTGTTTTTTTTTTATGGGAAAAAAATACCATTCAAGCAAAGCAACGGCTTGATAAGTGTTTACGGGGACTCTCTCCTGGAAAATCACTTATAATTTATTGATATGCTGAAGTTAAACGTGGTGGTACAGGTTCAAATGATGCTGAACGCTGTGGACGCCCAAATGAGGTGGTTACACCGGAAAACATCCAAAATATCCACAAAATTATTTTGGATAACCTTAAAGTGAAATTGCGTGAGATAACTGATACCCTAAAAATATTTAAAAAACGTTGTTGGTCATATTTTGCATGAACATTTGGGCATGACAAAGCTCTGTTCGAAATGGGTACCGCGTTTGCTCACAGTGGACCAAAAACAACAAGTTGTTGATGATTCTGTGCGCTGTTTGGACCTATTTAAGGACAATAAAAAGGATTTTTTCATACGATATGTGACAATGGATGAAACATTGATCCACCACTACATATCGGAATTAAATCGGCAGTTAGCCGAGTGGACACCAGTCGGTGAAAGCCGCTCGAAGTGACCAAAGACACAACAGTCGGCTGGGAAGGTTTTGGCCTTTGTATTTTGGGATGCGTACGGAATAATTTTCATCGACTATGCTGAGAAGGGAAAACTATGAATAGCAAATATTATATAAAGTTATTGGTGCATTTCAAGTCAGAAATCGAAAAGAAACGGCTCTAAATGAACAAGAAAAAAGTGCTGGTTCATCAAGATAATGCACCGTATCATAAATCAATGGTTACGATAGCAAAATTGCATGAATTGAAGTTCGAATTGCTTCCTCATACACCGTATTCTCCAGATTTGGCCCCCAGCGACTATTATCTATTCGCAGACTTCAAAAAAATACTCGCAGGAAAGAGATTTGGCTCCAATGAAGTAGTTATCGCCGAAACCGATGCTATTTTGAAGACAAAGACAAATCCTTCTACAAGAAAGGTATAGAAATGTTAGAGAAACATTGGACAGATTGTATCACTCTTGAAAGAGACTATGTTGATATATAATGTCGAACTTTGCAAAAAAAATGCCTTCTTGTTATAACTCTTTGTATCCCAGAAAACTGATAATAAAAACTTTTTTCGTATTTTCATTATCTACTCCTGAGTTTTTTTTAAAAGCTGTAATTTGTGATGAAATTTGAATTTTGCATAATTTTCAGTAAATTAGAAATTCACCTCATAGAAAGCTAAAAATCCTCCGGCTCTTGTAAATTCTCCTGCTTCACCTGGCCCATATGTCTTTTCATTAAGTCCATAATGAGTGGCATCTGCTAAACTAAATGACTGACCATATAATGGGGCATGCCCTAATTAATTTTTTGGGATCGGCTCCCTTTTCTATCCAGTAATGTAATGAGAAGTTCTAAAAAAGAGTATTAATTAGTAAAATGGTTTAAATTGAAAAGCGTCGAGGAATTAAAGTAACGATAAACAGTACTTACGGCATTGAAGTAATCATAAATATCACCAGGATAATAATATAACGGAGCAACATGTCCGGTTTGTTTATCCCAGTGTCCATGGAAATCGTATGTCATAATCGCAATCCAATCAAAATGTTGGCTTAATGATGGAACGTCATACCCAGCATCAATCACCGCCTTACTAGGGGAAACCGCTGTTGACAGTAAAAGTCCTTTGGGCTTGAAAGCGGCACTTAACTCGCCGACCAGGAAGCGAACCCTTGTTTGTCAGAGTCGGGCCCTTTATTACAGTCAACCTGTAATAGCGTAATATGTGTAAGTTTAATTGTTTAAAAGGTAAATTTATTTTTAGATTTACTCTTTGAATTATTTAAAAGTAAATATGATAAATTATAGTGGAGATAATATTGTAGTCAGTTATGCCAGAAAAAGCAATAAATTGTACTTTAGGAGAAATGTTTTTGCATGTACCCTTATATCAAATACTGATATACAATACAAAACACACTGACATTCTCTGTCACTGTGTTTTGTATATATGTATTTAACCTGACAGAATAATGCAAAAAAGGGGTCAAATCCAAAAAAAAATCCCAAGTTATATTTTATTGCTGGAATCTCTTCTTTTTGATGTGTACATTGAAAAAAAAAAGTATAAGTCCCCTCCTCCTCGGCTTCCTCCTCTTATTTTGGGTTGAAAGGGTTAAAAAACGGGTTTTTGTAATTTACAGCTTTCCTGTTGACTTTAGAGAAAAATGTTTGAAATAAAAAATATTTTACGAAAAATTTTCCATCGAGATAAGCCTTTTAGAAAAAAAATAGGCCAAGTTTTACCGCTAGAGTGCGTTATAAGTGCTTACATGAAGAGTTGAAGTTGTATTTTTACACTTATATATATATATATATATATATATATATATATATATATATATATATACAGTGGCGAACAAAAGTATGGAAACATTTTCTTAATCAAAAAATATAAAATACTATCCTTTAGGACAGGGGTGCTCAAACTTGAACTGCTGGCGATCTAACTCAATATTGTTAGACTACGATCGATCGACTCTGACAGGCTGCAAGTAAGTGCAGATGTAGGATTGTCGTCTAGGTAGGGTGTATCGTGGCATATATATTAGTTTTCCGCACAATATGCATTTTTTTAGTCAAGGTAAGTGTAGGTCTGCTCTAAAATGTCAATGAAAAAACTCATAATTATTCAAAATTGCGAGTTTATTGGTTCTTACAAAACAAACGAGTTCTAGTGTCTAAACTTAACTAAAGAGTGACTTTGGATGTTGAAGCGTGGCACTGCATGTCCGCAGCATACTTTTCATAAGATGGTACGTAATTACCGAGTGCTAATTGCAAGCATGATGACATATGTTCGTCAGTTAGTCGATTGCGATATTTTGAATTAATTATATTCATTTCAGAAAATGCAGACTCGCACAAGTAAGTTGACCCAAACCTTGAAGTTCCAAATTAATGGTGTTTAAATGCATTGTGATGTCTGTCAAAAATGCCAAATCAGTCAGCCATTTTCCGTTTTCAGCATCTGAGTGTCATCACCTCTTTCGTCCAGAAAAGCTGTTATTTCAGGCAATAATTCTTGAAACCTTTCTATGAATTTTCCGCGACTCAACCACCTGACGTCCGTGTGAAGAACTAAATCAGTGTGTTCAGCTGACTCACTATCTTCCAAGTGCAATTTAAAGAGCCGTCGTTGCAAGCTACGTGCACGGATAGAATTCACAATTTTTATTGCAATGCCCATAATCTCCTCCATGTTTAGAACTTTTGAACACAAAACTTGTTAATGTATAATGCAATGGAAGGAGAAAAATGAAGGGAAATCATCATTAGCTCGACACAATGCCACAAAACCGTTTTTTTTTCCAGTCATTGCTGGTGCTCCATCGGTTGTAATGCACACAAGTTTATATATTGGTAGCTTGTAGTTTGTTACAAAAATTGAAGAAAACGTCATATATATCTTCGCCACTGGTCTTTCCTTTCGGAGGAATCATTGTCAAAAGCTCTTCCTTAGCCGACATGTCACTGAATACCATTCGAATAAAAATACACAGCTGGGCAGTGTCTGTCATATCGGTGGATTCGTCGAACTGTAAAGAAAAGTATGTACATTCCATGATATCATGTTTTAGTTTATCTGCCATGTCCTGACTCATGACTTTAACACGCCTTGTGACAATCGGACGAGATAACTGAAGTTCTCTAATAGCAGACATAACCTCTGTTTTATTTTTAAAATCTCCAAATAAAGTCTCACCCGCTTCAATAAATGCTTCCTTCACAACCAATCTATCATCAAATGTTTTCTTGTGTTTCGCCAATATATGAGATATTTTAAATGACGCGATCGTTGCAGCTTTTGATTGTTTGGCTGGTCTTGTCAACATGGTTTGTTCTTTTTTCAAACAAGTTATCAAATCACGTACTTTTCGTTTTCTTAATTCACTCTGTGACGGAAAATCCTTTTCATAGTTTTTATGAACCGTTTTATGATGCCTCTCTAAGTTCCCACGCTTAGGTATTGCAACTGACGCACGGCAAATGAGACAACAAATGCATTTATCCTTTACCATACAAAAGAAAAATTCTTCCTCCCAATCGTTATTAAAATGATAAGTTTTACTTTTCTTCGCCGCACTCATTTTGGACTATTTATTAATAAACTTTGTATCGATGTATCGCCTTCAAGTTACAACTCAGACTGACTCCTATTCCTGCAGGCGCAACATTTATATCGGCGCGAACGAAGTTTCGAATGTTCCCGTCAAACACGCCGCCCGAAGTTTCTAGAAAAATCGGCGGGAATCAAAAACGCGGCTTTTCTTAGACAAGTACCGCGCGTTCCTTTGATAAAGCCGCCTTTTGCCGCTAGCAGGGGGTTATTACGATAAAAGAAAGTGATGAGGGGGTTATTCTGGCCTAATTGTGGATCGAATAAATTTTAGTAGTTTATTCATTACATTTTGTTTTATTTTCCTAAAACAAAATTTGTGAATAGTTCTATATCGGAATTTTTTTCTCGAGATCGACTCAAAAAGCCCTCGCGATCGACTTGTCGATCGCGATCAACCGTTTGAGCACCCCTGCTTTAGAAATAAAAAAACTAGTCTTGTTTTGTTGACAATTTCTTTATAGAATTTTATTATTGACTATAAAAACTTTGTTTACCTTTTCTGGCAGATAAGGTTTTTAAGAAACGCGTTTTGTCCTTATCGAAAGCATTGAAATAATTTTATTATTCTGCGTTAAGAGTACGTTATTGTTGATACGAAGTAATTTAGTAGCATTGCGGTTTTTGCCAAAATGCCAAAGTGCAAATATCATAGTTCAGATCTGAAACATAAAATTATTTCTCTGTATCAAAGTGGAAAGAAGCAAATTGAAAAAGCAAAATCTTTAAACATGCATAGGTGCACTGTCAGCAAAATTGTTAAGAAGTTCTCGAGAAGGGGCACTGTTGATCCGGCATTTAAAAACGAACATCGAAAAACAAGTAAGAGAGTAGACAAAATTATATTTCGAAAAGCGAAAAAAATGATCCCAAGAAAACTGCTATTGATTTTAATAAAGAACTAAGGCAGGAATATCAGGGTGTATTGGTGTCAGACATGACTATTAGGCGACTAAAAATCTTCATGGTAGGCGTGCTGTTAAAAAGCCACTCCTTACAAAGCGTCACTGAAAAGAGAGATTGAAATTTGCTAAGGAACATAAAGACTGGACTCAAAATCAGTGGTCGCTAGCAATCTTTAGTGACGATAGTAGGTTCATTCTCTTTGGAAGTGATTCTACTGGTTATGTAAGAAGACCAGTTGAACTAAGATGTGACCCAAAGTACCTTGTACCTATTATCAAACATGGCGGTGAAAATATCATGGTATGGGGTTGTTTTCGACTGTCTGGTATGGGGCCATTGGCAAAGATAAATGGCAGAATGGATGCTCAAATGTATCTTGAGATATTGGAAAATAATTTGATTCCTTATGAAGAAGATTTGCCACTGTCACGGATTTTTCAACAAGACAATGACCCAAAACACACATCTCGCTTGGCCAAGAATTGGTTTTCTAAATAAAGGATTCGGGTGATGCGCTGGCCTTCACAGTCACCTGATTTGAACCTGACAGAGAATCTTTGGCACTATCTGGATAAACAAATTAGGAAACGAAATATAAAAAACCGGGACGAACTTTGGATCACATTAAAACAAGAACGCGAAAAAATACCACCCGATTTTTGTGCTAGGCTTATTGACTCTATGGACAGAAGATGTCAAACAGTGATTGACGCAAAAGGATATCCCTAAATATTAAATATTTTCGACATCTTACTCGTCTTAGTGGAATTTTTATTTTATATTAAAAATATTTCCATACTTTTGTTTGTGCATAATTTCGTTACGTTAAAAACTAAGCATATTTCTAATAAACAATGACTGTTTTAGTCTTCAAAATGTTTGTTAGCATGTACACGATTAATAAATAAGTATTGTTCGCAACTGTATATATATATATATATATATATATATATATATATATATATATATATATATATATATATATATATACAGTTAGCAGAAGGAGATAAATTTAAAAAGTATTGTATACATATAAACTCCTGGACAAAATTAACGCAACAACGCAAATTAATTTTTCTTTTTCTTATGTCAGTTTTAAAGTTTATCGAGTATTTGAATAGTAGGCTATGCATATTTTGTTTCGTTGTTCATGACAGAAATCAAAACAATTCGTTTATATTTACAGTTTTAAAAGAATTTTTTAGAAGATAAACAATTTTCTGTAATAATGCGATGGATTTTCTTTAAAAGTAAGCTTATAAATTGTTCCCTTTTTCAAAGTAATACGTTTTTGCGGTAGACTGTTTTATTTTTGACTTCGAAGAATTAGAAAAAAGAATCGAACAAGGAATTTAACTGAACACGAGGTAGTGCGAGCCTCAGTTTTATTGGACGAGGGATATTGTCAGAGTTATGTTGCCAATTTGTTAGGCAAACATCGTTCCACAATAAGTCGTATGGTAAGACGCTTGAATGAAGTAGGAACTTATTCTAGAAGGCTAGGGCAAGGGCGAAAACGATGCACTAGCGAACTAGATGAACGTTTTATAAGACAATATGCTTTAAGAAACAGGACTGTCACTAGTTCTATAATAAGAAACGAACTCGAAGCTGTTCGCAATGTCACAATTTCTTCTAAAACAGTTAGAAGACGGTTAAATGAAGCTGGATTAAACAGTAGGAGACCAGCCACTGCGCCCTTGCTTACTAGAGAGAACAGAGTTGCCAGGTTACGTTTTGCTCGAAATCACGAACACTGGTCTGTGGATGATGGGAAAACAAGTTTTCTTCACATATGAAACTAGGGTTAGTCTAAAACATCCAGATGGTCGTGAGCGAGTATGGCGAAGACCAGGAGAGAGGTTTGCTCCTTGCAATATCTCTGCAAGGATTCCATTCGGCGGTGGCTCTGTTATGTTCTGGGGTGGCATCTGCTTTGATGCTCGCACAGAGTTAGTTCCTGTCCGTACGAGATCCATGAATTCTGACTACTATCTTGAGAATATTGTAATAGAACATGTGATGCCTGTCGGTCATTTCGTGGGGCCCAATTTCCTGTTTATGCAAGACAACGCTCGACCTCATGTGGCTAGGGAGGTACTCGATTATCTTAATCAAGTTGATATACCGATTATGCAATGGCTACCAAAAAGCCCGGATCTGAATCAGATAGAACATGTATGGGATCACCTTAAGAAAAACGTGAAACGTCATATACCTACACCTAGAAACCTAAGGGAACTTGAAAATGCAGTTATCACAGAATGGGAGCAAGTTCGTCAAGATTTTATCCAAAATTTAATTAGAAGCATGCCTAGGCGCATAAACGCTGTCATCCGAAGTAGAGGAGGCAACACACGCTACTAGTGTCCCAGTTACACCATTAATTTTGCTACTAGTGTCCCAGTTTATTTTTTTCATTATTACATAATTTCAACGATTTTGTTATTAGGTCTTAAGAATAATTTTAATTCGAATCTTATAGAGAAATTTGGTAGCTAATTCACTTTTAAAGTATCCGAATAAGTTTTCTTTAACCTTTAGTGTAACCAATGTTCTTAAAAAATTATTAAAATTTATTCATTATAGAGATTTGTATGATTTAATATATTGTTGCGTTAATTTTGTCCAGGAGTGTATATGTAGTAATTACCCTAGATATTCTTTTAATAAATTGAACATACCTGCCAACACTTAGGATATTCCCAATCTAAATCTAAACCATCAAATCCCCATTTTTCAATAAACTCGATGACGTGTGAAATAAATCTGGCTCTTGCTTCAGGACTATTAACAAGTCGTGAATATTTATCTCCTAAGGAGTCATTCCATCCTCCAATCGCTATTAAGACCTTGATACCTTTAGACTTGTAGGCAACTACCTTGGTATAAAATCCTAAAAATATAAGAGTTAAATTATTTACATATCCAGGTGTTAATAGGTGGGTAAAGCTATACACTGCCTTAGTTTAGGCTAACTTAACTTAATATTACTATTAATTAATTAATATTTCCGGCATAAAACGTTGTATAAACGTTTGTATTTTCATCCCATATTACTTTTGATGTACAGTGGAGCTATTTTTATGATTTTAGAAACTATATAACACGTAGGAAGAAAAGTTTTTGGTCTGGCTATTTAAAACACATTTTTTTGAAAAATTCGACTTTATTCATCAACATAGTATCCCTCAAGAGCGATACAATCAGTCCAACGCTATTCTAACATTTCTGTACCTTTGTTGTAGAAGGGTTTGTCTTTGCCTTCAAAATAGGCCTCAGTTTCGGCGATAACGTCTTCATTGGAGCCAAACCTCTTTCCCGCGAGCATTTTTTGAGGTCTGCGACTAGATAATAGTCACTGGGGGGCCAAATCTGGAGTGTGTGGATGAGGAAGTAATTCGAACTTCAATTCATGCAATTTTGCCATCGTAACCATTGACTTGTGACACGGTGGATTGTCTTGATGAAAGAGCACTCTTTTCTTGTTCATTTGGGGCCATTTCTTTGCGATTTCTGCCTTCAAACACACCAGTAACTTTATATAATATTCGCTATTGATGGCTTTTCCCTTCGCAGGTTACTCGATGAAAATTATTCCATCCCAAAATACAGAGGCCAAAACAGAATCATCAACACGTTGTTGTTTTTGGTCCATTGTAAGCAAACGGTACCCATTTCGAACAGGCCTTTCTCATGCCCAAATGTTCATGCGAACTATGACCAACATGTTCTTTTGATATCTTTAGGTGTCGGCTATTTCACGCAATTTCACCTTACGGACAATTTTGTGGATTTTTTTAGGTTGTCCGTGTAACCACCTCATTTGGGCGTCCAACGACCTCGTTTAAATTTAACATACCATGTGATTTTCCAAGGGCAGAGTCCCCGTAACACTGATCAAGCCATTGCTTTGCTTGAATGGTATTTTTCCCATCAAAAAACAGTGTTTAATCAACACACGAAATTCGATTTTTTTCCATTGTTTTGAAAATATTAAAAGTAGCGTCACTAAAACCACTGTAACTTGTAAATTAATCGTTGAAACGTCGTGAAGTTTTGACACATATCGTCTGAAGGTTGATACTGACTAAAAATCACATGGATTTTTTCAAAAGGGCGACATCAATGTGTCAGGTCAAAAACTTTTCAGCCTACATGTTAAGAGATGCATTTTCTGAAAGTTTCAAGCCGATTGGTTCACTTCGTCGAGCTGTACAATGAAAAAAAAAGCAGTTTTTTGCCTGTTTTTACAATTTTGTAGCTAACGAGAATTTGTTAGAAATTTCATTTTTAGTTTTTGTTATCTTGATCCGACTTATATAACCAGAGTTATTCACATTTTAAGTTCAAAAAACGCGTTTTGAAAACTTAAATTATTTATAAACAAAAGAGGACAAGTGTTTCGAGGTCCAAAACTCAGGAGAAATCTCCTGGTAATACCCTAGAGAGGATAAAATCATAATATTGCTATATCTAAACTGTGACAATCTCATCATTATTTTGACTATTTTTGACTGCGCTACAATGCGAGACTGCTAACATATGAGCCGTTGAAAAACCAACATCATAAAAAATGCTTATAGCTCGCGTGGCTTGATTCACTACTATTGTCACTGCTTATTCCTTATGTTACCTAACGTAATACAATATCTGCCATTATTTCCCCTTATCTCCCATTATTTCTCCTTATCTCCCATTATCTCTACATAATTTCCATTATCTAGGCTTATCTCTGCGCATCTCCCATTATTTCTCCTTATCTCCTATTATTTCCCCTTATCTCCCATTATCTCACCTTATCTCCCATTATCTACGCTTATCTCGACTTATCTCGCAATATTTCTCCTTATCTCCCATTATTTCCCCTTATCTCCCATTATCTCACCATAACTTCCATTATCTAGACTTCTCTCTGCTTATCTACCATTATTTCTCCTTATCTCCCATTATTTATACTTATCTCCCATTATTTATACTTATCTCCCATTATCTCCCTTACCTCCCATTATCTAGGCTTATATCGAATTATATAGAACATATGTATAATTTTATAAAAACACGTAAATCGGTCAAGTGATAAGCGCACTAACGGACAGACAGACAGAGAGACGTTGCATTATATATATATATATATATATATATATATATATATATATATATATATATATATATATATATATATATATATATATATATGTATATATATTTATATATATATATATATATATATATATATATATATATATATATATATATATATATATATATATATATATATATGAATTCTTTGCAATATGATATTGTTCCATATTTAATGGTTTAGGCAGTGTATTGCAAGAGAACGCGCTAACGGTAACCTTTTTTCCGACTTGATTCACTATTATCGTCACTGCTTATTCTTTATGTTACCTAACGCAATAAAATATATCCTATAACCTGGCCAGAGAATATATGTATGTTTTTAAGAAAAAGGCACATAACGCACTAAAAGACAGACAGACAGAGAGACGTTGCATTTTATATATGTTATAGATAGATAACCTGGCCAGAGAACATATGTATGTTTTTAAAAGAAAGCACGTAAATCGGATAAGTGGTTCTCCAGTGATAAGCGCACTAACGGATAGACAGAGAGATGTTGCATTTTATATATATTAGAGATTATAGATAACCTAGCCAGACAAATGTATGAATTAAAAAAAAAAACACGTAAATCGGATAAGTGGTTCTCGAGTGATAAGCGCACTAACGGACAGACAGACAGACAGACAGACAGAGATACGTTGCATTTTATATATATATTATAGATGTAATAAAATATATATCTATAACCTAGTCAGAGAATATATGTATAAATTTAAAAAATCACGTAAATCGGATAAGTGCTTCTCAAGGGATAAGCGCACTAACGGACAGATAGACAGACGTTGCATTTTATATATATTATAGATGTAGATTATTATTATTATTATATATATTATATAACCTGGCCAAAGAATATATGTATGAATTTAAAAAAGATACTTAAATCGAATAAGTGGTTCTCGCGTGATAAACGCACTAATGGACAGACAGACAGGCAGAGAGACATTGCGTTTTATGTATATATTATAGATTATAGATATTCTATGCTATATAATATTGTTCTATATTTAATGGTTTAGGCTGAGTATTGCAGGGAACTCGCTAGCGGCAAACTTTTTTTCCGACTTCATTCCCTATTATCGTCACTGCTCATTCCTTACGCTACCTATCGTAATAAAATATGGCCTATAACCTGGCCAGAGAACATATGTATGTTTAAAAAAAAAAAAAAGTACGTAAATCGGATAAGTGGTTCCCAGTGATAAGCGCACTAACGGACAGACAGATAGCCAAACAGACAGAGAGACGTTGCATTTTATATATATTATAGATTATAGATATTCTATGCTATATAATATTGTTCTATATTTAATGGTTTAGGCTGTGTATTGCAAGGGAACTCGCTAGCGGCAAACTTTTTTCCGACTTCATTCACTATTATCGTCACTGCTCATTCCTTATGCTGCCTATCGTAATAAAATATGGCCTATAACCTGGCCAGAGAACATATGTACGTTTTAAAAAAAAGTACGTAAATCGGATAAGTGGTTCTCCAGTGATAAGCGCACTAACGGACAGACAGACAGACAGACAGACGTTGCATTTTATATATATTATAGAAGTCAATTATAAGAAGTTATCATTATCGAACTGCTGACTTACCGTTGTCTATATCTGCCCAATCGTCATGAGGCTTAATCGTGAGGGTATTAGGATCTAATACGGCAAATCCATAGTTAATATGTGTACATAAAGATTCGTCTATATCTGAAGGTAAATATTTTCCATCCCCTTGCCTAAAATATAAGATTAAAATTAATACTTACTGAAAGAAAAACAATGGTTGAATGCTTTATAATATGCCTAATTAAACATATTTTCTTTCTCGAGTAGAAAATTTTATTAGCAATTATTGTTACTAATTGCTTCAAGTCCTTTATTTAAACAGCCATTAAAATGTTAGAACATTCTCATATACCGTAGTAAAATTCTAATAGAATAGTAAATATCCTGAATATCAACATATAGTGAATCGACTGCTGTTCTCTAACTATAAATATATGAAGCTTGAACACTGCTAATTTTGATGTAAAGTCTCCTATCTAAGTATTTCAAATATTCCAGACTAAATAATTCAACTTAAACTCTTTCAAATGTTCCAAAAAGGACAATTGACCATTAAGTGGGTAATATTAATAGGGATGATATTATTACGGAGTATTACATTCTTGTTGGGGAGGAACATCGGAATATCTGAGCAATATCTAAAACAGAGGTTATGTTCGCAGCCGCCATTTTGAAAATATTGATGAAAATTGATTTTTCCAAAAAACAGGGATTTAAAGCACATATAAAAATTGCACGACTTCTGTTGAAAACAGGTCGATTTGAGTGGTATGAGGATCTGAAAGAGCATCCTCGAAAATAGTCGGGTATAAATTTTTGTAAGGTTTCCATTACCCTAGCATTATTGGCAATCGATCAAATATGACCATGTTAATACCCTTAATTTGGGCGTTAATGGGTTAAACGTAAAACCCGGTTTTTAAGTTATAATGTCAGTTTTGACAGTTGATTTGGCAGTTGGTAGCTGTCATTTTTTTATTTTGTCAAATTACAATCAATTTATAATAAATGACCTCATAAACATGATAATTGTGAATAAATCGATATTAAACGTAAAACTCGGTTTTCAAGTTATTATGTCAGTTTTGACAGTGGTAGCTGTCAGTTTTGTAATTCTCAGATCATATTCGTAATCAGTAACCCGAAAATATAATAATATCGGTAAACTCCGTATTTAACGTAAAACACGGGTTTGATGTTATTTTGGGTGTTTTGACAGTGGGTTTGGCAGTTTACAGATGTCAAATTGCATTTTTGTAATTGAATTTATAATCGGCACACTCAAAATATGAAAAAACAACTGGTTCTTCCATTTTACATTTTAAACTAAATGTTTATGATAAATTTAAGCAACTTTTCTTTGGTAAAAGTCACCTTTTGGTTGATTATGGCCGCCATGTTGCGACGCCATATTGAATTTCAAAAATCGCCAAACGGAATTTTAAAGTACACGTCTTGACGAAAATTTTGAGCCTCTACAGATCCTCCCATCTTAAAATCTGTAATGGAGAGAAGGGTGTCCCGCTTGACAAATAATGCATCATATATATATATATATATATATATATATATATATATATATATATATATATATATATATATATGTATGTATATATATATATATATATATATATATATATATATATTATATATTTATATATATATATATATATATATATATATATATATATATATATATATATATATATATATATATATATATATATATATATATATATATATATATATATATATATATATATATATATATATATATCTCGGTCTGGACTGTAAAAAAAACTCTTTTCTTCTTTAAAACTCAATATTTCGTTATCGTTTGATAACTTCTTCTTCTTCAGGACTAACTACAAAATTTATACACCTATATTAAAACACTATTCTCTTTCGTCAAGGCATTAAAATATTGAAATATAAAACAAAAAATTATGACACAAACGAACAATCAATTAAAACACGTACGAAAATGCGAGTTTGTCCTCGAAACCAACACTCAACATCTCGATACATATGCACTGCCGTGAATTCCAAACGAACGAAAAAACAGCAACAGGAAAACGTCTTTAATTTATTTTATACTAAGAGGTGGCAAATCTTTATTTGTTATTATTGCTGTAATTGTAAATGATTAATACCTATTAATTATGTTGCTATAAATACTACTAAGTTGATTAGTGTCTGATCTATAGTTAATTGACTTTGGGTCCCTGTTGATATGGTACATTTCCTTAAAAAGTCTCCCTTTGTAGTTGTTGTCATGAGCTAAGATTTTAACGTTATTATAGTCAAAATTATGACCCGTTTTCAAATTATGTTGCACCATAGCACACGAATTCTTTCCCAATCGGGAGTCACTCCTGTGCTGTGTGAGTCTCTGTTTCAACCACTGAGATGTCTGCCCAATATAACACGCTTCACATTGTAAACAAGACAATCTAACTACAGAGTTATTATATAAAATAGGTGTTCTATCCTTTATTTTTGAAAACAGGTCAAAACCTTGTATGCTGTTATATTTCGCAATTTTTATATTTGGAAAATCTCTGAATAAGGCGACAATTGAGTTTGTGATTGGCTTTATAAATTGTAGCTTCCTGTATATCCTATGCTGCGCAGGCGTCTCGTCAGTAGGGGCATCAACACTATCCGAATTATAAATTAATTTTCGTAAAATATGTTTAGGATAGGCATTGTCGACAAAAATGTTATACAGTGATGATAGGTTTCTTTTTCGAAACCTATCATCACTGATGCGTATGACCCTGTTTTTCATTGCTATTACGGTGTTAAATTTTTGATTTTTTGGGTGATTAGAGAAATAATTAATGAATCTGCCTGACGCTGTGGGTTTTTTATACCAGTCAAGTATAATACTGTTGTCACTTGTTCTTATTACTTTAGCGTCCAAAAAAAGGAACACTGAAGTCCTGTTCTATTTCGATAGTGAATTGTATATGTGTGTTGAATGCATTAAAATAGTTTAAAATGATTTCTGTATTACCCTTGGGTACAGCGCAAATCAGATCATCAATATACTTGTACAAAAAGGGTAGGTTGAATGGTAATTTAATTTATACTGGGATTCTACGTGTCCAAAAACATAAAAAAAAAACAATAATTTCAGTCTATACTATCAGAATTTCAATTTTTTTTTTTTGAATTTTAAAATTGCCTTGGTTTGTTCGGATACAAGCGAGGCGTCTGCCCTCGCGATATTTTATTAAGATTTTTAATTTTTTTAAGATTATTAAGACTTTCTAAAAATAATTTGAGCAGATGCGTAGGACACACAATTTAGGACTTATGGTCTCATTTATACAAAAACTCAAAAAACCACCGTTTTCGGCTGGAAAAAGCAGCTTCGGACTCCAGTATTGGCGGCGTCTGCCTTTTGCAGGTTTTATTCGACTCGGTAAAATGAACAACTAGTCAGACAGTTAGGTGACAGGTCAAAATTTCGGGTCGCCACCTTGGTTTGTATGAAATCTAGGAATTTTAGAAACTTATAATTCATGATTTCTTAACAGTCACTCAAAAATTATAATGAGTTAACACTATCTATTAGGTTATAATATTTAGACACACATACCTATACCAAGCCCAGTTTGTAAAGTAGCAAACGACTTTATATTCTCCTGAATCTGCCGAACCATGGATGACTTCTTGGGTACTTGACGGGATATAGTTGGTACTGCTGGTAACTGGAGGTAAGTAAGATTCTTCGGTCATTTTTTCTGTCGTTTCAACTGACAAAGAAGGAGTGGTGCCATCTGGATGACATGGCGTATTTTCAGGCCAATCGCAAATGATCTTTGTTCCAATATAAGTTATCAGGACAAGCTTGTAACGAATATTGACCTTGATTACATAAATAATATTGATTACAATTATCGGGATTGGGCATAAATAATTTTCCATTACATGAGAGGGAAGCATATGGTGGTTTGGTATGATCCGGCTTAGGCACGCTTTGGGTAGTTGTTGGCGTTTGGGCTGTAGCTTTTGAAGGTTTAGAAGTTGAACTACTCCATGTTGGCTTTTGTGTTGGTTTAATTACAGTCGTGGGTTTTTGGATAGGGTTTTCTTGTGATTTACCTAAAATGCATTTTGGATCAGGAACCGCATAATCTCTCAGAACTCTGTTGATCGTTCTAAGCATGGGATATTCTTCACATCCACATTCATTTTTGAAATCGTCCAAGTCAAGAGCCCAAATCATACCACCTCCCAATCCCATTGCTTTAATGTATTCAGATTTATGTCTTATCATTCCAATATCATCAAATGAAACCCATTGATCTCGTAAATATGCGTAAGGACCTATTCTTCCCTTCTTGTCTCGGACTATTTTCCAACCTTTTTTTATAATATTAGTACATATCTGAAACATACAAACAATTGATCAGTTCATCTATATTATGTTAGATAATTAGAATTTTCTCTCTTTAACCAACAATTCAAATATAGAAAGGTAATCTTCACCGACACGACACGGTGAAAGCGGTAAAGGCAATGAAGACTGGAAGGGCGTGCAACCCAGACAACATCGCACCTGAACTCCTTAAAAATGGCACTATTAACCTAATACAAATTCTGGTAGTGTTATTCACTAGACACAAAAGTGGAGAAGTCCCCCAAAGAGGCCTGGATAACACCTATCTACAAAAAAGGAAAGAAAAACGATTTTTTTTTTATGGGTCTAGCACACGTGCTGCAGGGAAGTCCCTAAAGCGCTCCAGGAGCGGCACGAGTGCGGAAAAAGCGATTCACATTGTTCTTGAATCGCTGTAAATTGTACTCGGTGGGAAACACAGCGCTGGGCAAATTATTCCAAAGGAATGACGTTCTCCATATAAAAGATTGCTTGAAAAGCGTTGTACGCGGAGTAACAAGCTGAACCTCATACGGATGCGAAGCACCAGCGCGACGTGTATTTCTAACATGCACCGCTTTGGGAGGAATTAAGCGGGGCTATATCCTTCGAACACTTTCCATGAAAATACTTGTAGAACACACTCAAGTCGCCAACCGTTCTTCGATGTTCCAGCGAATCAAGGCCGCCGGTCAATTCCGGGTCCCCAATCAGACGGACCGCTCTTCTCTGAACAGAATCCAACAAATGCAGTGTATGTTTGGGAGCGGAGCCCCAAACGTGGGAGCAGTATTCCATAGTTGGTCGAATTTGGGCTTTGTAAAGAATTAACAGTTGTTGTGGGGTGTAAAGCTTTCTGGTTCTAAATAATATTCCCAACTTTTGAGAAGCTCTCCTTGCTATGCCTGCAACATGTTCATGCCAAGACATATTTGCTCCCAAACTAACCCCCAACAAATTGAGCGACGATGCTAGGGGAATGGAGTGCCCCGACATAACTATGTCGGGTTCAGCAACGTTAACTTTTTTAGAAAAAAACTGCCGCTTGGGTTTTTGTAGCGTTAAATTCCTCTTGGTTACTGTCACCCCAAGATATAATTTCTTCCAGGTCTCTGTTAAGTTGAACGACCTCCTGCTGTCTGCGGATATTCGCCTGAGCAGCCGATGTCCGAGCGTTCAAGGTGAATGAAGAGACAAGCGTACTGTCATCTGCAAAGCTATAGATCGTTAATGTAAATGAGAAAGAGAGTAGGAGACAGTATGGAGCCCTGGGACACTCCGGCGTTGATAGTGAGGGCGTTAGAAAGAAATCCGTCGACTGCCACTCGTAAAGAACGCTCTCTGAGGAAACATGAGAGCCACAAACAGAACCTTTCAGACATACCATAAGAACGTAACTTAGCCAACAGTCCATCGTGCCAAACACGGTCGAATGTCTTGGATATGTCAAGAGCAACCGCTCGAGATTCTCCAAAGTGTTCAATTGCGTTGTTCCAAACATGTGTTACATAAGTCAGAAGATCTCCTGTTGATATATGTTTACGAAAACCATATTGGTGATCGCTAATAATATTGAATCGTTCAATTTGTACCAACTATCGCTGTTGGATTGTACCAACTACCGCTGCTGATAGGTCCTGAAACAACATAGAAGAAGAATATGGACCCGACGAAATAGGACAGTAAGCAGGGTTTAGAGCAGGCAGGTCATGCATAGATCAAGTTTATACAATCACACAGTTGCACGAAAAAAGAGTAACAACCAACAGGGAATCACACCTCCTATTTGTAGATCTTTCAAAAGCCTACGATACGATCCCTCTGAATAGACTTTGGACAGTGCTACAGGATATCAATGTAAACATCACCATAATAAAGGCCATCCAACAGCTATACAATGATCAAATATCAAAAATAAAAATGGGAAACCAGCTATCAGAAAAGTTTTGAAGTCACCAAAGGATTAAGGCAAGAATGTTGCTTCTCCCTTACACTGTTTAACATCTGTATTGACAAAGCGTTGAAAAAATGGAGGAGAGCATGTTAGAAAATGGGTACAGAGCTAAATGGAGACACCACGCTGTACACGTTACACTTTGCAGACGATCAGGTGGTGCTAGCACAAGATAAACAAGACTTAGAACTGATGACAAAGAAACTCCTAAAAGAATACGAATTATGGGGTTTGACAGTTAATCAAGGAAAGACCAAGTATCCCTGTGTGGGAAAGGACGAAACAAACGTCCTCTAGGTAGACGATCACATCCAAATCGAACCATGCCGAGAGTATACATACTTGGAACAAAAATAACAAGCAGTGGCCTGACAGAACCAGAAATAGACCACCGGATATTGTGAGGGAAGAAAGTCATTGGATGCTTAAACTCGATCCTGTGGGGGAAAAATATATCGAAGAGAAACAACAAACTTCTCTTTAACACCATTCTGAGAAGCATTGTGCCATATGGCAGCGAAACGTGGAAAATGAGTAAAGCCATAGAACGGAAACTGCGGGTGTTAGAAATGGATTACTGGCGTAGATCGGTGGGAAAATCAAGACTTGACAAAATCCCAAACAAGAGGATATTAGAAATCATGGAAGTTGACGCCGATATAATTAACGAAATAGAGAGGAAACAACTAGAGTGGTACGGTACCGTCGCGTGGAGAGGATGAGCGATGAACGGCTCCCAAAGCTCACTAAAAATTGGACACCACGGGAAAGAAGAAAAAGGGGACGTCCAAAGACAACATGGATAGAAGACATAAGCAAGATACATGTCAGCTAGGAACTTGCGTCATGGAAACCGGAAAATCGAGACGAATGGAGACAAGGAACTAAAAGGTGTACAACGCTATAATAATGGATGATAATGATAATGATTAATATAACCAAAAAGCTATAATCTCGTTCAACAAAAACTAGGATGTCCAGCTAGTCGGACTGGCTCAATTACTGTCCCTTACGTTGATTGCTTTTAAAATAAAAATATTTGTTATGGAAGTATAAAATAACCAGTAACTTCACAAAACATACCTCAAATGAGTTTTCAACAAAAATTTTTCCGATTTTTACTGAAAACTGATAACCTTGAAATTTTTTATTTTTTTTTTATATACTAGGTCAATTATTAAAGGTAACGCACTTGCCGTATTTTTCATTCAATATACATCCTGTGGAGAATATTCCAGCCATTTTTTCAAAATTTTGATCAGTACTTTTCGAGATAAGAGGGAGAGCAATTTTTCGCAATTTTTTAAAAATAATACCAAGAAAAGTGTGCACAAGTATTAGTTATTTATCAAATACCTTAATGTACCGTTAGGTGTCAAGATGTAGATTTTTCACGTTAAATACATTTTATCTAAAAATTCTATACAATTTTTGCCCATTTCTTCTTGTTTTTTGCCCTTTTCTTTCCTTCCTTCTAGGTCGTTTTCCGTTCCTTTAGGTTTTCAGCTACTTCAGTTTTTCAAGTTTTGGCTGGTCTATCCCTTAGTCTTTTCTGCATCGTTCGGGTTTCCCATATTACTTTTGTTTGTTGACTCTCCTTCATTCTCACTAAGTGGCCAAACCATCTCAGTTGGTTCCTTTTTATCGTTCTCGTTAGCGGTTCTATCTGCAATTGTTCTCTCACCTTGGTGTTTCTAATTTTATCTCTGCCATATATTAGGATAGATCTAAATATAGTTTTATAGACTATCATTTTTGTGTTTATGGAGACCTCTTTTTTACGCATGAAGGTATTTTTGAGACTGACGAATACTTTCAGTGCATTTTCTATTCTATTGTTTATTTCCGCATCGTTCTTTCCTGTTTTATGTATTTTCGTTCCTAGATATTTGAAAGACTCTACTTGTTCTATTTCTTTGCTGTCAATTATCATTGTCTGGGTCTTGTCTATATTTATTCTTGGATTTCTTTTGTGCAGTGCTGCCTTCCATGCTTCTATATTGTACTGTAACTCTCTCCCGTTCTTGGCGTAGATTACCAGATCATCTGCATGGGCGCTTTCAGATATTTCTGTCAGTATCATATTTTTATAGCCGACTCCGTATTTTTTTTTACTTTTTTTTTACTCTTTTTATTACATCGTCCATTATTATATTGAATAAGGTTAGGCTTAAAACTCCCCCTTGTCTAAGTCCCTCTTTTGTTGTAAACTCCTCGGACACGTATTTTCCCGTTCTCACATAACTTCTTGTGACCTGGTATAGACTTTGAATGGTTCTACATAACTGCGTATTTATTCCTCTTGCTATTAAGCTGTTCCATATAAGTTGCCTTGGCACACTATCAGAGGCTTTTTCAAGCTCTAGAAATGCAACGTGTTTTCTGTTATTCTTACTTTTTTCTATTAAATTCTTAATCGTAAAGATATTATCCTATACTCTGCTTCCCTTCCTGAATGCACTTTGGGACAAGTATTATATTATATATATTTTTGGACTCGTGTTTTTACAAGCTTTCATTTGACACCCCGCTCGATGACCTGGTAATTTTTTTTTTTCACTTCTGATATCACCCCTCAAAACTAACCCCGTAAGTCAAAATTTAACTTTCGAAACTACACGGCTCTGATGAGGCCATCAGTTTCTATATTAGTGCCAAATTTCAACTTTCTACGTCAAATAGTTTCGGAGAAAATCGGGTGTGAGAGACGGACAGACACCGAAGTGATGTTTATAAACGGAACACTAAAAATTATATATACGATGTAGCCAAGTCAAGTTGTAATATTTCATTTTGATTGATATCAGTGTCATGTGAAAAGAAGGTAAATTGTAAAATATATAGCAATTTACGTTTCGTTTTATTAGCAACTAGTTATGGGTTATTGGCCAAATTATTGTTATTATTATACTTAATCTTCTACAAAACGGAATTTGCTAAATAAATATTTTCTTATGTGAATTAGATTCAAAGATTAATGTTGACTTTAAATAAGTATCCCGGAGGGTTCCATTTTTGCTCAGTAATTAAGAGAAACATGCACGTAACATTGTTGAGGTACATAAATTACAGATCTTTAACACATGGGCTGAAAAGTCCCGGGCCTAACACATAGATGGCGCTAGTTTTATTGCAGTCACCTTTTTTTCAGTTAATACTAACCTTCAAAAGACAGCTGTTAAAATTTCATGATATTCTATTCATTAGTTTGTGAGTTATTGTGCTAAGAGTGACGCTACTTTTGTTATTTTCAAAACAATGGATCAAAAACAATTTCGTGTTTTAATTTTACACTGCTTCTTGATGGGAAAAAATACCGTTCAAGCGAAGCAATGGCTTGAAAAGTGTTATGGGGACTCCGCTCCATCAGAAACAACAATAAAACGTTGGTTTGCTGACTTCAAACGTGGTCGTAGAGACACCGATGATGCAGAACGCAGTGGACGTCCAAATGAGGCGGTAACACCAGAAAACATCAAAAAAAAATCCATAAAATCGTTTTGAATGATCGAAAAGTGAAGTTGCGTGAGTTAGCTGACATCGTAAAGATATCAAAAGAACGTGTTGGCTTTATATTGCATGAGCATTTGACTATGAGAAAGCTCTGTTCAAAGTGGGTGCCGCGTTTGCTCACTGTTGATCAAAAACAAGAACGTGTTGATGATTCTGAGCAGTGTTTTTTTTGGCCATGTTTAAACGTAACAAACCGGAATTTTTGCGTCGATATGTGACAATGGATGAAACATGGATCCATCACTTCACTCCGGAATCAAAACGATCGTCATCTGAGTGGACAGCAACTGGTGAACCTCGTCCAAAGCGCCCGAAAGCACAACGATCGGCTGGAAAGGTTATGGCCTCGGTATTTTGGGATGTGCGTGGTGTAATATTCATCGACTATCTTGAGAAAGGAAATACCATCAACAGTGAATATTATATAGCGTTATTGGAGCGTTTGAAGGCCGAAATTGCAAAGAAACGACCGCATATGGCAAAGAAAAAAATTTTGTTTCATCAAGACAACGCACCGTGTCACAAGTCAATCAAAACAATGGCAAAACTACATGAATTGAACTTCGAATTGCTCCCACATCCACCGTATTCGCCAGATTTGGCTCCCAGCGACTACTGGCTGTTCGCAGACCTGAAAAAAAATGCTCGCCGGTAAGAAATTTCGCACGAATGAAGAGGTTTATCGCTCAAACTGAGGCCTATTTTGAGGCAAAAGATAAATCGTTCTACAAAAGTGGTATTGAAATGTTAGAGCGGCGCTGGAATGATTGCGTTGCTCTTGATGGAGATTACGTTGATGAATAAAGCTAATTTTGAACCAAAAAACCGTGTTTTCTTTGTTAGGCCCGGGACTTTTCAGCCCATGTGTTATAACAATTTTACACAGAACACGTAGGTATTTCCGTTAAAATAATGACTAAAACTAAGTCCATTTTGGACTTCGTTTTGATGAGTTTTGTCAATAACAATTTTTTGTTAATTTTTATGGCATATACTTGGGGTTCTGTTATGTTTTGTTGTTTAAATAAGTTATAATAAATTTTACTTGCGTTCTTTTTGTTTTTCAGTTTTTCAGCCTTTTGTTTTTCCATATTTTAATCCTTTTGTAAAATTCACTTTTTTCTTGGATGTCCTTCAATTTTCAATATCTCTGGGTTTGCGAAATCAATTCTATGTATTTTTTTTCTATTATAAGATTGTTAAGTGTGGTTTCATTCCTTTTATCATGTTTCTGGCCGTTGATTATAAAGGGTGTTTTTTATAGAGGTATAAAACTTTAAGTTGGCAACACTTTTTTAACTGGCGGCCATTTTGTCAGCTGTCAAGTGATTTATGTTTAGTTTGGTTTGGCATTTCAACATGAATAGACTGACGCCTGAACAATGCTTCCAAATTGTGCAAATTTATTTTGAAAATCATGGTTCTGTTCGAAATACGTATCGCGCACTACATCCATTTTACGGTCAACATAATCGTCCATCAGAGCAATTAATTCGATTAACTATGGAACGTTTTCGCACCACGTTTACTCTAAATGATAATACGCATCCACAGAGACGTCGTACAGTGCGTACAGAAGAAGTCATTGCTGCTGTAGAGCGTAGCGTAGAGGAAGACCCGAATCAGTCTATCCGCCATCGTGCACAGGAATTGGATATGTGTCCATCCACTTTATGGAAGATTTTGCGGAAAGATCTTGGTTTGCGTGCTTACAAAATCCAACTCGTGCAACAATTGAAGCCACACGATCACCTAGCAAGGCGTAGATTCGATGAATAGGCCCAAAACAAGATTGCTGTTGATCCCGATTTCATAAGCGAATTTTGTTTAGCGATGAAGCTCACTTTTGTTTGAATGGATACGTCAATAAACAAAACTGCCGTATTTGGAGTGATGATAATCCTCAAGTGTATGTTGAGACACCGTTACATCCAGAAAAACTGACTGTTTGATGTGCTTTATGGGCTGGTGAAATCATTGGTCCGTACTTCTTTAAAAAACGATGCTGTCAGAACGTTACAGTCAATGGTGACCGCTATAGAGCCATGATTACTGACTTTTTCGTTCATCAATTGAACAACCATGATGTGCAGGAGCTGTGGTTTCAACGAGACGGCGCAACATGTCACACAGCTCGTGCCACAATTGATTTATTGAAGGAAACGTTTGGTAACCGCATAGTTTCACGTTTCGGACCCGTGAATTGGCCTCCAAGATCGTGCGATTTAACGCCGCTAGACTATTTTCTGTGGGGATATGTGAAGTCGCTAGTCTACGCCGATAAGCCCGAAACGATTGACCACTTGGAGGACAACATTCGTCGCGTTATTGCCGATATACGGCCACAAATGTTGGAAAAAGTCATCGAAAATTGGACCTCCAGATTAGACTACGTCCGAGCCAGCCGTAGCGGTCATATGCCAGAAGTCATATTTAAATTATAATGCCAGAAGATTATCTTTCGAATAAAGTAAATTTCATGTCAATTTAAAAAATTCATCTTTGTTTTATTCCATTTCAAAGATCTATACCTCTATAAAAAACACCCTTTATATTTTAAATTGGCTAGTTTGACCTATATAGACACTATCACAGCGTCAGCAGGAAATTTCATATACTACATGACTTTTGTCAAACAGAATGTTTGATTTTAATTTATTTTTGATTAAATTATGTCCTTTATCAGCGTGATCGTAATATTGTATTATTTTGGAATATTGTTGAATTTTTCTGATTAACCGGGCATTGAGATTTGTTATAAAAATTATTTATACGTTTTTAAAAATATGTTTTAATAATTTTTTTTGTGATAATATTTAACACTAACGCTCTTTTGGCTTATTGTATTGATTTTGTACGGGGTGGTTCAAATTGGACATTTTTAAAGGTAAACCCCTTCATCTAAAGGAGATAGACGAAAACTGATGTCAGTGTCTGAGGTTCAATTTTTATCATAAACTCAATGGTGAAAACCGCATATCGATATCTAGTACCGTTTCAAATATACAGGGTGTTTTTCAAAAATCTGCATTTTGGAAAAATGTTTGTAATTCTTTTCCTATTGAAAATTTTTGATTTCTGTAAAAACATTCTCAAAGCACTTTTTCACGTGGATTTCAACAGTGTAAGTTACATTTTTTAGAACTAATATTTTAATAGTTATTAAGGCAAAAATATATTTTTTAAATGGGATACCCTGTATATTTTTTCTTATCTAAATAGAGCTTTAAATTACCATTGTAAAAATATAGCACACTTTATATTTTGCTTAAATCTACTTCAAAATATAAAGGTTTTCAGTTTTTACGCGAGTTTTAAATGCACATTTTGTGAAGTAGGCTTTGGACGAAGCGGCCATATGGATTAATTCAATTGTTTACTCGTAGTTGTCAAATTTTACTTCAGGATCAGTTTTTGAAATTGTCTTATAAATCGCAGTGAAGTTTGAAAATTACGAAAAATGGGATATGATACTGTGTTTCATACAAACCGGAGAAAATTCGGAAGCGGCAAGTAATTTGTACCACGAACGGTATCCAGAGAGGCGTCAAGCCTTCAAAAATATATTCATTCGATTGCGACATAACCTAGTTAATAGTGGCCAGTTGGAAAAGAAACGACCCAAAAATTATGCGTTAAACAGGGATAAGGAGTTAGAAGAAATAGTAGTTTTTAGGAACTATCGGAAATAGTCCCAACACTTCAACCCGACAGTTAAAAGAATTCATTGGCCTGCCAAGAACTAACGTAAGTCGTACTTTGAAGAAGCACAAATTTAGCCCATATAGGACTAGAGATGGAGGTTTTCAACGGTGTATGGATTTGTGCCAATGGTTTCTGAAGAATTGTAACCATAGTCCGAATTTTTCATTAAATTGCATTTGGACAGACGAAGCTTAAGTAAGCAATGCAGGTATTTTTAACCGTTACAATTCTTATATGTGGGCACAAGACAATCCTCATTTAGTTGTGGAGCCAAGAAATCAAGGCAGAATGGGATTTAATGTGTGGGCAGAAATTTTTAGAGGCAGGGTTATAGGTCCATTTATTTACGAAGGAACACTCACCTCTCAGAGTTTACGAAGGAACACTCACCTCACAGAGATATTTAGAAATTTTAAGGCAGCAAATAGAACCTCTTGTTGATGAACTGCCGTTAATGGACTTTAGAAATATATTTTTTTTCAACACGACGGGGCACCCCCTCGTAACGCTGAAGTTATCAGTAATTTTTTATCGGCCAATTTTGACAATAACTGGATAGCCAACCAAGGTCCGACCAGTTGGCCGGCAAGGTCACCGGATCTAACACCCATGGACTTGTATCTCTGGGGAAGATTGAAAGACCTAATTTTTAAATTGTCGACAAACACTAGGCAAGAGTTAGAAGTCGCCGTGATACAAAATTTTGCAGCTCTCACTCCGCTTGAACTAATCAACTCGGTAAGAAGTGTACAGAAAAGGTGCCGCCTATGTGTAAATGAAACTGGTCGACATTTCGAACATCTCTTATAGAAAATTGTTTTGTTTTAGTTTGCTCTACTCAGAATAAATTGTTTTATTGTTGTTTTGTTTTATTTTCTACATAGTTTAAAGTACTATAGCATTTAGTAAATTTCATTGTAGTTATGACTGTTAGAGTTACTTCTGGGAATTTTTTTTTTACGATTTGACTGCTATCGGTAAACAATTGATATTGCCGCTTCGTCAAGAGCCTACTTCACAAAATGTGTATTTAAAACTCGCGTAAAAACTGCAAACCTTTATATTTTGAAGTAGATTTAAGCAAAATATAAAGTGTGCTATATTTTTAGAATGATAATTTAAAGTTCTATTCGGATAAGGAAAACTATACAGGGTATCCCATTTAAAAAATAATTATTATTAAAAATATAACTTACACTGTTGAAATCCACGTAAAAAAGCGCTTTGAGAATGTTTTTACACAAATCAAAAATTTTCAATAGGAAATGAATTACAAACATTTTTCCAAAATGCAGATTTTTGAAAAAACACACCCTGTATATCTGAAACGGTACTAGATATCGATATGCGATTTTCACCATTGAGTTTATCATAAAAATTGAGCCTCAGACACCGACATCAGTTTTCGTCTATCTCCTTTAGATAAAGTGGTTTACCCTTAAAAGTGTCGAATTTGGACCACCCTGTACAACTATTTAAAGTATGTGTTATTTATGTACCTCAAGAATGTTACATCCCAGTTTTAATCAATTGAAAGTAATAAAACATTTCGGGATAAATGTTTAAGGTAAAAAACTCATTTTTAAAATAAGAAAATAAATTTTTAGAATGTTTTCGCTCTGAAAAAAGTTAGATGATTAACCAAAACATAATGAATTTTTAATATGAAAAACATATATTAAATAATATCGTTACCTCGTAGTAGGAAAGAAATCCTCTTGCCCGAGTATCTTCTCCAGCTTCTCCTCCCCCATATGTCGGTGCATTAAGACCAATATCGTTATTATCTGCTAGTGAGAAGGACTGTCCATACATCGGCATTCCCATTACAATTTTCTTTCTGTCGGCACCTTCTTCAATCCAGTAGTTAATTGTGAAATTCTACAGAAAAAAACCTCAGTTTATATCGTATACATTAATACAAAATATATTATTAATTTTGGATAGTTGTAGCTTCTACTTGATGGAAATTCATTATAAATCTATAATATATATATAAAAATGCAACGTCTCTCTGTCTGTCTGTCTGTCTGTCCGTTAGTGCGCTTATCACTGGAGAACCACTTATCCGATTTACGTACTTTTTTTTTTTTAAACATACATATGTTCTCTGGCCAGGTTATAGGCTATATTTTATTACGATAGGTAACATAGGGAATGAGCAGTGATGATAATAGTGAATGAAGTCGGAAAAAAGTTTGCCGTGCGTTCCCTTGCAATTCACAGCCTAAACCATTAAATTTGGAACAATATTATGTAGCAGAGAATATCTATAATCTATATTCTATAATATATATAAAATGCAATGTCTCTCTGTCTGTCTGTCTGTCCATTAGCGCGTTTATCACGCGAGAACCACTTATTCGATTTACGTGTCTTTTTTTAAATTCATACATATATTTTTTGGTCAGGTTATATAGTAATAATCATAATTTATATCTATAATATATGTAAAATGCAACGTCTCTCTGTCTGTTTGTCTGTCCGTTAGTGCGCTTATCCCTCGAGAACCACTTATTCGATTTACGTGATTTTTTAAATTCATACATATGTTCTCTGACCAAGCTATAGATATATATTTTATTACATCTATAATATGTATAAAATGCAACTTCTCTCTGTCTGTCTGTCCGTCCGTTAGTGCATTTATCACGGAGAACCACTTATCAGATTTACGTGCTTTTTTTTTTAAAACATACATATGTTCTCTGGCCAGGTTATAGGCTATATTTTATTACGTTAGATAATATAAGGAATAAGCAGTGACGATAATAGTGAATCAAGTCGGAAAAAAGTTTGCCGCTAGAGCATTCTCTTGCAATACACTGCTTAAACCATTAAATATGGAACAATATCATGTAGCAAAGAATATCTGTAATATATATATATATAAAATGCAACGTCTCTCTCTGTCCGTTAATGCGCTTATCACTCGAGAACCACTTATCCGATTTACGTGTTTTTTCTTTTTTAATTCATACATATGTTCTCCGGCCAGGTTATATAATAATAATAATAATCTATATAATATACCATATATAAAACGCAACGTCTCTCTGTCTGTCCGTTAGTGTGCTTATCATTCGAGAACCACTCATCTGATTTAAGTGATTTTTTTTTAATTCTTAATTTAATACATGTCAAAAAAAATCTATAATATATATATAAAACGTAAAGTCTCTCTGTCTGTCTGTCTATCCATTACTGTACTTAGCGCTCAAGAACCACTTATCCGATTTACGTGTTTTTTTTTTTATAAAATACAAAGGGAATAAACAGAGACAAAATGCTAATATGTAGGAAAAAAGGAAAAAGTTTAGCAGTAAGCTTGGTAGAAAGACTGAATAGATGGGGGAATACTTTAAAGAAACACTAAATGGAGATGAAAATGAGTTGAATGAGAAATAGGAAGCAAAATTAACTGAAGGGCAGGAGGGGACAAACAAACCCTGCAAAGAAGAAATAAGAAAAATACTCAGAACCCAAAAAAAATAAAGCCCCGGGTGGAAATTGTATAACAGCAGAACTGATTAAAGCTGGAGGAGTAGATCTGGAAAATGAAATATGCCGGTTGGTGCAAGAAATATGGGAAACGAAAAAGATGCCAGTGAGCTGGAGAGAGTCGCTCATTTGTCCAATATACAAAAAAGGAGAAAAAAACTATATGTGCTAATTATAGACCAATAGCCTTACTGTGTGTCGTGTACAAGATAGTAGTGTTGACTATCAAAAACAGACTAGCAGAGAAAGCCGAGTCTATTCTGGGAGAGTACCAGTGTGGATTCAGGAAAAATAGATCGGTGACAGACCAGATATTTTCGATTAAGCAAATCCAAGATAATAGCTTAAAACAAAGTTTGGCACTACACTTGGTCTTTGTGGATTTCAGAGAAGCATATGACTCTATAAATAGAGAAGGACTCTACAAGATAATGGAAGAACTAAAAATTCCAAGTAAATTGATTCGCATGGTGAGAATGGCCCTGAAGAATACAGAAAATAGAGTGTTGGTTGAGGGCAAAGTATCAGACAAGTTTAAGGTGAAGAGAGGGTTAAGACAAGGGGGATCCAGTGTTGACATGTCTATTTAAATTGGTAATAGAGAATATAATCCGGGAGTCAGAAATAAGAACAAATGGAACGATATACCAACAAACCTGCCAATGCTTGGCCTATGCGGATGATGTAGCAGTGATTGCAAGAGCAAAAGAGAACCTCAAAAAAGCCATAAGTAGGATAGAAGAAAGGGGAAGGATGAGAGGACTAAAGATAAATGAGGAAAAAACAAAATACTTGGAAATTACAAAGAAGAAGGATAATAAAAACAACAAAAGTTTCGATATAATAAACAACTTAGGGAAAAGATTATACGTTTGCAAAAGTAGACAAATTTAATTATCTGGGAGTAACAGTAACAGAGAGTGGACAAAAAAGGACAGAGATACAAGAAAGAATAGCGAAAGGACAGAGATGTTTCGGGGCAATGAATCCAATATTGAAATCAAAGAATGTATCAAGAAAAGCAAAAGAAAGAGTAAATATGACAGTTGTCAGACCCACGGTGACATATGGATGAGAAACGTGGAAGCTGAATGCAAGAGAAAAGGAGACGTTGGAGGTGTGGGAAAGGAAAGCTTTGAGAAGAATCTACGGAGGAAGGAAAGAAGAGGGACTGTGGAGAAGAAGAACAAATTACGAATTAAAATGCCTATATACGAAACCCCTTATAAGCCAAATCATAAGAAGCCAGCGATTAAGATGGTTGGGACACCTGGCAAGGATGAAGGAAGAAAGACAGACAAAGCAAGCCGTAATAAGAGGAGTGGTTGGAAGAAGAGGCAAGGGTAGACCTCGATCTACATGGATTCAGGCAGTAAAGCAAGATCCGGAGTTGATGGGAATCCCGCACTGGGAAAAGCTAAAAGGAGATAAAAAGAAGTGGAGACAAGTATGCAACCAAGCCATGGGTCTCTAAGGCCCCTTGAACTATATAATAATATAAACATAACGAATAAGCAGTGACGATAAAGGCGAAGCGGAGCCGCGGGCACAGCTAGTATATAATAAAAGACTGTTTTTAGTCAATTTCCACTGGTTTATTTAAATTGCGATGATGCGTTTTGCTGTCGATGCAGCGTCTTCAGATCTACATTTTACACTGGTGTAAAATGTAGATCTGAAGAAGTTGCATCGACAGCGAAACGCGTCATCGCAATTTAAATAAACCAGTGGAAATTGACTAAAAACAGTCTTTTATTATATATTTATATTATTAATATTGTCAGTATTCTTAGGTTAAAGAATTCGAGGGTGAATTGAAGTCTTGTAGAAAAGAAGGTAAATAACATTTTTTGCATAAAGAAAAATTTGGTTCTCAACATAATCTCTACTGAGTTGGATCCAATATATATTCTGAAGTTTGGTATCGAGGGGTTTTTTAAGTTACTAATTATCCTGTTTTTTTCAATCAAATATTCTGAAAGATGGGATGTACCGGTTTTTTAGGTTGCTAGGTATGTAGAAATTAGTTACTTCAGCCAAAAGTGTTCCAGTTTTTTCCAGAAATATTTATATTTAGGTTTAAAGTTTTACTTACAGTGTTAAAAGTTGCATCAATATCTTCTGGATGGGTATACATTGGAGCTACAATGTCCTGTAATCTTATCCCACTGACCATGATAATCGTAAGTCATAACTGCAATCCAGTCAAGGTATTTAGATAATACTGGCACGTCATAACCAGCATCGATAACTCTCTTGCTTGGCGACACTGCTGCCGAAAGAAGCCAGCCCTTTGGCTGAAACGCTTCGTGTAGTTCTTTGACAAAGTCGGAAAATGCTGGTTTATCACTAGCTGGACCCTTATTGCAATCAACCTGGAAAATATTAAAATAGGAATAGAGATATTTACAATATATATTATAATTATGATATCTCTTCATAATTTCAACTTTTACGTCAAATAGTTTTGGAGAAGACAGACGGACGGACTTGCCCCTTTTTCCATATGGCAAAAACCGTAGATTTAGTTAAATTCAACTGTTTGCAAACATTACTTTAACTTTTTTTCCTTATAATATCGTGTTTGTCTTTCAAAATTTTACGTTTTTGTGTACTCATTTTAAAATAAAAACTTAAACATTCACTTTGCTACCTTCATCAAATATGCATAAGAACAGCATAACACAACAAGTGAATTGAAAATAATACTGCTCGAACTAGCGACGCGACGGAAAAAAGTAGAATAGGAGTTCCCAGCGAGTTTCTGTGAATTCCCTAGATCAAGTCGCGCGACATCGAGCATAGGGAGTGGCAAGTTCGTCATAAACGGACACAAAACATCCAAATTTGGTTCACTTTATCCAGAAGTTCGTTATAACCGATAAAACTTTGCATTGGTCTTATGGAAGTTTTTTCGTGCAATATAAAATAGTTCGTTTTTAAAAACCCGGAAATTCGCTATAAACGAGTTCTTTATAAGTAGACTTTACTGTATTTTATATATATATATATATATATATATATAATATATATATATATATATATATATATATATATGTATATATATATATATATATATATATATATATATATATATATATATATATATATATATATATATATATATATATATGTTAGTGACACATTCATAGATGGAGAAATGTGTTTTCTTGTGGGTCTGAGAGTATATCCGTTGATCAGTGGTATTTTAGATTAGTATTCGCTAAAGTCTCATTTGGCATTATCGTTAATTACTGATTGGTAGTTGACGGCAAATATTTTTATGCGGCTAGGAGGGTCAGGGCAACATCTCCGTTATTTAAAACTCTGGTTTTCTCAATTTCGAGGGCTTCTCGGAGGATTCTTATTTAGTTGTATTGAACAGTGGCTATTTATTTGCGGCTGCTGAAATAGATTTTATGATGTGCCGCTAACTGATGTTACAAAAAAAGGTGTTATACATTATTTGTTGTGGAGACTAAGTTTGAATTTCTCGAATCTTACAGATATCATTCTATTAGTTTCTCCTACGTCTCTCATTGCAATTTCCATATAGGATATTGTATAAGCCCTAGTTTTCAAGCTTCATTTTGTCTGATGATCCCATTTTTTTATGTGATTTGTAGTCGGTGGATACATTGTTTGTTCGTAGAGGTCATCCTATGCAGCCGTTTACTCCTACAAGGTAGGAAAATATGATTCTCTTATCAACGCGTCAGCAGCCAACAATCTAGGAACAAGGTCAAGATCATACATGTTGAGCCGTAAGGGGCGAAGCAATCGCCAATCAATCAACGCTATAACTTTCGCTCCCAACGCATAAATGATTCGTACAGTTCAGAAACGCTCAGTTTACAGTCAACTACCGTCCAGCAAGTATCGATAAGATCAAATAAGACGAAGGAGAGAGAGAGAGAGTTCAGACTCAGGGGTATAAATATATATTAATTTACGGGTGAAGAATTGTGTTCCGATGGTGCATTCGTTGGTTGTTTTAACTGCTAAGTGGCAGACGTTTTACCAAAATCTCAGTGGGCATTATCAATGCTTACTGTTCGATCTATGGTAAACTATAATTTTAGCATCAACTAGCTACCTGTAATCATCGATAATACTAAACACTAACCAAAGGATGCACACCTGGATACACCAGGAAAAATATGTCGATAATACTATAGTTACACAAAACTATCCAATTCTGCCAGAATATGGATTACACATGAATTATTACTTGTTAAATAGCTAGTTCTAATTTTTAAAAAATTTATTTGGGTTATTCAGAGTAATTTAATAGTCTAAATTTTGAGTAAAGGTAATAGCTATTTTTAATTTTTAAAATTCATCTGAATAGTACTAAAATATAAAAATCGGGAAAAGGTAACTTAAATATTAGAATTATTATATTAGAAGCTTTATACTGTTATATAAAAAGCTTTTGATGAAAAACTTTTTTTTACGAAAATCCAGCTTTTATTATTTGTAATATTCTTTTAAAAAATTAAATACCATTAGCTTAGCTACAATGATGTAGCATTAAAAAGTGGCATCTGTCTGTCTATCTGTGTGCAATTTACTTACTTGCCAGCATTTCGGATACTCCCAGTCAAGATCTAACCCATCAAAGTTATTTGCTTCAATAAAGTCCACAACGTGCGCAATAAATCTTCTTCTTGCAGCAGGACTATTTACTAGCCTAGAGTATTTGTTACCAGCTGAATCGTTCCATCCTCCAATAGCGATAAGTACTTTAATACCCTTAGCTTTTAATGCAGTTACCTTTTCATAAAATTCTGCAACATACATTATGATCAGTTCAACTCTACAATTTATTTCATAAAGAAATATGGTTAGGGTAAACATTAAAATTATACATTATGTTGTTGACCACATTGTTATTCTTCTGCAATTAAAACGTTTAAGAAAACTGTCCTCCAAATCCGAAACTTTTCAAAAAATTTGAATAGAGCCAACTATTAAAAATAATGTTAAAATTAAAAGGTATACTTTTATGACAACTACTTTTCGGCTAGGTTAGGTTTTCTTATACTATTCTCAAAAAATCAAGTAGTACCGATCAAATAATTTTTATCGATATGTAATACTCTTCATCTACACTTAATGTTTTTTCAGGATTTTTAATTAATCAATTTGATAAGAGTTGAATTTTCCGAGGAATGGTGATATTTCGATAACGTATTTCTAATATCTACCAATCGCTGAAACGATACACTTTTTAGCTTCTTCCCACGTTAATAAAAATAGTGAAATAATTGTAATGTTTTGATTCCTTCATTGAAAGAATCCCGAAAAAGATCTATAACATTCTTCTGCCTCCCTTCTCCACCTCTTTGAGCCCTTGTATGTTTTACTATCGGCTACTCCGACGAATATCCGCAGACAGCAGGAAGTCATTCAACTTAACAAAGACCTGGAAGAAATTCTATCTTGGAGTGACAGTAACCAAGTGCAGTTTTTTCTAAAAAAGTTAACGTTGCTGTTCCCGACATAGTTATGTCGGGGCACTCCATTCCTCTAACATCTTCACTCAATTTGTGTTGGGCGTTAATTTGGGAGCAAATATGTCCTGGCATGAACATGTTGCAGACATAGCAAGGAGAACTTCTCAAAAGTTGGGAATATTATTTCGAACCAGAAAGCTTTACACTCCACAACAACTGTTAATTCTTTACAAAGCTCAAATTCGACCAACTATGGAATACTGCTCCCATGTTTGGAGCTCCGCTCCCAAACATACACTGCATTTGTTGGATTCTATTCAGAGAAGAGCTGTTCGTCTGATTGGAGACCCGGAACTGACCGGCGGCCTTGATTCGCTGAACATCGAAGAACGGTTGCCGACTTGAGCCTCTTCTACAAGTATTTTCATGGAAAGTGTTCGAAGGATGTGGCCCGCTTAATTCCTCCTAGAGCGGTGCAAGTACACGTCGCGCTAATACTTCACATCCGTATGAGGTTCAGCTTGTTACTCCTCGTACAACGTTTGTCAAGCAGTCTTTTATATGGAGAACATTTATCCCTTTCGAAACCAGATAACTGTACTTTAGAGCCACATTGCATCTAAATAAATCAATGTCCAAGCCGTTTAAGAATCTATCGATAGGAGAATGTTGACCATAATTGGGGAATGAACTGGTATATGAAACAGTGGATGGTTACGCAAGTCACGACAGTGGGTATTAAAATTAATTCTGGATAGGAAACGGGGACAGTCTAATAATCCATGGATAAACCTGAAGACAAAAAAGAAATTAAATCGCACCCGCCTTATCTCCGGAGTATCCAAGTTCAACCTATGCAGCATATCTGACCTATGGTAATGATCACTCGATAGTGGGGCAACCAGACAATAGTGACCTCACCAATGAGGTATACAACAATTTGGTGACATCCACAAATAATTCACCACAATTCCTAGTCACAAAATCCAGGAGAACCAAGCTTTTCCGGGTTATCCTTAAAACATGCTCGACAAAGGACAATCTCTTTTCAAAATCCCCGACGACTGTAACACGCTACAAAGCCCTATCCTTAATTGAGTAGCCAGTGTTGAATTTTCCAACACTCCTAAATAAACTGATGCACCAACACTTTTTGATATTCAATAACAAATTGTTAGATTGAGACCAGACCCAAACGACGTCTAAATCACTCTGGAGTTCCAGTGAGTCTCCCCACCGCTCAATACTCCTCTACAACTTAAGATTATCGACGAATATGATCACTGTAGAATGCTCGATTACACTCACCACGTTATTCACAAACAAATTGCACACAGTGGGGCACAATTGGACCCCTGAGGGACACCAGAAAGAACCCCAAACTGCACAGAGATGAAATTATTCACCCTGACGCTCTCAGTCCAGCCCGTGAGGAAAGTCTCCAACCATGCAACAAGTGAGGATGAAAAACCCCATAATCACCGGCTTCGCCAATAACAACTGAGAATTTACCCTGTCAAAGGATTTCGAAAAGTTATTATAGACAGCATCGATCTGTATTCTGTTTTCGAAGGCCTCCAACAGATCAGTTTTATACAATACAAGGCTGTCCGCGGTTGACTTCCCCCTGCGAAAATTAAAATTCTCATTAAGCACATCCTTGCATTTCCAAGCCAGCTGATAGTAAATTATATTGTCAAATACCTTTGAAATAGTAGATTGATCGCGAACACATCTATATTTATTAATGTCACTAGGTTTTCCAGACTTGAAAACAGGCGTGATGAATATATATATATATATATATATATATATATATATATATATATATATATATATATATATAGAGTTTGAATTTGATGTCTCAGTTCGTTCGAGAGTTATCGTGCCAACAGTGATCTAGGAACCCTAAAACGTAAAGAAACACAAAAATCGCGGAGGGTGGTTTTTCACGAATACAATATTTTCTTTAACGTGACAAGTAAAAAAGAAATAAACTCATAGCCTACAAACATTGTCTATTAATCCTATGATAATTGATAGAAATTTGTTAGCGATCTCAGGCCATTCACAGTTTAGATTTAAATGTGTATATATGTGTATGTGTATATCTTATATAACTTACTATTATCAAAATCTGCCCAACTGTCATGGGGTTTAATTATTAACTGATCACCATTCAATACTGCAAAACCATAAATTATGTGAGTGCATAAGTCAGGGTCAATGTCTGATGGTAGATACTTTCCACGACCTTGTCTGTACCAAGCCCAATTGGTAAAGTAACATACAACTTTAAATTCACTATTAGGATTGACTATAGGCTGGGATGTTGTTTGTGGTGGAATTGGCGCAATCGAAGATTCTTCAATGGTAGAAGTAGTAGAAGCTTGATGAGAATTAGCTTGCCATTCTTCGTTTCCTTCAACTTCAACAGGTTCCGGCTTTCTTACTGGAGGTCGTTCATTTTCATCATCAGTATCAATAGGAGGAATAGGTTTCTGGTTTCCCAGTACCTGCGTCTGCCAAAACATTTCGAATTGTAGTCAAAAGTGGATGTCGACCTTCGCCGCAGCTATTTTTAAAATCGTCCAAGTCTAAAGCCCAAATCATTCCTCCTCCAAGGTCCATTCTTCTAACGTACTCAGATTTTATTCTTATCATTTCTCGATCGTCAAATGATACCTAAACAATAAAATGTATTATTTTGGTTATTTATTAATATTATGAGCAAATAAAAAGATCATAATTGATTTGTGGAAAGATGGAAAATCGTACAGAAATAAAAGAAAATTGTTAAAAAGTCGCATGTAGTACAGTATAAATCAACGGGTTCCTATAAAATTCCACCACGCTCCGGTCGTCCCAAGAAATTGATTCCACGTGAAGAGGCCAATATTGTTAGACAAATAATTAGAGATCCCAAGAAAAATGCACCAAAATTAAAGGAAGAAATACGAAAAATGCTTGTTCACAAACAGTGAGAAATTGTTTACACAGGGAAGGCTATAAGAGGTGTGCAGTCAGGAAGAAGCCGTTAATTTCGGAACCTAATCGCAAAAAGCGGTTAGCTATTGCTAGGGAATACGTAATTTTGAATAAATTTTGGTAATCCGTAATCTTTAGTGATGAAACTAAAATTAATGTTTTTGGGTCTGATGGCAGAATTAAAGTTTGGAGAAAGAAGAATACCGCATTCGATATTAAAAAACATTTCCACGGTAAAACAAGGGGGGTGGCAGCGTTCTGCTTTGGGGATGCATGTCCGCTGGAGGAGTTGGCAATTTACATTTAATTAATGGTACCATGGATCAGCATGTTTATCTGAACATTTTGAGAGGCTACAATGATTCGAAACATACTGCAAACTTGGCGCGAGAATGGATGATCCATAATGTGCGACTGCAGCTTCATACACCTCCGCAATTACTCGATGTTAACCCCATCGAGCATTTATGGGAGGAAGCATGACAAAAAGGTTACAGGAGATTATCAAAGCCAATGACGGTCCCACGAAATATTAGTTTAAACGAAGTTGTTATTTTCCGTTAAACTATTACTGGTAATTGTTAAGTGTATGGAGACTTTTTTGACATTACTTTTGTTTACATGTTTATAACAATGATGTAACTTCTAAATAAAATGTTCCGTAGTTGTTTTTAGTACAACTTAACTCGTTGGTTAAGTTTCAAATATTAATTTTAAACATGTTTTTTTCATAGTTCCAATTAATTAGTTAAACATAACAGACAAATAGTATAGAACGCAGGTGGTGTATGGAGACTTTTTGGACTGACTGTGTATATATCAGCGTTTCTCAACTTTTCAGTACCTGCGACCCAATTTTCAAACATAATTTTTATCGCGCTTCCCCCCTCTCATACAATAACAATGCGTGCAATAATAATGTATTTACAGTATTTTTGATGCTAAAGCTACATTATGACCTTAATTACAAACCTTACAAACTACCAAGAATAAGTAAATTTATTTATATTTGGTAACACATATCTGCTGCGTTGATAAAACTAGAATCGATGCCTCTCTATTGCTCTCTGTCACGTCCACCATATCGGTAGCGGCTTTGCGAGAAGCTCCGAGTTGTCTCGAACATTCGGCAAGTCTGCCCAAAAGTGTATAAAAACCTCGTTCAATTACAGCCCGTCTCAGTCGAGTTGATCCTTCTACTGCTATCGGATTTATCTTGAATGTGTATGTTGTAATTTACGTGTTGATTGAAATTCAAGGTATTTAGTATTCACGGCAGTAAATTTATACAGAATCATGGATACAGTTTTATGTGGGCGTAAGTGAGCATTAGACGATAGTGAAGCATCAACAAGTGCACAGACGAGCGTAGTTCCGAAATAAAATCAAGAAAATATTCTCAAGAATACTTAAATTTAGGGTTTACTAGTACTGAAGTAAATGAAGAAGAAAAGCCCCTATGTGTTATTTGCTCAAAAATTTTGACAGCAGACAGCATGAAACCAGATAAACTTAAACGACATTTGGAAACGCTTCATAGTGAGTACCTTAACAAACCCCGAGAATTCTTCGAATTAAAATTAAAATCATATGTACAGCAGAAATCATTTTTTAAAAAAACTTTGTCTGTGAATGAAAAAGCTCTACTTGCCTCTTACAAAGTTTCATATAAAATAGCCAGATGTAAAAAGCCTCACACCATTGGCGAAGAACTTGTTTTGCTAGCAGCAATAGAGGTTGTAGAAACTATGTTTGGAGATAATTTTGCCAAACAATTGCTATCCATACCTATATCAAATGATATTGTTGCCCGTCGAATTGGCGATATGGCTGAAGATCTACAGCATCAGCTTTTCGGGAAGTTGTGTGACAAATTGTTTTCAATTCAGCTTGATGAGGCAACAGACAGCAATAAAGATGCTCATTTCATTGCCTATGTTCGATTTTGTGATGGTATGTCAGCAGTAGAAGAACTATTTTTCTACAAACCAATAGAACTCAAAGCAACATCACCTGCATTATTTGCTATCTTAAATGATTTTATAAACGAGGTAAATATGGAGTGAAAAAATTGCGTCAAAAATATGTACCGATGGTGCTCATTCAATGTTTGGAAGATTTCAAAGTGTACAAGCACTTGTGAAACAAAAATCTCCATTGTGTGTGTGGACACATTGTATGATCCACAGAGAAGCTCTGGCTTCCAAAGAAATGAGTCCTGCTCGGAATATTGTATTCACTACAGTTGTAACCGTAGTAAATTATATTAAAATGCGACCCCTAAAATCTAGAATCTTTTCTGCACTTTGTAAAGACATGGGTGCCGAACATTCAGCGTTACTATTTTATTGCGAGACAAGAGAGTTATCACGTGGGAAATGTTTGTGTTTATAAGTTAAGAAAGGAAATCGCCATTTTTCTAGAATTGAGCTACTTGGTCGATATATTCGAGAAACTAAATACTTTGGTCGATATATTCGAGGAACAAATACACATATATTTGATACAAGTGATAAAATTAATGCTTTTTGTAGAAAATTCGAAGTGTGGAGCAGAAATGTAAAGCAAAAAAAACCTAGAAATGTTTGCAAATGTGGGTGAATGTGTTATATTACACAAGGCTGAAAAAAAAACAACATGTGAAACTTGTTTTAGTAACCATTGAAAATCTAGCCATGTTGACAAAGAATTTTAAAAAGTATTTTCTTACTGACGACAACTTGGTAGCAAGTTACGAGTGGGTTAGGGATCCATTTCAAAATTCTCCCGATGGGCTCTCAACTTTCGAAGAAGAAATCTTCACAGACTTCGCGGCAAGTAGTGAAATCAAAAGACAATTTAATAATAAATCATTCTTTAAATTTTGGGTAGGGGTGAATGATGAGTTTTCTGCACTGAAAACAAGACCATTTCGTATACTATTACCATTTTCAACATCCTACCTTTGCGAAACCGGATTTTTTGCAGTGGCTGCTTTGAAAACAAAATATAGATCTCAACTAAATATAGAAAAAGAACTCAGAGGTCTATTTCTAATATTAAACCATCCTTCGAAAATCTTTGTTCTGCAAAACAGGCCCAAGGGGTCACTAATAATTATTAAACTTGCTTTTAATTTAGTATTGATATGTTAATTATTAGGTAAATACATTGTGCAGTACTAATACAATCCTATTTATTAGTGTGTATTATATTAGTGTAAACGTGTATTTTATTTTTTATTATGTATGTAGAATGTATTTTGTTTTGCTTTCCTTTCAATAAGTTATATTAAATGTTTTTAATGAATGTTTTTAATAATAATTTCTTTTCGATACGCTCGCGCCCCCCCCCCCCCCAATAGTGTAATCACGCTCCCCTAGTGGGGAGCGCTCCATAGGTTGAGAAACGCTGGTATATATACATAAGAAGTGAAAATGCGTGGGGTATTTTATTGTAATGGTAGTAATATTATGCTTGTGTATCTGATTGATTAGATGTAGTAATTTTGTTTTTATATTTCTATCTTACCCCATTGATTTCCCTTGTAAGCATAAGGACCCATTCTTCGTTTTGGATCTTGTACTACGGTCCACCCTTTATTTTTAACATTATCACATATCTCGTAATACGATAAAAATCCCGCAGCTCTGGTATATGCTCCTTCTTGTCCAGGACCAGGAGCAGGAGCATTAAGTCCATTATTTTTCTCATTTTCCAATTTGAACGATTGACCATACAAGGGCATACCCATAACTATTTTCCTTCTTGGTACCCCTTCGGAAATCCAGTAGTGAATTGAAAAGTTCTAAAATAAAACAAGCATATGCTTAAATATATTTTTTTTTTATTCCGTCGTTCTAATTTCATATTGTAATTGTAAATCAATGTCATTACAAAATCAGATTTATACTACTTAAATGGAAAGTGATAACCAAACCTAATTCTAATCAAAATTCCAAAATCCGTACCTAAATAATGTCGATTTATACCATATTGTCATTGTGACTTGCCAAATGAATTCTATAGAATTTTAGAGAAAAAAAAATATTTACCGAATTGAAGAACGACACTTCATCTTCGGGGTGGTAAAATAGTGGAGCAACATGTCCAGTTTGTTTATCCCACTGTCCGTGAAAATCGTATGTCATAACTGCGACCCAGTCAAGATATTCACCCAGTACAGGTACGTCATATCCAGCATCTATAACTGTTTTACTGGGCGATACAGCAGCCGATAATAAGTATCCTTTAGGTCTGAATGCTTCTTTAAGTTCTTTTACCAATGCAGAAAATGCTGGTTTGTCAGAATCTGGCCCTTTCTTGCAATCAACCTGTAAAAATTAGGTGATAAGTAAAAAGTTTGTATAGTTATACGATATCTTTAATCAATAATGAATCAGAGTGAAGAATATTAAAAAAAAATAGTGGATAAGAAAATAACGGTTCCATCGCGAAGATTCATAATAATTTTATTTGCTAAATAAAAGATATATACTTTGAATTGTTGTGGCTCTTACTTGATGGAAATTCATAATGAATGTAATGAAAGACTGATTTTGACTTAACGATAACCAGACATTACAACAAACACAAATTCTCTATTTTTCATAAACCCTCACATACAGATACTACAATAAACATAAATTCAGCTCACCCCCTACAACACAAATTGGCAGCTTACCACAGTATGTTGCATAGACTTGTAAGTGTCCCCTTATCTGTAGATGATTTTAATAAAGAATTAAATCTAATAAAACAAATTGCTGTTAACAACGGATATTCTCCTGACACCATAGACTCAATTCTAAACAAAAAAATTAAAAAATAAAGCTATTTCTTTAGTATACCCCAAGAAAGAAAACACAGGGAAAAAAAATATAATGTTTTAACCTATTTTGGTAACACGTCAGAGAAAATTAAAAACCACTTAAACAAATATAATATCAACATAGGTTTTAGAACAAACAACTCGTTAGGAAAATTCATTAAAAACGTAAAAGTAAAACAAAATAGATTTAAAAAATCGGGAGTGTATCAGTTGAATTGTGGTTTTTGTCATAAAAGTTACATAGGTCAGACAGGTCGCTCATTCGAAACTCGGATTTCAGAACATAAAAGAAGCTATTTAAAAAACAAAACCGGCTCAGCTTACAGTAATTATTTAACAGAATCAAATCATCTTTTTGACGATAAATTTAAAATTTTACACATACAAAACAAAGGCATCAAATTAAACCTATTAGAAAATTTAGAAATAATTAGAATTAAAAATTCAGACATCATCTTAAACGAACAAAAAGATACCTGTCTGACCCATGGTAACTCACCTTTACTCAATTTATACAACTAATATTCAGAATGAATTTCCCAGCAATATTCATTAGCATATAGTATTAATTTTATTACCTATCTACCTTAGGGTATTTGTATAAATGTAACAACATTAATATTCAAATATCATTTTGTATCAAACGAAGCTATAGTATAGCGAAATGCGTCATACAATTTCTGTGAAACTAAATAAAGTGGAAATTCACAAAATCAGTCTTTCATTACAAAAGATATATACTATAAATCTACACAATTAAGTGAAACTATGTTTCATATAAATCTAATAATAGTATCCATTCTGCTTAGACTATAGGATGTTTAAAATAATACTTCTAATTTTTATGAACAGTATACAGTGAAATCTCCCTTGGGCGGACATCAACGGGACCGACAAGAGTGTCCGTTCAAGAGGGGTGTCCGTTTAAAACAAATACAAAAAAAATCGTTTTTTTTAATGAAAACCATAATCAAAGAATTTGGGACATTTAAAAAAAATTATTAACAGAAAAACGACGAGTTGATTATTGCGCTGTAAACTGATTTTGTCCGTCGATCGTAGCGTTCACAGTGTGATCCTCTCTCCTGCCTACTAGAGACACAGGGGTCACGCATAGAGGCAGTTCTGCAATCCGGTGCCTCAACTATATATTTCATGGCATATCTATATCTATAATATATATAAAATGCAACGTCTCTCTGTCTGTCTGTCCGTTAGTGCGCTTATCATTGGAGGACCACTTATCCGATTTACCTGCTATTTTTTAAAACATACATATGTTCTCTGGTCAGGTTATCTAGATAAGTATAAATAATGGGAGATAAGGAGAAATAATGGGAGATAAGCAGAGATAACTCTAGATAATGGGAGTTATGGTGAGATAATGGGAGATAAGGAGAAATAATAGGAGGTAAGGAGAAATATTGCGAGATAAGTCGAGATAAGCCTAGATAATGGGAGATAGGTGAGATAATGGGAGATAAGGAGAACTAATGGGAGATAAGGAGAAATAATTGGAGATGAGAGGAGATAAGCCTAGATAATGGAAATTATGTAGAGATAATGGGAGATAAGGAGAAATAATGGGAGATAAGAGGAAATAATGGCAGATATTTTATTACGTTAGGTAACATAAGGAATAAGCAGTGACGATAGTAGTGAATCAAGTCCACGCGAGCGGAGTTGCGGGCACGGTTAGTCTATTTACTAAAATTAGGTCTTTAAACTTTGCGACATAAAACCTTTATTAGAAAGAAATTTAATTAACTCTTTTACCTGCCAACATTTTGGATATTCCCAATCCAAATCCAAACCATCAAAGCCCCACTTATCCAAGAACTTTATGATATGCTCAATAAATCGCCGTCGGGCGTCGGGATTATTTGCTAGTCTTGAATATTTATCTCCCTGCGAATCATTCCATCCACCAATAGCAATAGAAACTTTAATACCCTTCTTTTTATATCCAACTACTCTCTTATAAAACTCTGAAAATGAAAAGAAATAAGTATGATCAAAATTTAAATAGAAAGAACAGCGAGTACCAAACAGACTCAGTGTATTTTACAAAAAAATACATTTGAGTACTTATAATTATTTGATTAGTTATTGACTGTGCGTAACTAGGGAAAAACTGCAAGATTTGATGGCAATTTGATTAAACAATGCATGGAGAGAGCCAAAGAAAATAGCAGCCAATAGAACACGTTGGAGAGTCTTCACAGGAGCCCAATACTCCACTTAAGGATCTTAAGGAATTTATATATATATATATATATATATATATATATATATATATATATATATATAAATATATATATATATATATATATATATATATATATATATATATATATATATAAATATATATATATATATATATATATATATATATATATATATATATATATATATATATATATATATATTTATATGGTAATGAATTTATTCTCAAGAACTAACTCTGTGCGAGCATCAAAGCAGATGCCACCCCAGAACATAACAGAGCCACCGCCGAATGGAATCCTTGCAGAGATATTGCAAGGAGCAAACCTCCTTCCTGGTCTTCGCCATACTCGCTTACGTCCATCTGGATGTTTTAGACTAACCCTAGTTTCATCTGTGAAGAAAACTTGTTTCCAATCATCCACAGACCAGTTTTCGTGATTTCGAGCAAAAGGTAACCTGGCAACTCTGTTCTCTTTAGTAAGCAAGGGCGCAGTGGCTGGTCTCCCACTGTTTAATCCAGCTTCATTTAACCGTCTTCTAACTGTTTTAGAAGAAATTATGACATTAAGAACAGCTTCGAGTTCGTTTCTTATTATAGAACTAGTGACAGTCCTGTTTCTTAAAGCATATTGTCTTATAAAACGTTCATCTAGGTCGCTAGTGCATCGTTTTCGCCCTTGCCCTAGCTTTCTAGAATAAGTTCGTACTTCATTCAAGCGTCTTACCATACGACTTATTGTGGAACGATGTTTGCCTAACAAATTGGCAACAAAACTCTGACAATATCCCTCGTCCAATAAAACTGAGGCTCGTATTACCTCGTGTTCAGTTAAATTCCTTGTTCGATTCATTTTTCTAATTCTTCGGGGTCAAAAATAAAACAGTCTACCACAAAAACGTATTACTTTGAAAAAGGGAACAATTTATAAGCTTACTTTTAAAGAAAATCTATCGCATTATTACAGAAAATTGTTTATCTTCTAAAAAATTCTTTAAAAACTGTAAATCTAAACGAATTGTTTTGATTTCTGTCATGAACAACGAAACAAAATATGCATGGCCTACTATTCAAATACTCGATAAACTTTAAAACTGACATAAGAAAAAGATAAATTAATTTTCAGATTGTTGCGTTAATTTTGTCCAGGAGTTTATATATATATATATATATATATATATATATATATATATATATATATATATATATATATATATATGGGTCATTCTCTGTCAACCGGACCGCCTTTTGTCTATTTTTGGTTTCGATATAAAATGATTTTTTTTTTCGGCTCAAAGTTTTCATTGAAATGTCTACTTTTAAATGCCATGTGTCCTCTTAAATAATTTAAAATGACGACAGTAAAATGGCGGCTAAAACAAAAAAATGGCGTCAAAATTTTTTTCAGTATGGAGATAAAATACTTAAATAATATCATATTCGAGCGACACTCATTACTAGGGAGGTGCTGAACACGAATTTGAAGTTAGAAAACGATTATTTTTTATTCCAAAATGGCGGATCCAAGATGGCGTTCGTAAATTCGAAAAATCAGATATTCATGCAAAGTTCGGTACTTTATTCTGTTTTTTATCTAAAATTTCAGAAAATTTGCTAAAAAATTGTTATACAGAACTCTTTTTAATTTTTTATCCAAAAGTACCAGAAAATTTCTATTGTGGTTGAATAAAATTTTCATTCGATCAACTTCAAGAGACTGTGTTTTGCACTTGAACCGATTAAAACTTACTCAAAGTGTTTGAGAGTGTATGTACTCGATAAAAATTCGCATTCATTATTTATATAAAAATGATTATTATTTTTTAGACTCATTTTTTTTATGTAAAATGCATAAAAAGTATCTCAAATATTAAAATACAACAAAAAAAAAAAAAAAAGAACTTCGTTAAATTGCTTTAAGTGTAAGAATTAAATATGCACATCAATTTTGCCTCAATACTAAAAATTTTTGAAATCAATATTTAATTTTTCGAATTTATAATCGCCATCTTGCATCCGCCATCTTGAAATAAAAAATAATTATTTTTTGACTTCAAATTCGTGTTCAGCATCTCAGAAAAACCCTTAGTAACGAGTTTCGCTCGAATATCTCATTATTTAAGTAATTTATCCTTATACTGAAGAAATTTTGAGAGTTCGTTTTAGCCGCCATATTGCTGCCGCTATTTTAAATTATTTAAAAGGACACACGGTATTTAAAAGTAGACATTTCAACGGAAATTTTGAGCCAAAAAAAGCATTTTATATCGAAACCAAAAATGGACACAGGTGGGATTCGGTTGTGAATGACCCATATATATATATATATATATATATATATATATATATATATATATATATATATATATATATATGTATATATATATATATATATATATATATATATATATATATATATATCTATATATATATATATATATATATATATATATATATATATATATATATATATATATATATATATATATAAATAAATTGGAAATTAAAAATTTATTTTTTAAAATATCATGTGTCACCTTTGCGTTAGGATTACTATTAAAAGATACTCTATATAAATTACTGTTAGCTCATTAAGGCTGGAATCTGATCGATACTGTTACCTTAATTATTATGAGTAAATCGAACGATTCGCTTAATAACTAATTTCATCGCGATTACTGTTACTGAAAGCCCTTACATCATATATTATTTACTATATAACTTCTGATAGGAGCCTCCTGAATTTTTCCCTGCGTATGCGGTATCCGAAACTTCTGCTTAAAATTTTAAAGACAGAACAATAATAATATACGACCATTATTCCAACCTTATTGTTTGATCAGGAAATGGTTTTGTATTGATGTTAGCTTATTATAGTCTTTAGTAAACTTACGGTTGTCAAAATCAGCCCATGAATCGTGAGCTTTAATTATTAGGTTTGAGAAATCAAGGACGGCAAAGCCATAAACAACATGAGTACATAGGTTTTCGTCAATGTCTTCAGGCAAATACTTTCCAATTCCTTTTCTGTACCAAGCCCAGTTTGTGAAATAACAGACAATTTTGAAATAATCAGATTTGGGTTTAAGAGGTTCAGACAGAGGAGGTTTTTGTGAAGTAGGAGGAATTGGTGGATGCCATTCCCATGGATTTTCACCCGGTTCGCTGGTTGTTGGTGGTTTCCATTCCCATTCGGTTGTCGATTGAGCTGTTGTGGTAGTTGGTTTAAAAGATGAAACGGGAGTTGAAGGTTTTAATGGTGGTAACGGTGTTGGTTTTTCATTACTCGGTATACTTTCTATTTCATTTTCAGATTGTTCACAATGTGATCCTTTAGGCCAGTCGCATAAATTCATTTCCTATAATAACATGAATAAGATATTAGTTTTATGGTGTTTGTGCCGCCCTCGAAGTATTATTACAACCTCGAGAATATTGATATAAGGAGGTCATCGATCAAGCATGAACCCACGACTGAGGGTGCTGTAATATAGATTTAAGTAGTGGAGGGTTTTGAAAAATCTACCAGAAAAAAATAATAGTATACAGGGGGTGCTATTTAAAAAATTTGAGATGTTTCAATTTAAAATAGTCGAAATGCATAAATTTATTTTGAACACCCTGTAGCATCTAACTCAAATTTCTTTACATATATCTTTTTTTTTCATCTCTATAGAACGCTCGTACCAATTATGAGTATTCCACCTTCAGAAACAATGGCGCTACTGGCAATTTTTTACAAAACTGAAAACTAGGATTTAAAAAAAAAAATTAAATATTAGAAAAACTACTAGGTTTAGGTGTATAACATTATTAATAAAAAAGTTATAAAGTTTTACACAGAATTTAAAAATAAATTAGAAAATAGGATGTTTCATTTAAAAAAAAACATATGTTATATCGGCCACACTTTTTTGAAGTACCCTGTATACTCAAAAATAATTTTAAACTGTGCACCTTAACATTCCCTAAAACTATTGTATTTAACATTTTGTCGTCATTCTCGAGACAAATGACATAATGAACTTTACTCTATCATTGACTCACCCTGTACATAAATCACTAACAATGTAAAATCAGAGTAACAGGATCCATTAAAAGGATGTAACGAGGTTATTAGATTAATAGTTTCGTAATAAAGCCCATGGCATAACCAAACCAATGAGGTTGTAGATAAGTATACTATCGTAATTCGTAATTCACTTACGTGATTCCAATATAATCCCGGAGCACATTTGAAAACCTCGTACTTGTCCCATAAACAATGCATGTATTGAGTACAATCTCCCGGATATGGAGCAAAATCATTTTCTTTACATTTAGAATATGGCTGTGGCCCTAAAATAATATTTTTTGGAAATTAATTACACAAGTTTTAATATGCATATCTTATATTCAAGTTAAAACTATTCAAATAGTTATAGATATTATCACGTTTAAATTTAGATCGTTTGGTTACGTACTGTATATTTTAATGTATTCTTTAATTTTCTTTTGAAACACCCTGATAACTGTGTTACGAAGACCCTGTCAAAATGTTCTATTTATAGAGGACTGCAGCTTGTAAGTTCGATTAAAATTCACCTTTTTAGTGTTCCGTACGGAACACTTTAAGATCACTTCGGTGTTCATCTGTCTGTTTGTCTGTCACACCCGATTTTCTCCGAAACTATTTGACATAGAAAGTTGAAATTTAGCACTAATATAGGAATTGATGGCCTCATCAGAGCCATATAGTTGTGAAAGTTAAATTTTGGCTGGTGAAATAGGAAGTGAATTTTTTTTTTTACGAGGCCGTCGAGTGGGGTGCCAAATGAAACCTCTTATAAACACAAGCTCAGTAATATTTACTGTAATACTTGCGCACACTTTTCTTTGTATTATTTTTAAAAAATTGCGAAAAATCGCTGTTCTCCTCCTTATCTCGAAAAGTATTGATTAAAAAATTTTGAAAAAATTCTGGAATATTCTCAATAGGGTGTGGAGAAAAAACTTTGTTGAAAACTCATTTAGGGTGTGTTTTGTGACGTCAACGATCATTTTATACACCCGTAACAAACTTTTTTATTTTAAACTAGCCGGGCCCACGGCTAAGCTCGCGTGGATTTGATTCACTGCTATCGTCACTGATTATTCCTTATGTTACCCAACGTAAAAAAATATCTCCCATTATTTCCCCTTATCTCCCAATATTTCTCCTTATCTCCCATTATCTCTACATAATTTCCATTATCTAGGCTTATCTCTGCTCATCTCCCATTATTTCGCCTTATCTCCCATTATCTCACCTTATCTCCCATTATCTAGGCTTATCTCGACTTATGTCGCAATATTTCTCCTTATCTCCCATTATTTATCTTTATCTCCCATTATCTTACCATAACTCCCATTATCCAGACTTGTCTCTGCTTATCTCCCATTTTTTCTCCTTATCTCCCATTATTTATACTTATCTCCCATTATCTCACCTTATCTCCCATTATCGAGGCTTATCTCGACTTATCTTCCATTAAATAGAACATACGTATAAATTTATAAAAACACGTAAATCGGATAAGTGGTTCTCAAGTGATAAGCGCACTAATGGACAGACACACAGACAGGCAGAGAGATAGGTAGACAGACAGACAGAGAGACGTTGCATTTTATATATATTATATTCTTTGCTACCTGATATTGTTCCATATTTAATGCTTTAGGCAGTGTATTGCAAGAGAACGCGCTAGCGGCAAACTTTTCTCCGACTTGATTCACTATTATCGTTACTGCTTATTCCTTATGCCACCTAACGTAATAAAATATATCCTATAACTTGGCTAGAGAACATATGTATGTTTTAAAAAAAGCACGTAAATCAGATAAGTGGTTCTCCAGAGATAAGCGCACTAACGGACAGACAGACAGACAGGCAGAGAGTCCTTGCATTTTATATATATTACAGATATTCTTTGCTACATGCTATTGTTCCATATTTAATGGTTTAGCAAGGTTAAAAAAAATCACGTAAATCGGATAAGTGGTTCTCCAGTGATAAGCGCACTAACAAACAGACAGACAGGCAGGCAGAGAGACGTTTGCATTTTATATATTATAGATATAGATTATTATTTTTATGTAACCTGGCCAAAGAATATATATATGAATTTAAAAAAAGACACGTAAAGCGAATAAGTGGTTCTCGTATGATAAACGCACTGATGGACAGATAGACAGACAGAGAAATGTTGCATTTTATATATATTATATTCTTTGCTACATGATATTGTTCCATATTTAATGGTTTAGGCTGTGTATTGCAAGAGAACGCGCTAGCGGCAAACTTTTTTCCAACGTCATTCACTATTATCGTCACTGCTCATTCCTTATGCTACCTGTCGCAATAAAATATAGCCTATAACCTGGCCGGAGAATATATGTATGTTTTAAAAAAATAAGTACGTAAATCGGATAAGTGGTTCTTCAGTGATAAGCGCACTAATGGACAGACAGACAAACAAATAGAGATATGTTGCATTTTATGTATATTACAGATGTAATAAAATATATCTCTATAACCTGGTCAGAGAAGATATGTAAGAATTTAAAAAATCACGTAAATCGGATAAGTGGTTTTCGAGGGATAAGCGCAGTAACGGACAGACTGACAGACAAAGAGACATTGCATTTTATATATATTATAGATATAGATTATTATTATTATTATTATTATATAACCTGGCCAAAGAATATATGTATGAATTTAAAAAAAAAAAACGTAAATCTGATAAGTGGTTCTCGCGTAATAAACGCACTAATGGACAGACAGACAGACAGAGAGACCTTGCATTTTATATATATTATAGATTATTGATTATAGATATTCTCTGCTACATAATATTGTTCCATATTTAATGGTTTAGGCTGTGTATTGCAAGGAAACGCGCTAGCGGCAAACTTTTTTCCGACCTTATTCACTATTTTACGTCAGTGCTCATTCCTTATACTACCTATCGTAATAAAATATAGCCTATAACCTGGCCAGAGAACATATGTATGTTTAAAAAAAAAGTACGAAAATCGGATGAGTGGTTCTCCAGTGATAAGCGCACTAACGGACAGACAGACAGACAGACAGAGAGACGTTGCATTTTATATATATTATAGAAGCAATCAACGTACGGAATACTAATTGCGCAAGTCCGGCACTTGGCCGGTTATTTTAACTATTTGTAGATCAAAGGCAGTCATTTAGAAAAATAAGCTAAAATTTTGTTTCATTTATTTTATTATATATTATGTTTCTAGAAATCTAGATATCTCAGTTCTCTGTAATTTACAATAATAAGAAGTGAGAAATAATCTTGAGATACAAAATCTAGTCAGTACCATAATAATTTTATTAACAGTGGCTAGATTTCTCGCTTTTGCTACCTATACGTTAAAGGATTTTTAAATAAAAGAAATATAACATTTAAAATGCAATAACTAGAAATATTTCCTCAATATGTATCTCAAATGTGACTCAGTGAAAGTGGCCTGTTACTGTTATATTTAATTCGCTGGATATTATCCTAATATAATATTAAATAACATTCATGGATTACAACCTTAAAGCGTTCTGTATTCTATATCTATAAATGTCGAAATCATGAATCCCAAATAAATAAATACTAACCTCGATTATTTTTTCCCATGTTTGACTTGAGTTTTAAAGAATATTTAATAGTTAATTATAATTAACTAGCTCAGCTTGAATAATAAACTCATAGTATGACTTAAGAGACGGAACAACAGTCATTATAGAGAAACATATTGAACAATACAAATTGCCTAAAATTGAAGTTCACTATGCGGTTCAGCAGTTTATTGGCCACCAAATAAAAACTGTTCGTTGGTGGTGACTGTAACGCAAAACACGCGAGTTAGAGTTCGAGATTATTACCTCCAGAAAGAGCTAGGAATAACAAAATTATGGGAAATTGCATCCAACTTTGCAATATTGGAAAGATTGCATAACAAAGTTCTGCGAGCTATTACCAAAGCTCCGTGGTACATTCAAAATTAAAATTCTTTCTTTCAAACAAGTGACTGTGAAATGCCATGAAAGCTACATTCAATCTTTGGAGAAACATCTCAATGAATTGGCCATTAACTTATTGAAAAATAGCCATCTGTTAAATAGACTTGTTATTAGAACTCCGCTAGGCTTACCCTATAGACTATAAATATTTAATTAAAAACTATAACAAATAGATGCTTATACTGCACTCTGTCGGCGACTTACTAAGCCTATTCAAGCAGAGCGGCACAGCACGGCTGGCACTTATTGCAGAAACACACCTTTCTCAAGCTTACTGCTCGAAGGCATAGATGGCAGCATTGGTATAACAACTAAAGACGAAACGAAAAGAATCGCATTTTTAGAAGTTACCAAAAGTGTTTTTCGTATTTGCTGAACCATCCCAAGACGCGTTTCGCCGTATCACGACTCATCAGCTGGGCTAGGCTCAACAAATACGAGAACACATTTTTAGTCCTTTATCCAGGTAACTAACGGAAAACTATAACAAATAGATGCTTATACTGCACTCTGTCGGCGACTTACTAAGCTCGAGAAAGGTGCGTTTCTGCAATAAGTGCCAGCCGTGCTGTGCTGCTCTGCTTGAATAGGCTTAGTAAGTCGCCGACAGAGTGCAGTATAAGCATCTATTTGTTATAGTTTTCCGTTAGTTACCTGGATAAAGGACTAAAAATGTGTTCTGTATTTGCTGAACCTAGCCCAGCTGATGAGCCGTGATACGGCGAAACGCGTCTTGGGATGGTTCAGCAAATACGAAGAACAATTTTGGTAACTTCTAAAAATGCGATTCTTTTCGTTTCGTCTTTAGTTGTTATATCAATGCTGCCAATATTTAATTATATATATTGTTTTATGTTATTTTAAAGTTAGTTTTGGTAATTATAGTCTAATGGGATATCAATTTTGAATTTGTGTACATATTGCATTTGAAGTAGGAATGTAACCTATAACTTTTGAGTCATATCTCTTTGAGCAAAGGAGGTGAAAGAGGTGGGGTCAATACATTTTGTATATATTTAAAGTTTCATTATAAGAATTTTTCTTGGTTCAGTTGCGATAATGAATAAATTTTAAATACGATGTTGGATTAAATATAAATGAGAGTTTCTGTACTGAGCACTTAGTATCATTCGGAGCGGGTCGTCGCTTCTAGCAATGTTGGTTGGGTTTATTAGAAGTGAGGAGTACGATCGCTTGACCCTCTAGGTGCATTCAGTAGTACAGCTCATGATGTCGGAGTGAAACAGCACCCTTCGATTGTTTGTCTATAAATTTCCACTGCTTGCAAGCACACGTTACTAAACATCATCTTTATCTCTTCGTGCATAATATATACAATGGAATAAAGATAACGCTCAAGTTAAACGTAAAACCATTTTTAAAGGAACAACTAACATATTTAAACGTCCATGATAATTATACTTACTATGATCAGTGATTTTAGAGCTCATTGTATATTTTTCAGCCATCTTTCTCCTTCCAAGACATTTAACTTTGTATATCCAGTCACACATGCCCAGGTCTGCATTCCAGTTAAGACCAGGTGGACAATGTTGAGCCAACAAATGACCATTATCGCAGACATAAAACTGACTACATTGTTCATGAGGGTAATACGCTCCTTGGTCACAATCATCAGAGTCTGTCGAATATTGACCTAACGGCGTAGTTACTGTTGTAGTATACTGATACATTGTTGTTTTGCTGTAGTTTACTACTGGAGGTTTTGCAGTGGCAGAATAAGCTAAAATAATAATTATCACTCTAATATATATCTTTCTGGTCCTACTTCTACAGCGTTTCCATAAAATTATTCAAATGAAGATTCCTGGATGACTTCTGACTTGACAATTAAATCTGACGCGAGCAAACAAAGGATGATGATAGATGGAAAATTTAAAAAAATTAATCTTATATAAAAATAACACTATGTTTTAAATTTCCAATATATTTAAAATAACTTGACAATTGTTTTACCATACAATGGCTTCTTCAGAAGTGAATCACAAAGAAAAATGTTTGGCAATAATCATTTTATTATATTATTTACTGACAAAGTTATTTTAAAGATGCAAATCTGTGATACTATTTCAGGGAACTAATAAAGATTAAGTAAGGGTGAATGGTTTTAAGTCTACCTGTTCGTTTAATAATAGATTGGAGTTTTTCCGTTTGTTAATTTCAAGACATTCAAGCATATTTAATTTTTTAGATTTATTTTCTACATGTAGAATTTTGAACGTATCATTAAAATTATAGGATTCGTTTATTATATGGGTTGCGTAATGTGAATTGTTCTTGTTTTTTAAATAACTATGTTTATGTTCTTTAATGCGAGTTTCAAAAGACCTACCAGTTTGTCCTACGTAGGTTTTAGTACACGATCCACAATTTGATAAATAAACTCCTGATTTTAAGGGTTTATTAGAATTGGCTTTGTTATTCAAAATTATATTCCCTAAGGTATTTTTGGTTTTAAATGCTATTTTATTGTTCTTTTTTGTTAAATGTTTTGAAATTGTTCTAGTTATTTTCCCTATGTACGTGAGTGTGCTAAATTTTCCTTTTCTATCATTAATGATGTGAAAAATTAGAGAGATTGCCTGTTTAAACGATTTTTTATTCAAAATATTATCTATAATGTTAGGGTCATATCCATTATTAATTGCTATTTGTTTGATTATGTTTAATTCTTTGTTAAAATTAGTTTTAGTCATAGGAATATGTAACAGTCTATGTATGAAAGAGTTAAAAGCTGCCATTTTGTGAGTATAAGGGTGGGATGAACTATTGTGTATGACTATGTTAGTATGTGAAGGCTTGTGGAAAATCGAGAAATTGTGTTTATTGTTCACTTTTGATATAGATATGTCTAAGAAATTTATTTAAGTTATTGGTTTCTAATTCTAAGGTGAATTTAATGTTAGGATGCAAATTATTTAGGCAGTTAAGGAAGATTCTTAGTTATCTATCTGTTCTCGTGTAACAGGAAATGATATTATCAACATATCTATGCCAGTAAACAATATTTTTGCTTACCGCGTTTTGATGAATTTTTAGTTCTAAATTATCCATGAAAATTTCCGCTAGTAAAGGGCTTAAAGGATTACCCATTACTAGACCTTCTATAGATGTATAAAAGTTATCGTTGAATTTAAAATAGTTTTGATCCAAGTACGTCATAAGTGAATCTAAAATATTCCGTTTAAAAATTTCGTTCATTTTATTTTTGATTAAGAGTCTATCTATTAATTCTAGGGCTTCATATGGTGGGATACTAAGAAATAAGTTTTGTACATAAAATGATATAATTTTAGAGTTTTCTGGTAAGTTAAGGTCTTTAATTTTATCTATTAGTTCATAAATGTTGGATATACTATATTTCAGATTAAATTTGCAATGTGGTCGTAGTAAAGGGATGAGTTTTTTTGATAATTTGATTGATGGCTCCGTAACAAAAGATACAACTGGTCTAATAGCGAAATCCTTTTTATGCAATTATTAAATTGTGGATCGTGTACTAAAACCTACGTAGGACAAACTGGTAGATCTTTTGAAGCTCGCATTAAAGAACATAAACATAGTTATTTAAAAAACAAGAACAATTCACATTACGCAACCCATATAATAAACGAATCCCTTAATTTTAGTGATACGTTCAAATTCCTACATGTAGAAAATAAATCTAAAAAATTAAATAGGTATGCTTGAATGTCTTGAAATTAACAAACGGAAAAACTCCAATCTATTACACAGCCCCACAAAAAAAAAGTGGGGTATACTTTTGATGCGATATATCAGATCCGTAGTATTTTTGCCCGCTGATCACGAGTCTGACGTCAGAATATCGCCATCACATCTCAATTTTTTTCTAACCTCAAAAAATAGGTAAAAATTAGTAAAAATTAAGAAAAATATACTTCTAAAAAATTGATTCAAGCTTTTTCATGAATCCAAAGATGTATTAATATGTATTCGGACACGCTAAGCTAATATTCATCGGTTGGATTAAGCCATACAGTTCCGTTTTCTTTCTAACCTCAATAAATCAGACAGATATAGTGCTTCTCGAATGCAAAAACGAATTCAAATTAAAATTCAATCGATTCTTAACAAATTTGGTACACGGGGGTTTTTTGGGTTGCTGATCATGAATCTGAGATCGGATTTGCAAAATTCAAAATGGCGGATCCAAGATGGCGGACAAAATTTTTGAAAACCAACCGATTCCTACCAAATTTGGTATACAGTTGAGGAATCCTCAAACCTGATGCTCTTAAACCCTAAACCCTGAAACCTTAGACTCCCACACCCTGTAACCTCAAAAAATAGACCTCAATAACCCTGTAACTTTAAAAATGAGACCCAATAAACTCAAAACCAGGACTTTTAAACCATATACTCTCAAATAGTAGACCCTTAAGCCCTAGAATTGCGAAGGTTAGACCCGCGCCTAACTTTCCTTTTTTTGGCTGTATCTTGTTCTTTTTTCCGCGAATGACCTATTCAAAGGCTTTCTGCCTAAACGCTTTTGAGGACTTGTTTCTCTTTTTAGCGACCAGCAATAGTCCGCTAGCATATGGTCATCCCATCGTCCTTGATACCGATTTTCTATGATTTTCAGATCTTGGTGAAAACGTTCCCCTTGCTCCTCACTGTAGTCACCAAGATTATCTGGGAAATCGTCGATGTGGGAGTCCAGGAAATGTAATTTTAGATTCATTAAGCAACCTAATGTTTGAAAATTTTTTACCATTTTCTCGACTATTTCTTTGTACTTAGGACTTTTATTATTTCCCAAAAAGTTTGTTGCGACTTCTTTAAAACTAAGCCAAGCAGCTTTTTCAACTTTATTCATTTTAGTAACAAATAATGAATCTTGAAACAATTTTCTTATTTGTGGCCCGTCAAATACGCCTGCCTTAATTTTAGCTTCAGAAAATTTCGGAAATTTTTTATGCAAATATTTGAAACATGGGCCGTTTGTATCTAATGCTTTCGTGAATTGCTTCATAAGTCCAAGCTTAATGTGAAGCGGGGGAATAAGAACTTTTCCTGGATCTACCAATGGTGGAAACAATACATTATTTTCACCAGGAGTGAACGATTCTCTTGTTGGCCAAATTTTTTTTTTATAATGACGTTCCCTGTCTCTGCTATTCCACAGACATTTATAACAGGGATAAAGTGTAAACCCTGACTGTTGGCCAAGCAATATTGTTACAATTTTCAGATCTCCACAAATTTTCCAGTTATGATCAGCATATTTTATTTTTATCAAAAGCTGCTTCATTTTTTCATATTGCTCTTCCATAACTGTGGAATGAGCAATCGGAATGGGAGCGTAAACGTTGGTATTATGCAGCAAAACTGCCTTAATGCTCCGTTTAGAAGAATCAATGAACAGTCTCCATTCTTCAGGATCGTATGAGTTATTTTGAAATTCATCCATTAGACCTTTTACATCGGTACAATATGAAAGTGACAATTCCTCGTCCATTGTGAAATATTTTCGGAATTCTTCATCTCTGTTTCTATAATAAGAAATCGTAGCTTCTGGCTTAAGTAAATGTCTTTTCTTTAAAAAGGAAGCAAGATGCTCTGAACCATCTTTGGATAAGCCTAAATCTCTGACTAGATCACTAAGTTCTGACTGTGATACGAGTATTGGTTCTGGTTTATGGTTGTATGGTAAAAATTCTTTATCTGTGTCACTAGTATATGATAGGTTGTCACTAGAACATTCATTAGGAACAGTGTTTGAATCTTTTTCGACAGTCTCAATGTTTTCGGCATGAACTGATAAGGTGAAATCATTTGTTTCCATAACATCAGCATCAAGTGGTTCAGGAGGCGGAATTAGTTTAGTTGGTCTTGTTACTGTCGAAACATCGTTATAAGTAATAGTGCTTTTATTTTTTCAGTTATGCCTAGATACAACATTCATACAAAAGTAGCAATCCTTTTCACTGTATGGTCTATTCCATATTGCTGGTCTGGAATATTTAATCGCCTTCTTATTGATGTACAACATTATTTTGCAAGAACTGCAAATGATGTGGGGAACTCAATCTGTACCCTGGTGCTGTATTTCAATGTTAAAACAATCCTTATATAAGGTTTTAATCTTATCCGTTATCGGTGACCCCATTTTACTCAATACGTGTTGACAGCAAATATAACAAAATGAATCACTGTTTTTATCGCACTTATGTAAAGTCCTTGTACCGTGAGACCGTTTTCTTGTAGCATTATACTCTACATGAGCCAAGTCACCCACACATGAAGAGCTACGGTCGCTGGATGACGACGGCTGCGGGCCCGCTTTCCCACCCCGACCAACCGCCGATACTGGGTTTCCGAGTCCCTGCATCGTAATTCTCTTTCTTCTACCTGCCATGACGGCATCTAAGCCGTTATCCAGGGATTTTGCCGGCTAGTGGAGTAACACCGTTGCCCACCGTCACCACGTGGAGGTGCCCTGGATGCAGGTAGAAGAATAAAAATCGACCGATGAATTTTCTCGGCGTTCAAAATGGCGCGAAAACATCTGCCATCTTGAATTTTGCAAATCCAACCTCAGATTCGTGATCAGTGTACCAAATTTGGTAAGGATCGGTTGAATTTTAATTTGAATTCGTTTTTGCATTCGAGAAGCACTATATCTGTCTGATTTATTGAGGTTAGAAAGAAAACAGAACTGTATGGCTCAATCCAACCGATGAATATTAGCTTAGCGTGTCCGAATACATCTTTGGATTCATGAAAAAGCTTGAATCAATTTTTTAGGAGTATATTTTTCTTAATTTTTACTAATTTTTACCTATTTTTTGAGGTTAGAAAAAAATTGAGATGTGATGGCGATATTCTGACGTCGGATTCGTGATCAGCGGGCAAAAATACTACGGATCTGATGTATTGCATCAAAAGTATACCTCACTTTTTTTTTGTGGGACTGTGATTAAACGAACAGGTAGACTTAAACCATTCCCCCTTACTTAATCTTTATTAGTTCTCTGAAATAGTTAAAGTAAAGATTTGCATCTTTAAAATAACTTTGTTAGTAAATAATATAATAAGATGATTAACATAATCTTATGTAATTAGTATAGTTTTAAGCACTATATAACCAGTATTATCGCCAAACATTTTTCTTTCTAATTCACTTCTGAAGAAGCCATTGTATGGTGAAACAATCGTCAAGTGACTTTAAATATATTGGAAATTTAAAAACATAGTGTTGTTTTTATATAAGTTTATTATGAATTTCCAATAAGTATCGGCTAACACAACCAAAGAATTTAATCTTATATGTCGTCTTGAAAAAAAAATAGGAACGGATACAATTGGTCAAGTAAGAACATGTCGCCTGTAACTGTTAGTCGGTAAAAGAAATTCCTTTTTTTGAGGTAATCGTTGGCACCCCTGTAAACAATGCTTTGTGGAAAAAGATTCATTTATAACCTTATTTATAGTTAAATAGGACATTATTGAACATAAGTGCTCCATACGCGTCGCGTATCAAGCTCCCAAGGACTGAAAATAATACCTACAGCAGCTGTTAAGTATATGGGCAAGTCGCATTTCGCATTCGTTAGCAAGTGAGTGAAATGTTATTTACATGTTTTTCCGAAATACTTAATTAACTTTGCGCCAAACAGCGCAAAAACTAAAGCAGAAAGTGTGGATATATCGTATGAACATTCGCACTCATCTCCGGGCTAACGGTTTGAAGTGGATAAGTACAAATAAGAAACCATTGCTGAGCGAAAAACAGAGACAAACGACGGAGTACAATCGAGAAACCACGATCGAGACTGGAGCAATGTAATTTTTTCCGATGAAGCTTTATTTGTGGTTATGTTATCACTCCACGAGCCTGGTCAATTTTCAGCGCACCGTCAAACATCTTATGAAGATGTTTAGGGATCTCTTTCGGAAAAAGTTTTTGGGAAATTCTTCATCTTTACCTACAATTTGAATGCTGAAAAAATGCTCCAGATTTACAAGAAGGCATTAGTACCAAGTTGCCAATAGGAAAAAGAAGTGAGAATAGAATTAAAATCACAAACGTGAGGTCAGATACGGCGGCCCGACTGCAATACAGTTAGAAGTAATATACAACAAATGCCTTACCGAAGGACAAGTCCCCGAGGAATGGAATAATGTCCTAATGATATTATTGTTCAAAAAAGGCAATCAGGAACAACTAGGCAATTACAGGCCTATAAGTTTGCTGTCAACCCTATATAAAATATTTACAAAAATTATAACGACGAGGCTAACAAGTAAGTTTGATGGCCACCAGCCAAAAGAGCAGGCAGGGTTTCGGGGAGGTTTCAGCACTTTGGACCACCTACAAGTAGTAAGAACGCTTATCGAGAAAGCCAGTGAGTACAACATTACATTGTGGGGGTATCATTCATAGACTACGAGAAGGCTTTCAACTCAATTGAAATATGAGCAGTTCTAAATGCATTGAGCAATTGCCGAATAGACCACCAATACACAGAATTAATTGGAAGAAAAAACAAACATAATTAACTACTCAGTATATATCACCACTACACCACAGACTTTATTTTTGCACTCGACGCGCGTTTCGCTAACCATGTTAGCTTCATCAGGAGCGATGATTGACTAAAGCTAAACTACAAATCTACCCTATTTATACTTAGCCTAACCCTTGAATTACTCAGGCGGAACTAATGGCACAGGTAAGGCCATCAGTTCCAGTCACGTGACCAGTAGAGGGGACTATAAGGAATAGGCCCTCTGTCTTTATTTAAACTACTTTTACATTTTATAATTTACATACTTTCGTATGCGTTCAACCATCTCCTATCAGATACATTTTTTATTAATCTTAGATTATCCAATGTTACCATATGATGAGCTTCAAGGGCATGTTCGGCAAGGCTAGACTTTTCTGTTCTACTGTATTTTAAGTATGCTAAATGTTCCTTAAATCGTGTTTTAATTGACCTTTTAGTTTGCCCAACATACTTTTTGTCACAATCATTACAACTAATTTCATAAATTCCACTTTTCTCCCAATTAGGAATCTTATCTTTGGGATATCCTAAGATATTCCTCAAATTGTCTGATGACTTATAGACTAAGGTGAGGCCTACCTTATTAAATAGATTATTTAGTCCCTTGCTATATTTCGGATTATATGGTATGGAGACATGCTTGGTGTTATTTTCTTTGCGTGTAAAAAAGGTGGAATTCTGAATATTAAACCTAAACTTATGCCTATTTATTAGCTTATTTACTAAGTCATCGTCATAACCATTAACTCTAGTTATATTTCTAATACGATTCCTTTCTTTATTAAAGTTTACTCTATTCAGAGGGAAAGTGACCGAACGATGAACTAAAAAATGAAATGAGGCTAATTTGTGTTGTTTGCAATGAAATGAATCATTAGAAATATATCTATTTGTTACTGTGTCCTTCCTATAAATATCAAATTCTAATCTATTATTATTTTTAATAATTAAAATATCTAGAAAAGGCAATTGTCCTTTGTTCTCAACTTCGTAAGTGAATTTAATGGAATCATACCGTCTATTTAATTTAGAAACAAAATCATCAATATTTGCTTTCTTTGTATCAAAAATCGCGAAAATATCACCCACATACCTATACCATACCCTTGGGAAATATTCGAATTCTTCACTGGCTTCGGTTTCAAACTTACTCACTCCAATATAACAGTCAATTTTATGTTCAGAAAGAAGGAACAGCCATGGGTAATTGCTTATCACCTTTCTTAGCCAATTTATTCATGAGTAAGTAGAAGTAATTTGATATGTACAGGAAGGACACAGTAACAGATAGATATACGAGGCTGGTTTGAAAAGTCCGTGCACAGTCCGAGAGATGGCATGGTATTGAGGTCATGTTTAGTTAGTAGCATCTCTTGAATGAACGCACACCAAGTTTCAGCCATATTAGTCTATTTCTTTGTGTTTGGCATTCGTGTGAATCAAGGAAGTCGAGTGATTTTCAAGAAATGGACGAAAAAGAATTTTGTGTGGTGATTAAACATTACTTTATGAAAGATAAAACGCCTCAGGAGACTAAAGAGCAGCTTGATAAACATTATGGTGACTTTGCACCTTCGATTAGACCAGTTTATAAGTGGTTTCAAAATTTTCGGACTGGCCATATGGGCACAAGTGACGCTGAACGTTCTGGACGGCCTGTGGAGGTTACGACTCCAGAAATCATTGATCAAATCCATGATATGGTGATGGATGACAGAAGAGTTAAGGTGCGTGAAATTGCTAGTGCTGTGGGCATCTCGACTGAACGGGTACATAATATTTTGCATAAACATTTGGATATGAGAAAGCTATCCGCAAGATGGGTGCCGCGATTGCTCACGCTTGACCAAAAACGGAATCGTGTGAAGTGTTGCAAGGATGGTTTGCAGCTGTTCCAGAAGAATCCGAAGGACTTTAAGCGTCGTTTCGTCACTGTGGATGAAACATGGATACATTACTATACTCCTGAGACCAAACAACAATCTAAACAATGGGTTACCAAGGGGGAATCTGCACCAAAAAAGGCGAAGACCGTTCCTTCGGCCGGAAAGGTTATGGCGACTGTCTTTTGGGATTCGCAAGGGATAATCCTCATCGACTATCTGGAAAAGGGTAAAACTATTACAGGTGAATATTGTTCATCGTTATTGGACCGTTTGAAAACCGAGCTGCAAGAAAAACGCCCGCGATTGGCCCACAAGAAAGTCCTTTTCCATCACGACAACGCACCAGCACACACCTTAGCGGTTGTGGTCGCAAAATTAATGGAAATAGGATTCCAACGCGTTTCACATCCCCCCTATTCTCCAGACTTGGCTCCTTCGGACTACTATTTGTTCCCCAATTTGAAGAAATGGCTGGCGGGACAAAGATTTTATTCAAACGAGGAGGTGATTGCAGACACTAATGGATATTTTGCAGACTTGGACAAATCCTATTATTCGGAAGGGATCGACAACCAACTAGAACATCGTTGGACGAAGTGTATAAGCCTAAAAGGAGACTATGTCGAAAAATAAAAAAGGTTTACCCCAAACACATAAGTAGTTTTTATTTTTGCACGGACTTTTCAAACCAGCCTTGTATTTCTAGTGATTCATTTCATTGCAAACAACACAAACTAGCCTCATTACATTTTTTAGTTCATCGTTTGGTCACTTTCCCTCTGAATAGAGTAAACTTTAATAAAGAAAGGAATCATATTAGAAATATAACTCGAGTTAATGGTTATGGCGATGACTTAGTAAATAAGCTAATAAATAGACATAAGTTTAGGTTTAATATTCAGAATTCCACCTTTTTTACACGCGAAGAAAATAATACCAAGTATGTCTCCATACCATATAATCCGAAATATAGCAAGGGACTCAATAAGGTATTTAATAAGGTAGGCCTCACCTTAGTCTATATGTCATCAGACAATCTGAGAAATATCTTAGGAAATCCCAAAGATAAGATTCCTAATTGTGAGAAAAGGGGAATTTATGAAATTAGTTGTAATAATTGTGACAAAAAGTATGTTGGGCAAACTAAAAGGTCAATTAAAACACGATTTAAGGAACATTTAGCACACTTAAAATACAGCAGAACAGAAAAGTCTAGCATTGCCGAACATGCCCTTGAAGCTGATCATATTGTAACATTGGAGAATCTAAGATTAATAAAAAATGTATCTGATAGGAGACTGTTGAACGCATACGAAAGTATGGAAATTATAAAATGTAAAAGTAGATTAAATAAAGACAGAGGGCCGATTCTTTATAGTCCCCTCTACTGGTTACTTGACCGGAACTGATGGCCTTGCCTATACCACTAGTTCCGCCTGAGTAATTCAAGGGTTAGGCTATAGGGTAGATTTGTAGTTTAGCTTTAGTCAATCATTGCTGCTGATGAAGCTAACATGGTTAGCGAAACGCGCGTCGAGTTCAAAAATAAAGTGTTTGGTGTAGTGTTGATATATACTGAGTAGTATTGTGCCAAAGATTCCACATTCCTAACTTAGTTAAACATAATTAAAACAAAAAGAGGAGTGCGACAAGGCGATTCAATATCACCTAAGCTGTTTAAATTGACTTTGGAGGAAATGTTCGAACAACTTGATTGGAAGAATCGTTAAATATCCATAGACGGAGAACAGTTACACGATCTGCGTTTTACAGATGATATCATATTGATCAGCGAAATTACCGAAGAGCTGCAACAAATGCTGAATGAACTGAACGATAAATCAAAACAAATTGATATGAAAATCAACATTGCCAAAACCAAATATATGACCAACGTTACAGGAAATAATAACCTAAACCCCAATTTGAGAATCGCCCAACAAACAATAGAAAAAGTTGCATCGGATGTATATCTAGGACAACAAATTGAAATTGGCAAGAATCATTTTTTCGCTAGCTTGTTTCGAGAAATTGCAAAAAGTGTTTAGCTCACATCTACCTAATAACCTCAGGGCTAAATTGTCCAATCAGCAAATATTGCCAGTTCTGACATATGGTACAGACGTGAGCCATGAATAACAACATAAAATTAAGATGGAACTGGGCAGGACATGTGGCCCGAATGACTGGCAATCGGTGGACCAAGAGGCTTGTAAAATGGAGACCGCGAAGACACAAAAGACCTGTCGGAAGACCACAAACCCGTTGGACAGACGATATTAAGCATTTGGTAGGCAATAATTGGATGAGACAAGCTCAAGACAGATAACACTGGAGAAGCCTGGGGTAGGCCTACATCCGACGATGAATGAACTGCTGAAGATGATGATGATGATTATTAGTACCGACTGCCAAACAGTGGTTTGTCGGTAAAAAAATAAGGGTTGGATTCTTCAAGAGGGTAACGACTCCAAACGTCGGAGTACAACGTGCAGCCAGCCAGTGAAAGGGGAATCTGGTATCATCATGCTAGATTGTCCATCCCAGTCGCTTGATGCAAACCTAATTGAGAATGTGTGGTCATGCATCAAGCAGAAGCTTCGTAGTAAAAAGGTATACACACTGAGCAACTGTTACGGCAAATTTGGGAAATTTGGAAATATTTGCCTAAAGAATACGTGGAAAATCTCGTCGAAGGTATGCCTCGAAGAAGCCAGGTGATCATCGACGCTGATGGTGACTGGGCGACCTGCTGAGTCATTTTAATGGCAATCCCTTACGATCGAATGATATAAAAAACTTTTAAATAAATACAGTTTTAATGAACAGTGTGCGACACGGTTTTACTTGACCGACTGTATTCATTGACACCCTTGGAATTTCTGGAACTTTCAGATTGACTTTTTTAGGATGGAGGCCATTTTATTTGTTTCTTTCTTATCGATAAATTCGGTCTAGTCATTTTAAGCTTACCCAGAAGTTGAGTTAATTTATGAAAGAACAATATATTGATCACGAACAACACGGGAAAGCAAACTGGAAGATACAAGTACACAGCACACAAGTGAAACGACAATAAGATATAATACAGGCAGTTTTAATGAAAATATCAGAAATCTATAGAAGAGTAGACTAGACCAAAAGATACAACGGACGGGATTTGTTAATATAGAAGAAGAATATAAGTATATAAAGGAATGCCTACACGCAGCCGCACTGGAAGCATTAGGGTACCAAGAGAAAAGGGAAAAACAGCAAAAACCATATTGGTGGGATGAAGAAATTAAATACGAAATTGAAGAAAAACGGAAAAAGTTATCACAAATACTTAAGTTCAAAGAGCACAAACGACAAAGTAAAATACAAAGAATCCCAAGTTAGAGTACGCAAAATGATTAGTGACAAAAAGAACAACCAATGGGAAAAAAACATGCTCAAGACTCAACACTTACATAGGAGGAAGAAAAAGCACAGAAAGCTGGAGACTTCTTAAAAATATGAGAATAGAACGGAAAAGAGAAATCTTCTCACCAATAACACCAGAAAAATGGAACCAATATTTTATAAATATGCTAACAGAAGATAGACCAGAGTTCAAAAGTACCCAACATGGAAACCCAAATATAGTTATACGAGGATCCCCAATAAGGATAACAACATCAGAAGTTAAAGAAGTATGTAAAACGCTAAAAAATGGTAGAGCTCCAGGACCAGGAAACATCCCAGGAGAGATAGTAAAATACGGAACTGAAAAGCTATTTAGCGCTTTGAGGAACTTATTCCAAAGATGCATTAACACATCAGAAGTACCTGAGGAATGGAAAATATCATACATATCAACAATTCATAAGAAAGGAGACAAAAATAATTGCGATAACTATAGGGGAATAACGGTTACAGGATCTATTAGCAGAATATACGGAAAAAAAAATACTTAAAAATAGAATAGAAACGGAATACGCGGACGTAGAAGCTGAAGAACAGGCAGGCTTTAGAGCAGGAAGATCCACAATAGACCATCTCTTCTCACTGACACAAATCCTAGAAAAGAAAACCGCATTTGATCAGGAAGTCCATGTCTTGTTTGTTGATTTAAAAAAGGCCTACGACAGCATGCCCCTAATGAGATTGTAGGAAACACTACAACAGAGTAATGTAAGCACCGAAATAATTAAAGCCGTAAAATCCTTATGCCAAGACGCAAGAAGTAGTGTGAAAACCAAATATGGTATAACAACAGGGTTCCCGGTCACAAAGGGTCTCAAACAGGGCTGCTGTATATCCCCAACGCTATTTAAAATCTATTTGGAGAGTGCACTGAAGAACTGGAAAAGGAAATGCAGCAGTATGGGATTACCACTGGATGACGATACTACATTGTACACGCTATCATTTGCAGACGACCAGGTAGTAGTCGCTCAGGACATCGATGATATGGAATACATGACACAAAAACTTATGGAGAAATATGAAAAATGGGGCCTAGAAGTCAATATTAAAAAGACCGAGTACATGTGCGTCGGAGGACAACAGCAGAACTTGAAACTGGCCACAGGACACACCATCAAACACTGTGCCAGTTATAAGTATTTGGGAATGAGAATATCTAGGGACGGAACACTGGAAAAAGCAATATTCGAGAGGAATATCCAAGGAAGAAAAGCGATTGCAATGCTTAATAGTATACTTTGGGACAAAAACATAACCATTGAAAATAAGAAGAGAATTTACAACTCAATAGTGAAAAGTATAATAACTTACAGCTCCCAGGTGTTGCCATTGAAGGAAAGAACAGAAAAAAATACTAAAAGCTACAGAAATGAATTTCTGGAGACGAGCAGCCAGAAAATCTAGAAAAGGCCGCATACCAAATGACACGATAAGACGAGCTTTAGAAATAAAGCACGATATAGTGGACGAAATCAGAACTGAACAGTTGGTATGGTACGGACATGTACAGAGAATGTCACAAGACAGACTACCTAAAAAGATTTTAAATTGGAACCCTCATGGAAAAAGGAAGCGAGGAAGACCACGCCAAAGCTGGAGAGCAGGAATCAACAAGGAAGTACTAGAGAGAGATCTAGAGGAGGAGGGATGGAGAAACCGGGAGGAGTGGAAATTAGGCATCGGAAGATGGAAGACGTTATAAAAACCGATTGATATATATATATATATATATATATATATATATATATATATATATATATATATATATATATATATTGATGGACGTTTAAAGTACATCGACGGCATATAAATAAATTTGGAGAGTCGATTTTTTAGATCGTTTGATCTCCATGGCATCATTCTCAGCATATTATACATGCCCTTTACACAATTTTAAGCGAATGCCAATTGAAATACTGATACACACCACTGAGGTCGATGCCATATATTCAAATTACTTACGGTCTTCGCGACTTAAATGATAGTATCGCATGTTACATGAAAAGTATATGAATATGAATTTAAATTGATCCAACTGTGATTCAATATAATTTAGGTAATATCGGTTACATACTTACACAATTCTTTACAGTTTGCTGAACTTGGCCAATCACAAATATTCTTTTCTTTATTCCAGTGCAGTCCACCGGCACAATATTGTTTGGTTAATTCTCCTCCCACACATCTAGAGAATAATCAGATCTCGTTAAAAATTAGAGACATTACATCAAATTGACTGAAAGGGGTGGAGGTCTGAATAAATTGTAAGAAGTAATATTTGTAATTTAATATATAAAGAGTATATACCAGGTGTACAAGTATGAAATGCGAATTTCAGACAACAGATGGTGCACCAATGCAGTTTGTGCTATAAAGATTTGACACTGCGCCATTTTGTTGTGTCATTAACAAGCGCACGAGTGATAAATTGGAAAAGTGTGTGCATAGTGACATATTGACAATGACTGTCGGGTGCCTGACTTCGATCAGCACTGTTTTAATGACATATTGTTATGGAAGTTCAGTCTATCTGAGATTTTTTCCAAAGTTGAGAGGCTGCCAGATGAAACTAAATGTGATCCAGATAATATTCCCAATTTGTTTATAAAGCGGTGCGTTTATTCAATCACTTTACCTCTGCAAATTATTTTCAATAAGTCGTTGGACTCTTGTGCTTTTCCATCTAGATGGAAGCACAGCTTCATATCTCCCATCTTCAAATCGGGTGATAGGGAGGATATCAGCAACTATAGAGGAGTGTGTATACAGTCTGCCATGCCCAAACTATTCGATAGTTTAGTGTGCGACCAGTTAAACTGGTCCTGTAGGGGAATGATCAATCCCTACCAGTTTGGCTTCTGTCCTGGGAAATCAACCACAGAAAATTTGGCACTATATGAAGTTGCTCTGCTGGAGGCGTTGGAGAGGGGTGATCAGCTCAATGTTATCTACACTGACTTCTCCAAAGCCTTTGACAGAATTAGCTTTAAGATCTTATTGAGTAAGCTTCTTTCCCTGGGATTCTCTGAGCAGATCATAGCTTGGTTAGAGAGTTTTCCCTTGGGCCGTACCCAGACTGTGAGAATGAATGGTTTGTCATCCAGTATTATTCATGTTACATTGGGCATCCCCCAGGGTTCGCACTGCGCTGTTCTGCTCTTTATTTTGTTTGTAAATGATCTGTTATCGGCATTGCATCGCTCAACGGGGCTTATGTTTGCAGATGATTTGAAGATCTATCGGCGGATTGGTAGTGTTGAGGACGTTGTAGCGCTTCAAGATAACCTTGATCTGGTTTGGCAGTGGACCCAGTCCAATCATCTATTTTTGAATGTAAGCAAGTGTTTTACCATTAGCTTCTATAAAGGGAAACACAGAGTACCATCCTCATACTCGATTGAAGGTGTTCAACTTCCTTACAGGAGTTCAGCAAAGGACCTTGGAGTGGTTTTCGATAAAAGACTTACTTTTACAAGGCATATATCTGCCGTTAGCCAGAAAGGGCTAAGCATGCTGGGTTTTGTTTTGAGAAATTGCGGGCAGTTCTCTATGACTATTTTGAGAGTGTTGTATTGTTCTCTTGTGAGAGCAAACTTGGAATATGCGACGGTAATTTGGTCTCCATTTTATGAGTTGCATAAGGGAACAATCGAAAGAGTGCAAAATAAATTTTTGAGATTTTCCGCACTCAAGTGCAACGGGACACTTGTGAATTATTATAAGACTGTCATGCGGAGGACCTTAGGGTTACATACTTTGGAAATGAGAAGATCCCTTTATGATGCATGTTTTATCTTCAAACTTATTAATGGAATCACTGACTGTCCTCAGCTACTCGCTAAAATAAATTTTAATATACCCAATCATGATCTCTTCGGCATCCCCTTCCATCGCACGAGGGGGGCACTCTCCCATTCATAGAGCTTTGAGGACTTGGAATTCATTGGATGGCCGGCTCGATATATTTAACAGCTCCATCTCGGCATTTAGGTCCCAGCTGCTGAGGGCTCTGTAGAGGTTCTACTTGATCAGTGTTTACTATTGGTAATACTATTATTGTTTTTATATTTCTGAGGTTAGTTCTTTCATTACCTGTATCTATTTTATTTTATATATTTTGTTATTGAGGATGTTTTTGTGTTTGTTGAATATGTTTATTTAGACATAGTCTTTGTCATGTGTTTGTCTTTTTAATTTTTAATATTTTTGTTTAAAATTGTACTACAATGGGGTTTCCCGTAAAATTTGTATAAATAAATAAATAAATAGTGTTGTGTTCAATATGTAGAAATTTATACCGAACAAAGAGCATTCGCGGACAGCATTAATTTTTTGTTTTCATTTGAAGAAAACTGCTGTTGAATCATACCGATTACTTCAACTTATGTTGAACATGCTCCATCGCCAGATAGGTGTGAACGATGGTTTCGGCGTTTCAAAAATGGTGACTTCGATGTTGCAGACAAGGAATGTGGAAAACCGCCAAAAAAATACGAAGATGTGGAATTGCAAGCATTGTTGGACGAAGATGATTCGCAAATACAAAAACAACTCTCCGATCAATTGGGCGTTAGTCAACAAGCTGTTTCCAATCGGCTACGAGAGATGAAAAAATTTAGAAGACCAGTAGGTGGGTACCACATGAGTTGAACGACAGGCAAATGGAAAAGCGCAAAAACATGTATGACCTTTTGCTCGCTCGGTACAAAAGGAAGTCGTTTTGCATCGTATAGTTATAGGGGATGAAAAGTGGATTTATTTTGAGAATCCCATGCGCAAAAAATGGTGGGTAGACCCAGACGCACTATCCATATCGACCGAATCGCTTTGGCAGAAAGACGATGCTCCGTATTTGGGGGACCAGAGGGGCGTGGTCTATTATGAGCTGTTAAAACCTGGGGAAACGGTTAATACTAAACGTTACCAACAACAGCTGACCGATTTGAACTGTTCGCTGCTTGAAAAAAGGCCAGAATACCGAAAGAGGCAACACAAAGTCATTTTTTTTCATGACAATGCTCCATCACATACGGCAAAACCAGTTCGCGACACGTTGAAAGCACTCAGCTGGGAAGTTCTACCCCAAGCTTTACTCAACAGACTTGGCTCCTTCCGATTACCACTTGTTTGCATCGATGGGTCACGCACTTGCTCAGCAGCGCTTTGGTTCGTACGAAAATGTGAAAAAATGGCTCGATGAATGGTTCGCAGCAAAAGGGGAAGATTTTTACTGGCGTAGTATTCACAAATTGCCCGAAAGATGAGAAAAAATGTATAACAAGCGATGGAGCATACTTTAAATAAAGCACTTTTTATCATTCTTCCGAATTTAACATGTTTTTTTAGAAAAAAATCAGCATTTCATACTTGTACACCTGGTAAAGAGTAAAAGGGGTCAAGTAGGGCGTTAAAGAGGTTGTTTCAAATATATCAGTTCTTTTCCCTTCCAACAGTTTTGAAAATATGTTACTTTATATTAGAAAATTGTCTTCAAGAATTCATATTTTAACAGGATTTTTTTGGGTCAGTCACCGTTTCGTAAAATTGATAAAATTTTATAAGCTCAACACTATAAATTGATAGGATTTAATAGAAAAATTGTTGGCTTAATTTTTCCGCTTGAACAAAATCAATTTGTAACCAGTGCTAACTTATGACGTTGCTATTAGTAAAATTGTTTTACCTATAGAAAGCATTGCAGTTTTTCATATCTGGAAGATATTGTCCCGGGTCACAACTTTGCGAAGGTTTTTCTTGTTCTGGCATGACAACAGCAGGTGGTGGCACCAGAGGGGTATTGTCAGACGTTGATGATGGAGTAGTACTAGTTGTTCCAGTTGTTGATTGTGTAGTTGAGCTAAAAATAAACAAGTAAATTAAATATCATGTTTTAATAAATACTGTTCTGGTTATTTGGAGGTAGCATTGAAGAAAATATAATGATAAAAATGGAGACGATGTTAAATTATATTTATGTTCTCTATGAAGCTTAAGGTGAAGGGGTAGGGATTTATAAATTTTGTATGGTTTTAATAGTAATATGGTAATTTTTTCTGGTTTTTGTTGAGATAATAAACAAATATTGTGCATAAGTATTTATAGTAAAACCTAAAAGCGGGAAACGGGTGGAGGTGGAGATTAGAGGAGTTATTTCGTATAGCGTTATATGTCTTTTTCAAGGTTTACGTTTTAGGGTTCCTAGATCACAAAAGCCATAGTCACTCAGTTTCGTCTGTGTCTGTCTGGCACGATAACTCTCTAACGAACTAAGATATCAATTTCAAACTTGGTATATACTATATAATATCTAATGAGGGGATGAATATTATAGTTTTTGAGCGTTTAAGGCAAAGGGGGAGAAAGGGGTGGGAGACAGTAAATTTTGTGTGATTCTAATAGTATCATGGTCATTTTTTTCCTGTTTTCATTTTTGTTGAGATAATAAATAAATATTATGTATCAATATTTCTCGTAAGAGAAGGGTGGGGAAAAGGGAGATTAGAGGAGTTGTTACGTATGTATAGCGTTACATGTCCTTTTCAAGGTTTTTTGGGATCGAGGATTTCAAAAATTAGTTTTTGTCATTATTTTCGTAAAGGGGGGGGGGGGGTCGTTAAATATTGAATAGATTCAATAGTATTTTGAGGATTTATCCAGGTTGATTTAGTTGACAAATTTTAGGCATAGTGTATAATAAAATATATAAGGGGTTAATGGGTAGGAGGTTAGAGAGGTTGCTTCATATACAGGGTGTAATCTTTAAGATATAGGGTGTTATAGGGCGCACATGCTGACGTTGAAAATAAAATGTTTTGAACTGCCAGTTCGAAGTCTTAATTTTTTTTAAATGGAAAGCCCTATATATTATTTTACTTTTGCAACCTTGCAACAACAAAACTTTTTATTTTGGGGTCCTGTGTAATCAATAGTCACAGCTAATGTTACGTTGGTGATGCTAATGAAAAGCTATTAAATTTCTAAGTTTACATCTGAAACTAACCGCGTTGTAGTGGTAGTCCACCAAGGTGTAGTGGTTGTTGGTTTCGTAGTTTTACTGGTACTCCACCAAGTGGATGGTTCAGTAGAACTTGTCCACCAAGGACTACTAGTAGTAGATGGTTTAGTTGTAGTCGATGAAGCTACCCACCATGGTGTAGTAGTTGATTTCTTTGTAGTAGTCGTTGTCCACTTAGTATGATTCTCATGTTCTGAAGAGGTAGTACCTACCGAGGAAATTGTAAATATTTGTTAGAATAAAAATCGAAATAAATTTATACTATTGCTAGCCTGTTTATTATTGAAAAGTATAGTATTAATCTAGAAATAGAAATATAAAATAAGCTTTATTGTCCCAAAATACAACGTATTTTTTGACAAAGCAAGCTTAACTTAAATTATTATTATATTAATAAACACAAACACAAATTAAGAGAAAGAAAAAAATAAAGAAACAGAACGAGATTAGTAGTCAATGCAGTAAATCCAAAATAAAAGAAATAAAATTTACACATAAGTCAACCCAAATGCCAACCACTCAACTCGTGTTATATGCTTATTCTAGTCTAGCATTGTAGAATTCCTCAAGTGCATAGTACGCCTTTTTTATAAGTAGGGCCTTAGTTTTTCATCTAAAGACCCTCTCGCAATTCAGTCCTCCTCAATTTGAGAGGCAGATGACTGTATATTTTTTTGCCATTATAAACAATTGCAGATTTAATCACCTCCGATTTCGGGGCCGGCAATAGCAGGACGAACGCTCGCCTAGTGCCGTGCCGGCTGACTGGCATTGCCTCAAGACGATGTTTTTTTAAAGATCATGATAGCAGTTTCTAGGATAAATAGGGCACAAAAAGTAAGAATCCCTAACCTCGGAAACAATGGTCGAGATGAATCTCGCAAACCCAGCTCCTGAAATATATCTAATAGCTGTATTTTGCAATACAAAAACAGAACTAAAGTAAACTCGAGAGTAGCAAGCCCAGGAACAGATCCCATACCTCAAATGAGCCTCAAGTAGTGAAAAATAAAAGGTTCTAGCCACATCCAGCCCCAGGCTACTTGCAATAACCCTAAGGGCATAGCAGCCAGAAGAAATTTTGCCGCAGATGTTGCCAATGTGATCCTCAAACCGCAACGATGAGTCAATTATTAGACCGAGAAATGAATTCTTATCAGCTGCAGAGATGATCTCATTCTCAATATTAACATTCTCTATATTGCATCTAAAGCTCAGAATCCTTGCCTTGGCTATATTGAATGACAGTTTGTTAGCATCACACCAAGCCTTCATCTTAGACAAACATCCCTGAACATCGGCCTGAAGTCACCCCACATCCTTATTGTGCCATAAAATTGCGGTGTCACCAGCAAAGATGGTATATCTGCCAGTCACTGTCAAACGGGGCAGGTCATTAACATAGATCAAAAACAATAGTGGTCCAAGTACAGAGCCTTGAGGGATACCCACACTAATTTGTGTTCTTTTTTTACGTATATAATCTTGTTTTAAATTATACCCTTAATTTTAAATAAATCTAGACATATCGATAAATTTCTAGTTTAGCATAAAAATAACAAGCAATCTAAAAAATTTGTATCTTTTCAAATATTTTTTAAGTTTTGAGAATAGGGAATAGTCCTAAAGAACTATATCAGGAAAATATGGGGGATCATTAATCAATTCAAAACTTCCTTTTTTTTACAGTTTGTGACTATTCTCTTGCAAGAACATCACCTCTTTAAACACTTCCTCTCGGTGTTCTTCCACAATTTTTTGGCGAAATTTAATGACTAAATAAACAATAATATTTTCCAAACACTAACTTGTCGTGTTCCAAGGAAGAAATATCCCATTCCTATACCAAAAAATGAAAATAAGAGCTTTTGCTGCTGATTTCTGTTAGCGAAACTTCTTGAGCCAAGTGAGTTAGTATGTTTCTACTCCTTCGATTGTTTCTTTGGCTCTGGATCATAATGATGGACCTATGTTTCATTCATATTTACTACTCGATCCAAAAAGTTAGATGAATCCTTTTCAAAAAAGCTACAAATTAACTTGCTCTCAGTCGTTTTGAGTAAATGTCCAGATATTTAGGAATCC
>CM032456.1:213008528-213023528 GCA_019049505.1 Pachyrhynchus sulphureomaculatus | reverse complement strand
CTACAAAGCTTATGCTTGATGTATGACCACACGTTGTCGATTGGGTTTGATTCGAGCAACTTACTCCGATGTTTGAGGTCGTTATCCCCCTGAGGAATTTACTTCTTATTCTTATCGACAAATCACCGTTTGGCAGTCGGTACTAACGCCTTCTTGTAAAATAGCGTTTCAACTCTAGGTAAAGATGAAGAGTCTTTTTCCGAAAGACATATCCAAACATGGATCTTTACACGGGCGAAATTGACCAGGCTCGTAGGGTGATAACATAACCTCAAAATTAAGCTTCAGCGGAAAATAATACATTGCTCCAGTCTTGATTTATGTTTTTCTTTGCTCACTTGAGTCGTTTGTCTCCGTGTTTTTCGCTCAGCAACGGTTTTTTTTGATTGTATTCCCCCACTTCAAATCGTTAACATGGAAATAGGTGCGAATTTCGGGATCTCTTTTATCGACTACAAGTTATAGTTCTTACTTGATCGATTGTCTTCTAGAATTTTGTTAACAATTAGTTATTTTCTCTACCCACCAAGTTTTAGGTCTCGTTAAACGACATAGCATGAACTTACGTTTGTTGAACTCATATTTCATTACACACTACTTTCTGGCAACTTTTGTGAAGGAAAATTTGTATGCCCTCTAATCCTTTCCGCTTCTTATATGTTTCATGGCTTCAAAATCGCCGACTGATATTGTACAGTACCAAAATTAAAATTTTAATATAATGAAGACTACTTATAACGAACCCGTTTATAGCGAATTTCCGGTTAAAACAAACTATTTTATAATGCACGAAAAAAACTTTCATAAGACCAATGCAAATTTTTATTGGTTATAACGAACTTCAAGATAAAGCGAACCAAATTTGGATGTTTTGTGTCCGTTTATAACGAACTTGCCCCTCCCTGTGCTCGATGTCGCGCGACTTGATCTAGAGAATTCACCTAAACTCGCTGGGAACCCCTATTCTACTGGTTTCCGCCGCATCGCTAGTTCGACCAGTATTATTTTCAATTCACTTGTGTTATGCGGTTCTAATGTATATTTGATCAAAGTAGCAAACTGAATGTTTAAGTTTTTATTTTAAAATGAGTACACAAAAACGTAAAGTGTTTACTTTAAAAGCCAAACACGATGTTATAAGGAAAATAGAAAAATGGAGTTAAACAAAGGGATGTTTGCAAACAGTTTCTACCATATGGAAGAAGAGGCAAGAAATTTTATAAATCTATGATAAAAGAAACTTTACTACACATGACCAAGTCGATAAAGGACTCCTTAAATGGTTTAGTCAAAACCGACATAAACATGTTCCTATTACCGGCTACACTTTACAAGAGCAAAATGAATCGGGAAGGAAAATAGAAGTTGGATTGAACGATTTAAAAAGCGACATAATATGTGGAGGTAAGATAGTAGGAGAAACTGCAGGAGTGGAAATGACTGTTGTCTGTTGTCGATCAGTGGTTGGCCAATGTATGGCCGAGAATTCGCGAAAGTTAGGAATATGTGGACATTTTTAATGCGGATGAAACGGGTTTGTTGTACAAGATGACGCCTGATAAGACGTTAGAGTTTGTCTGAGAGAATTGTGCTGGTGAAAAATTATTAAAAGTAAGGATTACTGTGTTGGTAACTGCAAATACGTCTGGAACAGAGAAAAGAAAATTGTTGGTGATAGGAAAGTCCGCCAATCCCAGGTCTTTTAAAAACAAACATTTACCAGTAAAGTACAAATCAAACAGTAAAGCCTGGATGACATCAGAAATTTATAAAAACGAACTGATCGAATGGGACAAAGAATTACAATTCACAAACAAAAAAATATTACTTTTGATTGATAACTGTCCAGCGCACCCTGACGTTGATTACCCAAGTGTAAAGCTCCAGCCTATGGATCAAGGTGTGATACATTCTTTAAAATGTCATTATAGAAGGATTTTACTTATGAAAATGTTAGAGATGATCGATAAAGGTAATATTTTTTCTGTAACCCTCTGGGACACTATAAACTTTATCCATATGGCTTGGCAAAGAATCAGTAGAGAAACCATTGCAAAATGTTTTAAACATTTCGGATTTTTAGGGAAGGAATGTAGATATGACTCAGATGATAAGCCACCGTTGACTCAGTGGATTGAAAAACATCGAGAAGATCCTTCTGATTGTCTAGAAATTGTGAAAATCGAGATTAAAAAGATGTTTAATCACTTTAATTTTGAAAAATATGTATGTGCTGATAATGAATTAATGAGTAGAGAAATATTAACTGATGATCAAATTGTGACATCCGTAAATTCTGGAAAGATTTTAAGCCATAAGAACGACAAAGACGAGCTTGGAGAAGGATTATGTTCCATCCATTTTAGAAATGACTAAGAAAATGACTGAAACTCGCAATTTTTTAGAATCTCGTGAAGTTCCTGAACATATATAGAGTAGTTAGTTATTGCGAACCATTTTTAGTGATTTTTTGGAGTTCTTTATAAACGGACTTCACTGTAGTCTCAAAATGCCTTATCGCCTATACAGTCTGTCAAGTAAGAACGTGTCCGCGATAATTCATTCTTGGTAGATGCGATTCTAACATTCACCTTTGTCTTCGACACATTTTAGTAAAACTATTAGTCGATTCCGAACTTTCGTCGAAATTACGTAAAATCTAAAATGAGTCACTTGTTTGCACGTCGGTTCGAGGCAGTCTTTGTTTGTTTCCATCCAAAGGGTCTAAAATGACACATTTCGTGGCCGCTAAATATATTAAAAAGTGGATGTCGTTTGCGAAGAAGTGGGTAAATCATTTTAACGAGATGAAAAATGTCGACGACTTGGCGAGACATGGCTCGGTACGCATAATCACCTCGAAAGTCGAATCGTGTCTTGGTTTTCACGAGACCCAAAATTGACGCTGCGTCATGGAGCGGCAAAGTTAATAAAATCGGGTTTGAATGTGTCCCATGAGACCATTCGACAACATGTTCGTGCTCATGATGTCAAATTCCGAAGCACGTTGAAGGAACCTCTGCTGGGCGAAAATCACCTCGCGAAGAGGTTCGCTTGGGCCCACGATAAGATACTAGAGTGGCCCTCACAATCACCGGACTCCAATCCTATTGAAAACGTTAAGGAGGAGTTTGACTTAGTTGTCTCGCGAAATTCGAAAAATTTGCGGAGTATGCAGAAAATTCCGTCGGAGATGCCAGGCGAGTAATGCCAGGCGATTAATGATGCAGGAGACTATTAGACAATTTACTGAGGTAATCGCGCCGTTGTTAGCACACCAAAGAATACATTGATGACAAAAAATGTTCTCGAAACACATTTTTTTCAAGCATACAAGCGGTCACGTTCTTATTTGACAGACTCTACAATATTTTTGCTCAAATTCGTTACTTTAATGAGATTTATAACCTGACAAAAACTCATAATTTAGCCAAAACCCTGCATGGATTAAAAATATCCATATATACATAATTTTCAAGCAATTTTAACATTAGATTCAATCAGCAATGTAAAAAGCTTTTTATAGATTGCCTGACCTTTTTCTGTAAGAGTGGTAAATGAGTAATTATTTCACTTTTTTGCTGTTAATACACAACATGCACGGAAGTTTCAAAGCCGATAAAATGCTAGCCAGCTTGAATTGTGTTTGGAGATCTTTTAAGAATAGAAGCTAAATAGGTTCTTAAGAAAATTGGCGATCCTTCCTTCACGATCAGGAATACATGTTGATTCATTGACAAACTGAGTAAAGCAACAACTGATTGAGAAATATGGTGTGTTAAGTCGTTATTTTTAACCACATAACATCAAGGTTTCGGAGCTCTAGAGCCTCCTTACGTTGGCAAGAAAGATCGTTTCTGACATAAAGACAGACTCCAAAGTTAGGCTTAAACCAGATCAGAAGTCGTGCCCAGGATATGGAAAGTTGACTGTGCTGGTCGATGAACTACTCTTAGTTTAGCGGGTACATCAGGCTTATTTGATTTCAGGTGTTGGTGCACTGAATTTATGTTCAAATTTAAATTTCGTATATTACGAAAGTCTGCATTACTGAATTATGATCTCGATATGTTGACACCTCCGAATCGGACCACACCCGGAGATCCGAACGGAGGCTAGTTTACCTACAGAATTTTTTAATTTTGGGAAATTTCTCATGCTATTTTTTTCCCACACGAAACCTGGGGACACAGTCACGGAACGTTAAGGAACTTAACGCAGCCTAAGCTAAGCAGCTAAGAAAAAAAATAGAGAGGTACGTAAGAAAATTAAAAAAGAAAAAAAAAAATGAATACTGGGAACGAAAATGTGCACAGATTAACACGTATATTGGAGGAGCACAATCGACAGAAGTGTGGCAAACCATCAAAAATATGAAAATGAACAATAGAGGGCCGTAAATTTAATACCCCTGGAAGAATGGAAAAATTATTAGGAAATATTACTAACTGAAAACAGACAAGAATTCCTTAGTATAGAGGACAATGAATCAGAAGACACAGAGGGAAAGGACTGGGACGAAATAACCATGGAGGAAGTACAAGCAAATCTAAAAACGATGAAGAATGGAAGAGCGGCCGGACCAGGTGATATCTCTGCAGAAATGATTCAAAATGGAGGTATAACCATGTGGAGAACAATGACTAGCTTAATTAATAATTGTATATCACAAGGAAGAACACCTACCGAATGGAGAGAAGTTACATTTCATCAATCTATAAGAAAGGAAATAGAAAAGACCCTAATAATTATAGAGGTATATGCGTTACAAGCACTATGAACAGACTGTACGGCGAAATATTGCAGAATAAAATAAGAGAAACAATTAAAGGAAAGATATCCGAAAACCAAACAACTTGTTTACTTTCAACAATTGATAGAAAAGAAGATCCAAAAAGATGACGAAATACATATGACCTTTATTAGATCTTAAGAAGGCATACGATAGTGTACCGATAAATAAACTTTGGCATGCCTTGAGAACAATAGGGGTAAAAGAAGGGATGATAGCAACAATAAAAGAGTTATATAATGAAAATACAGGATATGTGAAACAAGGACGCTATCTCTTGGAAGCTATCTACATTACAAAAGGTCTAAGACAAGGGTGTTGCCTTTCACCAATCTTATTTAATATATTTGTAGACAACGCTCTAAAGAAATGGAACCGCACTTGCCAAAGCATGGGCATCTCCATTAGTGATAAACACCTATTATCGTTAAACTTTGCAGACGATCAAGTAATAATAACACAAGATGCATTCGATATGGAATATGTATTAAAGAGATTAGACACAGACTACAAGGAATGGGGACTAGAGGTAAGCCTTGAAAAGACGGAGTATATGGTTATGAACTCGGAAATAGAATTTGAGGTCTTAATTAACAACGATACACATGTCATACAAGTCAAGGAATTTAAATATCTAGGAGTACTGATTGACAGCAAAAATGGCATAGGTAAAAAGAAAATACAGAATAAAATACAAAAAGCCAGGAGGATCATAGGAGCTCTTAACTCATTATGGTGGGATCAAAACATAACTACACAAAACAAAAAGAGAATTGGAAGAACAATGGTAGAATCGGTTTTAAATTATGGTAGTGAACTGTGGGTAATGAAAGAAGAGGATAAAAGAAAAATAACGACGATAGAGATGGATTACCTGAGAAGAAGCGCCGGAGTGTCCAAATTCCAACACATAACAAACCAAGAAATACGCAATAGAACAGCAGCAACAGAAACAATTATACAAAGAATAGAAAATAGAGGATTAAAATGGTTTGGACACCTACTCAGAATGACCGATACAAAATAGCCCAAAAGGCTTTGGACGTGGAAACCACCGGGAAGAAATAAAAAAGGACGACCACGTAGATCCTGGAATGAAGATATGAAACAAGCCATGAGGTCACGAGGAATGGATGACAAGATGGCGGACGATGGAAAAGTTTGGAGAAGGCGAATGGGCTACTCAGTATATATCACCACTACACCAAACACTTTATTTTTGCACTCGACGCGCGTTTCGCTAACCATGTTAGCTTCATCAGGAGCAATGATTGACTAAAGCTAAACTACAAATCTACCCTATTTATACTTAGCCTAACCCTTGAATTACTCAGGCGAAACTAATGGCATAGGCAAGGCTATCAGTTCCGGTCAAGTAACCAGTAGAGGGGACTATAAGGAATAGGCCCTCTGTTTTTATTTAAACTACTTTTACATTTTATAATTTCCATACTTTCGTATGCGTTTAACAATCTCCTATCAGATACATTTTTTATTAATCTTAGATTATCTAATGTTACAATATGATTAGTTTCAAGGGCATGTTCGACAATGCTAGACTTTTCTGTTCTACTGTATTTTAAGTGTGCTAAATGTTCTTTAAATCGTGTTTTAATTGACCTTTTAGTGTGCCCAACATACTTTTTGTCACAATCATTACAACTAATTTCATAAATTCCACTTTTCTCAAAATTACGAATCTTATCTTTGGGATTTCCTAAGATATACCTCAGATTGTCTGATGACTTATAGACTAAATTGAGGCCTACCTTATTAAATACCTTATTGAGTCCCTTGCTATATTTCGGATTATATGGTAGAGACATACTTGGTGTTATTTTCTTCGCGTGTAAAAAAAGTGGAATTCTGAATATTAAACCTAAACTTATGTCTATTTATTAGCTTATTTACTAAGTCATCGTCATAACCATTAACTCTAGTTATATATATTTCTAATACGATTCCTTTCTTTATTAAAGTTTACTCTATTCAGAGGGAAAGTGACCAAACGATGAACTAAAAAATGTAATGAGGCTAATTTGTATTGTTTGCAATGAAATGAATCATTAGGAATATATCTATCTGTTACTGTGTCCTTCCTGTAGATATCAAATTCTAATATATTATTATTTTTAATAATTAAAATATCCAGAAAAGGCAATTGTCCTTTGTTCTCAACTTCGTAGGTGAATTTAACGGAATCATACCGGCTATTTAATTTAGAAACAAAGTCATCAATATTTGCTTTCTTTTTATCAAAAATCGCGAAAATATCATCCACATACTTATACCATACCCTTGGGAAAAAAAAAGGCGGATGGGAACACAACACTTAGTTGTATAATTGTTATATATTACTTCTGTATGTATACAGTTAAACCCAAACATATATATATATATATATATATATATATATATATATATATATATATATATATATATATATATATATATATATATATATATATATATACACAGGGTTACAGGGAAAGTCATCCTAGATAATTAAGGACATTATAGTTTAGGTCGTTTCTGACCGATTTGACTCTATGACTTGATGTCCTAAACTTAACCGTTTTAAAGATTTTCTAAAAAAAAACATGTTTTTTTTTTGCTTTTATATCGATTTTTTTTTATTAGAGGTTCTCGAGTGCGATTTTTTGGTTATTTTTAGTTAGTCTGTATGTCAAGTATCAAAAATCATCAAAAAAATTTGAACTAGTTACTAACAGTTTCAAATGGCGGCTTGTTAGTGTTTCTAAATTACGAATTTTTACCAAGTGTTTCCTACTTTAAATCAATAAAGAGAAAAAAAAATGTATGAAAGTTATTCTGCAAATTATTTTAAAAACTTTTACGTCTTTTTAGCTATCTAAAACGGTATAATATCTACTGGATCTATTGAAAATTTTAAGAAATGGGCCCAAATGTAGAGTAACATAATAATAGAATTTAGATACTACCAATTACCGGTTTACTACCTGCACCTTCAAACAATAAAAAGGGTTGGGTAAGCATTTTTTTCCGGTCGGGGTACTCTCTGTGCGAGTGACATTTTCTGTTCACTAAACATTATTGAATGATTTTTAGTCTGCTCATGCGATTCGTCCGTGGTAGATGTGCTATACCGTGCTTTTCAAAAATATCTGTGTTTCATCTTCTGACTGTGTGAATTGGCTCTTAACTGGATTTTGATCTCTGCTTGTGAATATGGCAACGTATACCAATGAGCAATATGCTGACATCCTAATATGTTACGGATTTTGCGAAGGAGTGTCGTCGTGTGCATGTGATGAATACATACTGCGATATCCTACTCGTCGTGTACCTGATGTTAGCGTATTTGATGGAACTTATCGAAGACTACGAGAAACTGGTTCCGTACAAAGACGGCGGACTGACATGGGACGACCACGTATCTTTGACGAAGACGAAGAAAACGAAATACGACGTCTCTTTGAGGTGGACCCAACCACATCTACAAATGTTGTCGCACAACAGCTTGGTATTTCGCAGTAGAAGGTAATGGTTTGTAATACATACTGTTGGGCAACACCCTTACCACTATACGCCCGTGCAAGTCATTGAAGAAGGGGATCCGTTGCGACGATTAAAATTCTGCAGATTTATGCGCAATACCGATGTCGAAGATGCATCTTTTTTTAAGAAAATACTATGGACTGACGAGTCGAAATTCGACAAAGACGGTCTTACAAACTACCACAATGCCCACTATTGGGCTTCTAAAGAGGAAGGCAACCTAAACAAAAAAAGAACGAAAGGATCACAAACAAGATTCAGCTTAAATGTGTGGATGGGTATAATTTCAAATTAATTATTTGGTTGGGGGCCATTCTTCCTGCCAGATAATTTGAATGGCGAGGAATACGACAATTTTTTGCGGAACGATTTACCTAATTTGATGGAAGACCTACCTATTGGTTTGAGACAAAACATGTACTTTCAACACGATGGCTGCCCAGCTTACTACAGAGGAAGTGTTCGTGCATGGCTCAATGACAATTATCCCAACAAATGGATTGGAAGAGGCGGACCCATACCTTGGCCGGCGAGAAGCCCAGACCTAACACCGATGGATTTTTATGTGTGGGGTCACATGAAAAGTCTCGTATACGACCAGATGATTCCTATCGAAAACGTGGATGTCCTAAGACAAAAAATAATTGATGCGGCTGACGAAATGAGGCGGCACCTCACAACCAGCGTTGTGAAAAGTAATTTAAGAAAAAGAATGAGAATTTGTGTTAGAAATAGGGGCGACCATATAGAACATGAATTATAATTAATAAAAAATATTAAATTGCAAGGTTTTTTGTTTTATTTGTGTATTTTTCGTATTTTCACCTAGAACTAAAAATTTACCTTTTGCTACCCGAGCCCGCTGTAGGTGTCATTCTGTGTACAGTTTTCCTATTAAACTCCTAGTATTATACCTTTTTTGATAGCTAAAAAGACGTAAAAGTTTTTAAAATAATTTGCAGAATAACTTCCATACATTTTTTTTTCTCTTTATTGATTTAAAGTAGGAAACACTTGGTAAAAATTCGTAATTTAGAAACATTAACAAGCCGCCATTTGATACTGTTAGTAACTAGTTCAAATTTTTTTGATGATTTTTGATACTTGACATACAGACTAACCAAAAATAACCAAAAAATCGCACTCGAGAACCTCTAATAAAAAAAAATCGATATAAAAGCAAAAAAAACATGTTTTTTGAAAATCTTTAAACTTCAATATCTCGAAAACGGTTAAGTTTAGGACATCATGTCATAGAGTCCAATCGGTCAGAAACGACCTAAACTATAACGTCCTTAATTATCTAGGACGACTTTCCCTGTAACCCTGTATATATATTATATACATATATATATATATATATATATATATATATATATATATATATATATATATATATATATAACTACCGATCGTAATAGTTTTATTGTTCAGCATTAATTTTGTCATTTAAAATTAAATTTTTTTCCTGAAAAAAAATCATCCCAAGGAACTCCTGACCCATTTTCATTGGAAAGGCTGTAAAAGAGTAATTAATTTACATTTCTGCTTCTCATACATGACATGCAAATATTAAAGTTCTGGCAAAATACCGTAATATGCAGATATTTGGTAAAACGTCATACACGCAACCTGTTAAAGGAGTGGCGCAAGCGAATTCTGGAGGTGGTGGTTGGGACGCCCGCCGCCGCCGGCAAACGACGCTTTTCATGATAACGCTCATTTCACTGCCGCGTGATTAGAAAAGCTTCGACTTTTTGTAAACTGGCAAACTGAAGTCTTAAAAAAAATAATAAAAGAAAAATGAATTTTGATAATGAGTGGTATGTTTTTTTAATTCTAAATGTCAAAATTGGTAAGTTTTTTTCTATAACTATATATATAATACTTGTATATTGTTGTTAATGTTATCATTAATCCAGTAATTTATAATTGTAAAACATTTGTCAATTCGACTTATCGGATTATATCAATAAGCAAATATATGTAAAAATTGTAATAATTATATCTCGTACAATATAGCTAAAATTAATCCAATAATCCCTTATCTTTGTGTTATATTCATTAATTTAGATTTAATTTGTTGTCGATACTTTATTCATTTTAGTTTTTACGTTATTTTAAATATTTATTTGTAAGTTTCAAAATTAAAATGTTATTGGAAAGAGTTTATAACACTCGAACCATATTTCAATCTATATGTACTTTAAAAATTACAAGTATCTCGGTCACCCCATATAAGTTTACAACACAATAAAGAATTATGAATTTGCTAAAAAATGTAAATTGTAGTATTTTTAAAAAGTTTTGGTTAAGTTTGTGGTCTTCCATTGTAATCTACTTTCTATACCATAGAGCCCAGAGAGTACTATCAGGTGAGCCAGCAAATAAAAATGTGGATAATGCGTAAAGCAAATAAGAACATGAAACTCGTCTATAATATATATAAAATGCAACGTCTCCCTGTCTGTCTGTCTGTCCGTTAGTGCGCTTATCACTGGAGAACCACTTATCCGATTTACGTACTTTTTTTTTTTAAACATACATATATTCTCTGGTCAGGTTATAGGCTATATTTTATTACGATAGGTAGCATAAGGAATGAGCAGTGACGATAATAGTGAATGAAGTCGGAAAAAAGTTTGCCGCTAGTGCGTTCTCTTGCAATACACAGCCTAAACCATTAAATATGGAACAATATTATGTAGCAGAGAATATGTATATTCTGTAATTTATAATATATATAAAATGCAATGTCTCTCTGTCTGGCTGTCTGTCCATTCGTGCGTCTGTCACGCGAGAACCACTTATTCGATTTACATGTCTTTTTTTAAATTAATACATATATCCTTTGGCCAGGTTATATAACAATAATAATAATAATCTATATCTATAATATATATAAAATGCAACATCTCTCTGTCTGTCTGCCTGTCCGTTAGTGCGCTTATCCCTCGAGAACCCCTTAGCCGATTTACGTGATTTTTAAATTCATACATATGTTCTCTGACCAGGTTATAGATATATATTTTATTACATCTATAATATATATAAAATGCAACGTATCTCTGTCTGTCTGTATGTCTGTCCGTTAATGCGCTTATCACTGGAGAACCACTTATTCGATTTACGTATTTTTTTTTAAAAACATACATATGTTCTCTGGCCAGGTTATAGGCTATATTTTATTACGATAGGTAGCATGAGGAATGAGCAGTGACGATAATAGTGAATGAAGTCGGAAAAAAGTTTGCCGTTAGTGCGTTCCCTTGCAATACACAACCTAAACCATTAAATATGGAACAATATTATGTAGCAGAGAATATCTATATTCTATAATTTATAATATATATATATATATATATATATATATATATATATATATATATATAAAATGCAATGTCTCTCTGTCTGTCTGTCTGTCTGTCCATTAGTGCGTCTGTCACGCGAGAACCACTTATTCGATTTACATGTCTTTTTTTAAATTCATACATATACCCTTTGGCCAGGTTATATGACAATAATAATAATAATCTATATCTATAATATATATAAAATGCAACGTCTCTCGGTCTGTCTGTCTGTCCGTTAGTGCGCTTATCCCTCGAGAACCACTTATCCGATTTACGTGATTTTTTAAATTCATACATATATTCTCTGACCAGGTTATAAATATATATTGTATGACATCTATAATATATATATAAAATGCAACGTATCTCTGTCTGTCTGTATGTCTGTCCGTTAGTGCGCTTATCACTGGAGAACCATTTACGTTTTTTTTTAAACATACATATGTTCTCTGGCCAGGTTATAGGCTATATTTTATTAGGATAGGTAGCATGAGGAATGATCAGTGACGATAATAGTGAATGAAGTCGGAAAAAAGTTTGCCGCTAGCGCGTTCTCTTGCAATACACAGCCTAAACCATTAAATATGGAACAATATTATGTAGTGGAGAATATCTATAATCTATAATATATATAAAATGCAATGTTTCTCTGTTTGTCTGTCCATTAATGCGTTTATCCCGCGAGAAACAACTTATCCGATTTACATGTCTTTTTTTAAATTCATACATATATTCTTTGGCAAGGTTATTTAATAATAATAATCTTTATCTATAATATATAAAATGCAACGTCTCTCTGTCTGTCTGTCTGTCCATTAGTGCGCGTATCACTGAAGAACTACTTATCCGATTTACGTGCTTTTTTTTAAAAAACATACATATGTTCTCTGGCCAGGTTAGAGGCTATATTTTATTCCATTAGGTAACATGAGGAAGAAGCAGTGACGATAATAGTGAAGCGAGTCGGAAAAAAAGGTTACCGTTAGCGCGTTCTCTTGCAATATACTGCCTAAACCATTAAATATGGAACAATATCATGTTGCAAAGAATATAATATATATAAAATGCAACGTCTCTCCGTCCGTTAGTGTGCTTATCACTTGAAAACCGATCCGATTTACGTGTTTTTATAAATTTATACATATATTCTATATAATTCAATATAAGCCTAGATAATGGGAGATAAGTATAAATAATGGGAGATAAACAGAGATAAGTCTAGATAATGGGAGTTATGGTGAGATAATGGGAGATAAGGAGAAAAAATGGGAAATAAGGAGAAATATTGCGAGATAAGTCGAGATAAACCTAGCTATTGGGAGATAAGGTGAGATAATGGGAGATAAGGAGAAATAATGGGAGATAAGGAGAAATAATGGGAGATGAGCATAGATAAGCCTAGATAATGAAAATTATATAGAGATAATGGGAGATAAGGAGAAATAATGGAAGATAAGGGGAAATAATGGCAGATATTTTATTACGTTAGGTAACATAAGGAATAAGCAGTGACGATAGTAGTGAATCAAATCCACGCGAGCGGAGCCGCGGGCACGGCTAGTCTTGCTATAAAATTCACTATTTAGACATTGGATACGGGGTAATTCATTTTGGATGACAATATATCTAAAGTCTTTCCCATATTAAACTTTTTGGTAATTAATATCTTAATATATTGTCGTATGGTCTGAAGCCTTTACTATACCCAGTTTAATTTCTACTTCTCTTGCTATATAGCAGTATTGTATTATTAAAAATAGCACCCTTTTTGTTTTTGCACTTTTTCACGTTCGAGTCGTTAGATCACGAAAACCATGATCCTTTATTTTCTGTAGTCTTCCGGTCTGTATGTTCGTCTTTTAACAATGATAACTATCGAATAAAATGGGATACCGATTTCAAAATTGATACGAACGTAATATTTACTTAAAGTAGGAATCGACCCTATTGTTTTTGGGCGATATTGCTAAAGGGGAAGGGGGTGGGGTTAATAAATTTTGTTTATTTTCAATATAAATATGAGAATTTTTCTTTATATTTGGTTGCTATAATGAATACCTTTTAAATATAATTGATTATAGTAAGACACGTAAGGAGTTAGATGGATGGGGGGAATGTTAGAAGAGTTGCTTTGCATATATCCTGTTACATGTATTTCCAGGGTTTTCAGAGTCGAAGAACATTGCGTTATTTTTTTTATTATTTGCAATTCTAGTAGAAATAGTATGTAGAGTGAAATGTTAGGTTTGCGTTGTAAATAACACGTAGACTAAAAAGTTTTGGTCTATATCTACTTAAAAACACATTTTTTTATGCAAAATTCGACTTTATTTAACACATGGGCTGAAAAGTCCCGGGCCTAACAAAGAAAACACGGTTTTTTTTGGTTCAAAATTAGTTTTATTCATCAACGTAATCTCCATCAAGAGCAACGCAATCATTCCAGCGCCGCTCTAACATTTCAATACCACTTTTGTAGAACGATTTATCTTTTGCCTCAAAATAGGCCTCAGTTTCAGCGATAACCTCTTCATTCGTGCGAAATTTCTTACCGGCGAGCATTTTTTTCAGGTCTGCGAACAGCCAGTAGTCGCTGAGAGCCAAATCTGGCGAATACGGTGGATGTGGGAGCAATTCGAAGTTCAATTCATGTAGTTTTTGCCATTATTTTGATTGACTTGTGACACGGTGCGTTGTCTTGATGAAACAAAATTTTTTTCTTTGCCATATGCGGTCGTTTCTTTGCAATTTCGGCCTTCAAACGCTCCAATTAACGCTATATAATATTCACTGTTGATGGTATTTCCTTTCTCAAGATAGTCGATGAATATTACACCACGCACATCCCAAAATACTGAGGCCATAACCTTTCCAGCCGATTGTTGTGCTTTCGGGCGCTTTGGACGAGGTTCACCAGTTGCTGTCCACTCAGATGACGATCGTTTTGATTCCGGAGAGTGAAATGATGGATCCATGTTTCATCCATTGTCACATATCGACGCAAAAATTCTGGTTTGTTACGTTTAAAAACATGGCCAAACACTGCTCAGAATCATCAACACGTTCTTGTTTTTGATCAACAGTGAGCAAACGCGGCACCCACTTTGAACAGAACTTTCTCATAGTCAAATGCTCATGCAATATAAAGCCAACACGTTCTTTTGATATCTTTACGATGTCAGCTAACTCACGCAACTTCACTTTTCGATCATTCAAAACGATTTTATGGATTTTTTTGATGTTTTCTGGTGTTACCGCCTCATTTGGACGTCCACTGCGTTCTGCATCATCGGTGTCTCTACGACCACGTTTGAA
>CM032456.1:212937660-213008428 GCA_019049505.1 Pachyrhynchus sulphureomaculatus | reverse complement strand
CTGGGACAAGCGAGAAGTTTGTTTCTAATCCGTTGATTGTGTACCTCCTTGGTTTCGTCGATAATTTATTTGCATCTGTTCCTGGCACGAACAAAGATGTTACGATTTATGGTGTTAGGATCTTCACGCCACTTTTTAGGTCAAACCAAGGCTTGCCGTTGGAAGGGCATTTCTTCGAAAAAGGGATGTAAGCATCCATATATATATATATATATATATAAATACTTGTAACTGTTAATATTTTTCTATTCTTAAAGACTTCCCTACAGGATGCGTTATATGGCATACTAAAAATTAGTCTCATGATTCGTTTTTGTATTACCAGCACTCTGTCAAGTTCATGCGCACTTCCCCAAACCGCCAGACCATAAGACATGGCTGGGTACGCATTAGCGTAATAGACAGTTATGAGATTGGGAACACTTAATAAGTTTTTTAAAGATTTTATCATAAAAAAAAAACATTTATTTAGTCTTGAGCAAACGTCATCTATGTGCAAACTCCATTCGAGGTTAGAATCTATTATGATTCCTTAAAACTTTGAACTATGGCTAACAGGCAAATTCATATTATTAAATACAATATTTGGGTTTATTGGTTTGCGCATTTTTGTCTTAAATTCCATAGACACGGTATTTGATAGATTTATTATAAGGTTATTCTTTTTACACCAGTTTGAGAACTTAGTCAATATTATTTTGATTTTTTTTCTACAAAAGTTTCTCATCTTTGGCTGAGATGAGTATGGTCGTATCGTCAGCAAACATAAAAACGATTCCACATGAAATGTATTCAGGTAAGTCATTTATGAATAACAAGAAAATTAGAGAACCTAGGACACTGCCTTGAGGGGTCCCTAAGTCACAGTTTGTCATTTGCGAAAAAATATTACCAATTTTTATTTTAAAGTTTCGACTCTTCAGAAATGAATTACACCATTTATTTAGTGGTCCTCTAATACCTAGCCTTTCAAATTTGTTAACAACAAAGCCTGAGTCTATTGTGTAAAATGCCCTTGTTAGATCAAATAGTAGAGCTACTACTTTCTCATTTATATTAAGTTTTTTATATATATTCTTTGTAAAGTCGATCGCTGCGGTCTCTGTAGAGTGCTTTTTTCTAAAACCGTGCTGGTGTGAGGTTAGAACTTTTTTATTATCAAGAAATGGAGTTATCTTATTGTAAATAACTTTTTCGAAAACCTTTGAAAAACAGTTAAGTAAAGATATATGCCTATAATTTTCAATTAAAAGAGGATCGCCCTTTTTAAATACAGGTAAAATGTTAGCCTCTTTCAGTCGCGTAGGGAAAATACCTTCATAAACAGACATATTTATTAAATAAACCAGGCAAGCGATTACTTTAGGCGAACATCTCTTTAACAAAGCAACAGGTACCTCATCTGGTCCCGTTGATTTTTTATTGGGTAACTTTTTTATGGCAGGCCTAACATCCTGTGAAGTTACATTAGTATATTGAAAGGTATCCAAACATTTTTTGATACAGTGCATTTCTGTGATAAACCGTTACTGAAGTGAGAATCTAATTTATTTTTTACAACAGTAGATAAATAGTTACTGAAGCTACTTGCTATGTCTTCTGCATTAGTAAGAGTAACATTATCTGTGCATATTTAGTTAATGTATCTTTTGGAATTGTTTTGGTTTTTGCCATTTAAAAAATTAATTATATTCCAGGTGGCCTTTGTCCTAGAATTTAGTGTTCATATATTTTTACGGATTTTAACATCACTTGAAAGCCCATTTTATTTTCTTTCTAATGATACCAAATTCCATAGCATACCTCATGATTTTTACTGATTAAAATGACTGAACGTATGTAATATGTAACGATATAAAAAATGAGATTGCAAAGAAAAAGAAATTATGGAGAAGGTATCTGGGAGACAAGAATATTGACAGCTATCAGAAATATAGCACGAAGAAAAATTGTCAAAGAGATGGATAAGGATGCTAAAGTGAGGCAATGGGAAGAGTTTGGTAATAAGATGGAAGAGGATAGTAAAGGCAATGCAAAACTACTCTACAGAACGCTGAGAAATTTAAAGAAAGATAGAAATAATGGTGTAGCTGGCATTGAGGATGGGAAAGGCAATCTGCTGGTGTCTGATGAACGAATTATAGAGATATGGCAACAATACTTTGTGGATGGAGACGTAATGGTCACTGGTAAGCCTGCGCAGAAAATAGATTATGCAATAGAAACTGATGATGATATTAAAGTGGAAGAACAACAAATAGCTCTTGCTAAACTGAAAAACGGAAAAGCTGCAGGACATGATAATATCAAAGCCGAAATGATTAAATATGTGGATGGAGAAGGGTTGCAGCTACTGCACAAAATAATAAGAACTGCATGGAATACGGGTGATATACCTAGAGCAGGGGTGCTCAAACTTGAACTGCTGGCGATCTACCTCAATATTGTTAGACTACGATCGATCGACTCTGAGAGGCTGCAAGTAAGTGTGATGCAGGATTGTATCGTGGCATAGATATTAGTTTTCCGCACAATATGCATTTTTTTAGTCAAGGTAAGTGTAGGTCTACTCTAAAATGTCAATGAAAAAACTCATAATTATTCAAAATTCCGAGTTTATTGGTTCTTACAAAACAAACGAGTTCTAGTCTCTAAACTTAACTAAAGAGTGACTTTGGATGTTGAAGCGTGGCACTGCATGTCCTCAGCATACTTTTCATAAGATGGTACGTAATTACCGAGTGCTAATCGCAAGCATGATGACATATGTTCGTCAGTTAGTCGATTGCGATATTTTGACTTAATTATCTTCATTTCAGAAAATGCAGACTCGCACCAGTAAGTTGACCCAAACATTGCCGTCAGTTAAAGGGCGATTTGCCTTAGATTCGGATATTTATCTTCAGATATAAAACACCAGAATTTTGTATCAGATGCTGTGGCTTTGAGATTTATATCTGATATAATCTGCACTAACTCATTTTCAACAGAACATGAGTCCATGCTTAACTGACTTGCTATTTCAGTAGCTAATTCCTCAATATTTTTACACGAAAAAGGATAACTCATAAATGATGCGATATTTGCCAATTTACTGAAATCATAAAAACGTATTTCGAATTGGCCCAAAATATTTGATAATTCTGCCTCGTAAATATCATAATTCAACTGAGGAATCCTTGCTTTCAAAGACGGAAAATTTTTCAGATCATTTCTTTTCAGTTGATCTATCATAAGTTGCAATTTACTTTTGAATGCGTTTATTGCGCTAATCATCTCAATAATAGTGAAGCTCCAAATTAATGGTTTTTAAATGCATTGCGATGTCTGTCGAAAATGCCAAATCAGTCAGCCATTTTCCGTTTTTCAGCATCTGAGTGTCATCACCTCTTTCGTCCAGAAAGGTGTTATTTCGGGCAATAATTCTTGAAACCTTTCTAGGAATTTTCCGCGACTCAACCACCTGACATCCGTGAGAAGAACTAAATCAGTGTGTTCAGCTGACTCACTATTTTCCAACAGCAATTTAAAGAGCCGTCGTTGCAAGCTACGTGCACGGATAGAATTTACACTTTTTATTGCAATGCCCAAAATCTCCTCCATGTTTAGAACTTTTGCACACAAAACTTGTTGATGTATAATGCAATGGAAGGAGAAAAATGAAGGGAAATCATCATTAGCTCGACACAATGCCACAAAACCGTTTTCGTTTCCAGTCATTGCTGGTGCTCCATCGGTTTTAAAGCACACTAGTTTATATCTTGGTAGCTTGTAGTTTGTTACAAAATTGAAGAAAACGTCATATATATCTTCACCACGGGTCTTTCCTTTCAGAGTAATCATTGTCAAAAATTCTTCCTTAGCCGACATGTCATTGAATACCATTCGAATAAAAATACACAGCTGGGCAGTTTCTGTCATATGTCGAACTGTAAAGAAAAGTATGTACATTCCATGATATCATGTTTTAGTTTATCTGCCATGTCCTGACTCATGACTTCAACACGCCTTGTGACAGTCGGACGAGATAACTGAAGTTCTCTAATAGCAGACATAATCTCTGTTTTATTTTTAAAATCTCCAAATAAAGTCTCACCCGCTTCAATAAATGCTTCCTTCACAACCAATCCATCATCAAATGGTTTCTTGTGTTTCGCCAATATATGAGATATTTTAAATGACGCGATCGTTGCAGCTTTTGATTGTTTGGCTGGTCTTGTGAACATGGTTTGTTCTTTTTTCAAACAAGTTATCAAATCACGTACTTTTCGTTTTCTTAATTCACTCTGTGACGGAAAATCCTTTTCATAGTTTTTATGAACCGTTTTATGATGCCTCTCTAAGTTCCCACGCTTAGGTATTGCAACTGACGCCCGGCAAATGAGACAAATGCACTTATCCTTTACCATCCAAAAGAAAAATTCTTCCTCCCAATCGTTATTAAAATGATAAGTTTTACTTTTCTTCGCCGCACTCATTTTGGACTATTTATTAATAAACTTTGTATCGATGTAACGCCTTCAAGTTACAACTCAGACTGACTCCTATTCCTGCAGGTTCAACATTTATATCGGCGCGAACGAAGTCTCGAATGTTCCCGTCAAACACGTCGCCCGAAGTTTCTAGAAAAATCGGCGGGAATCAAAAACGCGGCTTTTCTTTGACAAGTACCGCGCGTTCCTTTGATAAAGCCGCCTTTTGCCGCTAGCAGGGGTTATTACGATAAAAGAAAGTGATGAGGGGGTTATTCTGGCCTAATTGTGGATCGAATAAATTTTAGTAGTTTATTCATTACATTTTGTTTTAGTTACCTAAAACAAAATCTGTGAATAGTTCTATATTGGAATTTTTTTCTCGAGATCGACTCAAAAAGCACTCGCGATCGACTTGTCGATCGCGATCGACCGTTTGAGCACCCCTGACCTAGAGACTGGACATTGACAACTATTCTCCCACTATTCAAGAAAGGTGATATTCATAAATGTGGAAATTATAGAGGTATTTCACTGCTGACTGTAGCCAGCAAGGTATATGAAATTATACTAGAGAAGAGACTAAGAGACATTGAATGTATACTTGATGATAATCAGTGCGGCTTTAAACTGGGTCGTGGCACGACGGAACTGATATTTACAGTTAGACAGCTAGTAGAAAAAACCCTGCAATATGATGATATCATGTACATGTGCTTTATAGACCTGGAAAAAGCATTTGATAATGCTCCAAGAGATAAAATATGGGAAGCATTGGAACGTAAAGACGTTGGCAATAAGCTGATGCGAGCTATAAAGAGTATATACTCATGTACCCGTAATGTAGTGAGAACAAACAACCAAGTGTCGAATGAATTTAAAACGAAGGCAGGGGGTGAAACAGGACTGTAAATAATTTCTACTACAATGGAACACAGAGAAACAAAATTTTTTTATAAAATAAAACTTTAAAAACTTGAATTCAATTTAAAAATCACTGACCGGGGGTGAAAATTTTTCGCAATGAAGGACCCCCAAAAAAAGGCCCTGTTTCTAGGAGATGTTATAATGCCTCTCCCCTCGGCTACGACATATTCCGTCTCTCACAAGAATGCAAAAGTAATTTGCTTCCGTTCTGAATAAATGGGTACTTTGCACTTTACTTGGACTAATATGATATTTTTATTAGTTAGAAATGAATATGAAAATGATAAATAATACTGTTCCGAATTCCTCAAATACGTGAAGTTATCCTTCCTCGTAAATTCAAGTCATATCTGGGGTAATATGACCGGCATTCACAGAGTAAGATAGACATTCCACTAGCATAAACAGAACTTATATGCTCAGTAGGGCAGTTTTATAACAGGGTGATAAATTTATTACCACGAAAATAAAGAAAATAATATTGGAGTAAGAAAACAAATTACTGTAAAAGGATGTTATTGTGATTACAGTGTCCATGTCATTTTTTAACGAGACATTGTTTAAATCTACCACATAAATAATCAACAAGATGGTTGATTAAAAAACTTTTGTATCTTATTGATAGACCGACGCGACGATTAAAACATAAATAATAGACCAAGAGGGTGATCCGAAATTTTGACCTATCGACTAATCGTCCGCCTAGTTGTTTATTCTATCGGGTGAGTCGAATAAAAGCTTTAAACGTTGAGTTTACGGCCCTCGTGCCCTGTAACGCCCAAAATGTCGTTTAACCACTTGAATCAAGTACCATAACATTAGTTGACACTAACAAAGTCGAGCGCCCCAAAGGACAGACGCCACCGAGACCGGACTCAACTTTAGGGCCCAAAAAAGGTCGATTCAAAAATGGTTATCTATAATATATATAAAATGGAGTTTTTATTACGTTAGGTAATATAAGAAATAAGCAGTGACGATAATAGTGAATTAAGTCGGAAAAAAGTTTGCCTCTAGCGCGTTCTCTTGCAATACACTGCCTAAACCATTAAATATGAAATAAAATCATGTAGCAAAGAATATATATATATATATATATATATATATATATATATATATATATATATATATATATAAAGGGTGATTCATTTAGAGGTACTTTTTGTGATGGGGATTTAATTGCAGATTGCGCATGCGTCGTGTCAACTGAAGTGGCATTCCTGTTCAGTAGTGTTTGACAATTCATAATGGAAAGACTTAGCCCGGCACAGCGTCTACAAATTGTTCAACTTTATTACGAAAATGGGCGTTCTACGAGGAATGTGTATCGGGCGCTTAGAGTAACTTATGGTCCACATAATCGGCCTACCGAACGCACAATTCGCTCTACCATCAATAAGTTTGAGACCCAATTTTCATTATTGGATAATGCTCGACCGAATAGACCACATCCAGCACGTAGTGAGGAAAATATAGGGGCGGTAGCGGAGAGTGTACGCGAAGACCGTGAAGTGTCGATTCGTCGCCGTTCTCAACAGCTTGGCTTGTCATATTCAACAACTTGGCGTATTTTACGTAAGGATCTTTCTTTAAAAGCATACAAAATTCAACTAGTGCAACAACTGAAGCCGACCGACCTTCCGAATCGTTTCCGTTTTAGTCGTTGGGCTCTTGACAAGCTTGCAGAAGATCCACTGTTTTCGAGAAAAATTTTGTTCACCGATGAGGCCCATTTTTGGCTTAATGGGTTCGTGAATAAACAAAATGCCCGTATTTGGGTTGATGAACAACCTGAAGAGGTTCAAGAGCTGCCATTAAATCCAGAAAAAACAACTGTTTGGTGTGGTTTATGGGCCGGTGGAATAATCGGTCCATATTTCTTCAAAACAGAGGCTGGCCGGAATGTTACTGTGAATGGTGACCGTTATCGCGTCATGATAACAGACTATTTGATGCCAGAAATTGAAGCCCGTGGTCTCGACGAAATTTGGTTCCAACAAGATGGCGCCACTTGCCATACAGCCCGTGAAACCATGGCTTTACTGCGAGAGCCATTCGGCAAACAGATCATTTCACGGTTTGGACCAGTGAATTGGCCGGCTAGATCATGTGACATCACACCTCTTGACTTTTTCCTTTGGGGCTATGTAAAGTCCAAAGTCTACATGGATAAGCCAGCTACAATTGAGGCATTGGAGGCCAATATTACTCGAGTCATTGGCCAAATACCACTCGAAATACTCACACGCGTCATTGAAAATTGGAACTACGTTGTTAACTGTAGTCGCGGACAACATTTGAAAGAAATTATCTTTAAGAAATAATTGTAAAGAATGGTTCTTTTATATGATAATAAAGATTATAAAATAAAATTGTTTTTATTCATTTTTTTTTATTTAAAAAAAAAGTACCTCTAAATGAATCACCCTTTATATATATATATATATATATATATATATATATATATATATATATATAAACTGAAACATCTCTCTATCTGTCTGTCTGTCCGTTAGTGCGCTTATGACTGGAAAACCACTTATCCGATTTACATGTTTTTTTTTTTAATTCATACATTCGTTCTCTAGCCAGGTTATCTATAATTTTCTATAATATATATAAAATGCAACACCTCTATGTCTGTCTGTCTGTTTGTCCGTTAGTGCACTTATTACTCGAGAACCACTTATTCGATTTACGTGCTTTTTTTTAAACATACATATATTCTCAGGCCAGGTTGCAGGATATATTACTGGAAAACCACTTATCCGATTTACATGTTTTTTTTTTAATTCATACATTCGTTCTCTAGCCAGGTTATCTATAATTTTCTATAATATATATAAAATGCAACACCTCTATGTCTGTCTGTCTGTTTGTCCGTTAGTGCGCTTATCACTCGAGAACCACTTATCTGAATTACATGTTTTTTTTTTTAAATTCATACATTTGTTCTCGGGCCAGGTTATCTATAATCTTCTATAATATATATAAAATGCAATGTCTCTCTGTCTGTATGTCTGCCTGTCCGTTGGTGCACTTATTACTCGAGAACCATTTATTCGATTTACGTGCTTTTTTTTAAACATACATATATTCTCAGGCCAGGTTGCAGGATATATTACTGGAAAACCACTTATCCGATTTACATGTTTTTTTTTTTTAATTCATATATTCGTTCTCTAGCCAGGTTATCTATAATTTTCTATAATATATATAAAATGCAACACCTCTATGTCTGTCTGTCTGTTTGTCCGTTAGTGAACTTATTACTCGAGAACCACTTATTCGATTTACGTGCTTTTTTTTTAAACATACATATATTCTCAGGCCAGGTTGCAGGATATATTACTGGAAAACCACTTATCCGATTTACATGTTTTTTTTTTTTAATTCATATATTCGTTCTCTAGCCAGGTTATCTATAATTTTCTATAATATATATAAAATGCAACACCTCTATGTCTGTCTGTCTGTTTGTCCGTTAGTGAACTTATTACTCGAGAACCACTTATTCGATTTACGTGCTTTTTTTTAAACATGCATATATTCTCAGGCCAGGTTGCAGGATATATTACTGGAAAACCACTTATCCGATTTACATGTTTTTTTTTTTTAATTCATATATTCGTTCTCTAGCCAGGTTATCTATAATTTTCTATAATATATATAAAATGCAACACCTCTATGTCTGTCTGTCTGTTTGTCCGTTAGTGCACTTATTACTCGAGAACCACTTATTCGATTTACGTGCTTTTTTTTAAACATACATATATTCTCAGGCCAGGTTGCAGGATATATTACTGGAAAACCACTTATCCGATTTACATGTTTTTTTTTTTAATTCATACATTCGTTCTCTAGCCAGGTTATCTATAATTTTCTATAATATATATAAAATGCAACACCTCTATGTCTGTCTGTCTGTTTGTCCGTTAGTGCACTTATTACTCGAGAACCACTTATTCGATTTACGTGCTTTTTTTTAAACATACATATATTCTCAGGCCAGGTTGCAGGATATATTACTGGAAAACCACTTATCCGATTTACATGTTTTTTTTTTTTAATTCATACATTCGTTCTCTAGCCAGGTTATCTATAATTTTCTATAATATATATAAAATGCAACACCTCTATGTCTGTCTGTCTGTTTGTCCGTTAGTGCGCTTATCACTCGAGAACCACTTATCTGAATTACATGTTTTTTTTTTTAGTTCATACATTTGTTCTCGGGCCAGGTTATCTATAATTTTCTATAATATATATAAAATGCAACACCTCTATGTCTGTCTGTCTGTTCGTCCGTTAGTGCACTTATTACTCGAGAACCACTTATTCGATTTACGTGCTTTTTTTTTTAAACATACATATATTCTCAGGCCAGGTTGCAGGATATATTACTGGAAAACCACTTATCCGATTTACATGTTTTTTTTTTAATTCATACATTCGTTCTCTAGCCAGGTTATCTATAATTTTCTATAATATATATAAAATGCAACACCTCTATGTCTGTCTGTCTGTTTGTCCGTTAGTGCGCTTATCACTCGAGAACCACTTATCTGAATTACATGTTTTTTTTTTTAAATTCATACATTTGTTCTCGGGCCAGGTTATCTATAATCTTCTATAATATATATAAAATGCAATGTCTCTCTGTCTGTATGTCTGCCTGTCCGTTGGTGCACTTATTACTCGAGAACCATTTATTCGATTTACGTGCTTTTTTTTAAACATACATATATTCTCAGGCCAGGTTGCAGGATATATTACTGGAAAACCACTTATCCGATTTACATGTTTTTTTTTTAATTCATATATTCGTTCTCTAGCCAGGTTATCTATAATTTTCTATAATATATATAAAATGCAACACCTCTATGTCTGTCTGTCTGTTTGTCCGTTAGTGAACTTATTACTCGAGAACCACTTATTCGATTTACGTGCTTTTTTTTAAACATACATATATTCTCAGGCCAGGTTGCAGGATATATTACTGGAAAACCACTTATCCGATTTACATGTTTTTTTTTTTAATTCATATATTCGTTCTCTAGCCAGGTTATCTATAATTTTCTATAATATATATAAAATGCAACACCTCTATGTCTGTCTGTCTGTTTGTCCGTTAGTGAACTTATTACTCGAGAACCACTTATTCGATTTACGTGCTTTTTTTTAAACATGCATATATTCTCAGGCCAGGTTGCAGGATATATTACTGGAAAACCACTTATCCGATTTACATGTTTTTTTTTTTAATTCATATATTCGTTCTCTAGCCAGGTTATCTATAATTTTCTATAATATATATAAAATGCAACACCTCTATGTCTGTCTGTCTGTTTGTCCGTTAGTGCACTTATTACTCGAGAACCACTTATTCGATTTACGTGCTTTTTTTTAAACATACATATATTCTCAGGCCAGGTTGCAGGATATATTACTGGAAAACCACTTATCCGATTTACATGTTTTTTTTTTAATTCATACATTCGTTCTCTAGCCAGGTTATCTATAATTTTCTATAATATATATAAAATGCAACACCTCTATGTCTGTCTGTCTGTTTGTCCGTTAGTGCACTTATTACTCGAGAACCACTTATTCGATTTACGTGCTTTTTTTTAAACATACATATATTCTCAGGCCAGGTTGCAGGATATATTACTGGAAAACCACTTATCCGATTTACATGTTTTTTTTTTTAATTCATACATTCGTTCTCTAGCCAGGTTATCTATAATTTTCTATAATATATATAAAATGCAACACCTCTATGTCTGTCTGTCTGTTTGTCCGTTAGTGCGCTTATCACTCGAGAACCACTTATCTGAATTACATGTTTTTTTTTTAGTTCATACATTTGTTCTCGGGCCAGGTTATCTATAATCTTCTATAATATATATAAAATGCAATGTCTCTCTGTCTGTATGTCTGCCTGTCCGTTAGTGCACTTATTACTCGAGAACCACTTATTCGATTTACGTGCTTTTTTTTAAACATACATATATTCTCAGGCCAGGTTGCAGGATATAATACTGGAAAACCACTTATCCGATTTACATGTTTTTTTTTAATTCATATATTCGTTCTCTAGCCAGGTTATCTATAATTTTCTATAATATATATAAAATGCAACACCTCTATGTCTGTCTGTCTGTTTGTCCGTTAGTGAACTTATTACTCGAGAACCACTTATTCGATTTACGTGCTTTTTTTTTTAAACATGCATATATTCTCAGGCCAGGTTGCAGGATATATTACTGGAAAACCACTTATCCGATTTACATTTTTTTTTTTAATTCATATATTCGTTCTCTAGCCAGGTTATCTATAATTTTCTATAATATATATAAAATGCAACACCTCTATGTCTGTCTGTCTGTTTGTCCGTTAGTGAACTTATTACTCGAGAACCACTTATTCGATTTACGTGCTTTTTTTTTAAACATACATATATTCTCAGGCCAGGTTGCAGGATATATTACTGGAAAACCACTTATCCGATTTACATGTTTTTTTTTTAATTCATATATTCGTTCTCTAGCCAGGTTATCTATAATTTTCTATAATATATATAAAATGCAACACCTCTATGTCTGTCTGTCTGTTTGTCCATTAGTGAACTTATTACTCGAGAACCACTTATTCGATTTACGTGCTTTTTTTTTAAACATACATATATTCTCAGGCCAGGTTGCAGGATATATTACTGGAAAACCCACTTATCCGATTTACATGTTTTTTTTTTTAATTCATACATTCGTTCTCTAGCCAGGTTATCTATAATTTTCTATAATATATATAAAATGCAACACCTTTATGTCTGTCTGTCTGTTTGTCCATTAGTGAACTTATTACTCGAGAACCACTTATTCGATTTACGTGCTTTTTTTTAAACATACATATATTCTCAGGCCAGGTTGCAGGATATATTACTGGAAAACCACTTATCCGATTTACATGTTTTTTTTTTAATTCATACATTCGTTCTCTAGCCAGGTTATCTATAATTTTCTATAATATATATAAAATGCAACACCTCTATGTCTGTCTGTCTGTTTGTCCGTTAGTGCGCTTATCACTCGAGAACCACTTATCTGAATTACATGTTTTTTTTTTTTAATTCATACATTTGTTCTCGGGCCAGGTTATCTATAATCTTCTATAATATATATAAAATGCAATGTCTCTCTGTCTGTATGTCTGCCTGTCCGTTAGTGCACTTATTACTCGAGAACCACTTATTCGATTTACGTGCTTTTTTTTTAAACATACATATATTCTCAGGCCAGGTTGCAGGATATATTTTATTACATTAGGTAATACAAGAAATAAGCAGTGACGATAATAGTGAATCAAGTCGGAAATGCATCCTATCATAGTCGCCAAATGAATAAGGTACCAAGTTCCACCAGTAGAAAATGGGAAATACTTTCGAATCTTGTTGAATTTTGAATGGGTATAGGTAGCTAAATCACTTTCTTAGATCGTGAAAAATACTATACTAAATTATCTAGTTTTAATTAAAAAGCTTATTCGGAGAATTGTCCTATTTTCCATAAAAAACAGGATACTAGGTAAAGGATTGAAATAGTTACATTAATCATTTTAAACCTAGTGAAGAATTATTACTTCTATGAATTTCATTAATACTTGTCCCCGACTTCAACAAACAAAATGTGGCCACAAAACGAAGCCGCCGGATGGTTCTCAGAGATGCCGCGTAAGTAGAAATTGTATTATATGTAATAATAATAACAGAGGAAAAATATGCATTTTTAACGATCCAGACGACTTCGTTTTGTGATGATATTTTTTCTACGTATTTGTCTGAAGTGATAGCTACATCTTCTTTAGGCGGTAATTCAGGTTAATCCGGGATAAGTTGTGTACTAAAAAAACATATTACATACACACACACGTAAACATGCGCGCGCTCACACATAAACACATACACGCGCGCACACCCACGCACACATACGCACACCCACTCTCACATGCAGATCTTTCAATAAATCATCGTATATTAAAAGAGAATATTTCCAAACAGCAAATTCTAAAAAGTTATTTTCCGATTCTAAAATGTACTCACTGTATACATTATCTGCATATTTACAGGTTCCAGAGTAGAATAGCGACACCATCAAGTATCATTATCTGCCAAAGCTATTTTGGTATATACAATCCTGATGATTTTTAGAAAACAATATATGTGTACTTGACGGTCTTCCAGACACGATTACATATTTTTATGACATTTTTGTTTTTTGATCGAAATTGAAAAAAAACATTTAGGTTTAGAGTTTAAACAGATGGGTGTCTAATTTGACTCTAAATAAAGAGGAGAAAACATAGTTTGCTTTAGAAGAAGTAAAATTTTTAAGCCCTGTGATAAAATAAAATGAGATTAAAATAAAATTAAAAATGACACCTCTAAATAATTTTTTTCTCCTAGCTTATCAGAAAAAACCGGTTAAGTGCAAGTTGAACTTGCGCAATTAGTGTTCCGTATGTTTGATTGCTTTTAAAATAAAAAATTTTGTTACAGATGTATAAAATGATCAGTGACTTCACAAAACACACCCCAAATGAGTTTTCAACAAAGTTTGTTTCCAATCTTTACTGAAATCTGATGACCTTGAAATTTTTGTTTTTTTTTTTTAAATAACAGAAAAAATTATTATTAAAGGTAATGCACTCGTGATAATTTTCTTTCAATCTACACCCCGTGGAGAATATTCCGGAATTTTTTCAAAATTTTTTGATAAGTACTTTTCGAGATAAGGCCCGGGACAGCGATTTTTTAAAAATAATACAAAGAAAAGTGCGCGCAAGTATTACATTATATGTACATTTTTTACTCGTGTTTTCACAAACTTTCATTTGACACCACCCTTGATGACCTAGTAAAAAATTTTTTTTTTTCACTTCCGATTTCACCCCCCAAAACTAACCCCTTAAGTCAAAATTTAACTCTCAAAACTACATGGCTCTGATGAGGCCATCAATTCCTATATTATTACCAAATTTCAACTTTCTATGTCAAATAGTTTCGAAGACAATCGGGTGTGACAGACAGACAGACAGACACCGAAGTGATCTTATAAGTGTTCCGTACGGAACACTAAAAATCGGTGAAGCCTAGTACTCTGGTAAATAAGCGCTGAATTTGTCTTTCTCAAGGTAAATAGTACCTTAATCCAAGCATTGCCAGTCGATATGTACATATATACGAGGCTGGTTTGAAAAGTCCGTGCAAAAATAAAAACTACTTATGTGTTTGGGGTAAACCTTTTTTATTTTTCGACATAGTCTCCTTTTAGGCTTATACACTTCGTCCAACGATGTTCTAGTTTGTTGATCCCTTCCGAATAATAGGATTTGTCCAAGTCTGCAAAATATCCATTAGTGTCTGCAATCGCCTCCTCGTTTGAATAAAATCTTTGTCCCGCCAGCCATTTCTTCAAATTGGGGAACAAATAGTAGTCCGAGGGAGCCAAGTCTGGAGAATAGGGGGATGTGAAACGAGTTGGAATCCTATTTCCATTAATTTTGCGACCACAACTGCTGAGGTGTGTGCTGGTGCGTTGTCGTGATGGAAAAGGACTTTCTTGTGGGCCAATCGCGGGCGTTTTTCTTGCAGCTCGGTTTTCAATCGGTCCAATAACGATGAATAATATTCACCTGTAATAGTTTTTACCCTTTTCCAGATAGTCGATGAGGATTATCCCTTGCGAATCCCAAAAGACAGTCGCCATAACCTTTCCGGCCGAAGAAATGGTCTTCGCCTTTTTTGGTGCAGATTCCGCCTTGGTAACCCATTGTTTAGATTGTTGTTTGGTCTCAGGAGTATAGTAATGTATCCATGTTCCATCTACAGTGACGAAACGACGCTTAAAGTCCTCCGGATTCTTCTGGAACAGCTGCAAACCATCCTTGCAACATTTCATACGATTCCGTTTTTGGTCAAGCGTGAGCAATCGCGGCACCCATCTTGCGGATAGCTTTCTCATGTCCAAATGTTTATGCAAAATATTATGTACCCGTTCAGTCGAGATGCGCACAGCACTAGCAATCTCACGCACCTTAACTCTTCTGTCACCCATCACCATATCATGGATTTGATCAATGATTTCTGGAGTCGTAACCTTCACAGGCCGTCCAGAACGTTCAGCGTCACTTGTGCCCATATGGCCAGTCCGAAAATTTTGAAACCACTTTATAAACTGTTCTAATCCAAGGTGCAGAGTCACCATAATGTTTATCAAGCTTCTCTTTAGTCTCCTGAGGCGTTTTGCCTTTCATAAAGTAATGTTTAATCACCACACTCGACTTCCTTGATTCACACGAATGCCAAACACAAAGAAATAGACCAATATGGCTGAAACTTGGTGTGCGTTCATTCAAGAGATGCTACTAACTAAACATGAGCTCGATACGCGCCGGTGGTGCCATCTCTCGGACTTTGCACGGACTTTTCAAACCAGCCTCGTACATATATATATATATATATATATATATATATATATATATATATATATATATATATATATATATATATATATATATATATATACTAGCCGTGCCCGCGGCTCCGCTCGCGTGGATTTGATTCACTATCATCGTCACTGCTTATTCCTTATATTACCTAACGTAATAAAATATCTGCCATTATCTTCCATTATTTCTCCTTATCTCCCATTATCTCTACATAATTTCCATTATCTAGGCTTATCTCTGCTCATCTCCCATTATTTCTCCTTATCTCCCATTATTTCTCCTTATCTCCCATTATCTCACCTTATCTCCCATTATCTAGGCTTATTTTGACTTATCTCGCAATATTTCTCCTTATCTCCCATTATTTCTCCTTATCTCCGATTATCTCACCATAACTCCCATTACCTAGACTTATCTCTGCTTATCTCCCATTATTTATACTTATCTCAGATTATCTCCCATTATCTAGGCTTATCTCGACTTATCTCGCAATATTTTTCCTTATCTCCCATTATTTCTCCTTATCTCCCATTATCTCACCATAACTCCCATTACTTAGACTTATTTCTGCTTATCTCCCATTATTTCTCCTTATCTCCCATTATTTATACCTATTTCCAATTATCTCACCTTATCTCCCATTATCTAGGCTTATATCGAATTATATAGAACATATCATATGTATAAATTTATAAAAACATTTAAATCGGATAAGTGCTTCTCAAGTGATAATCGTACTAACAGACAGAGAGACGTTGCATTTTATATATATTATATTCTTTGCAGCATGATATTGTTCCATATTTAATGGTTTAGGCAGTATGTTGCAAGAGAACGCGCTAACGGTAGCCTTTTTTCCGACTTGATTCACCATTATCGTCACTGCTTATTCTTTACGTTGCCTAACGCAATAAAATATATCCTATAACCTGGTCAGAGAACATATGTATGTTTTAAAAAAAAGCACGTAAATCGGAAAAGTGGTTCTCCAGTGATAAGCGCACTAACGGACAGATAGACAGACAGGCAGAGAGACGTTGCATTTTACATATATTATAGATATAGAATATATGTATGAATTTAAAAAAAAGACACGTAAATTGGATAAGTGGTTCTCGCGTGATAAACGCACTAATGGACAGACACACAGACAGAGAGACATTGCATTTTATATATTATAGATTATAGATATTCTCTGCTACATAATATTGTTCCATATTTAATGGTTTAGGCTGTGTATAGCAAGGAAACGCGCTAGCGGCAAACTTTTTTCCGACTTCATTCACTATTATCGTCACTGCTCATTCCTTATGCTACCTATCGTAATAAAATATTGCCTATAACCTGGCCAGAGAACATATATATGTTTTAAAAAAAAAAGTACGTAAATCGGATAAGTGGTTTTCCAGTGATAAGCGCACTAACGGACAGACAGACAGACAGAGAGACGTTGCATTTTATATATATTATAGATATATATGTATATATATATATATATATATATATATATATATATATATATATATATATATATATATATATATATATACATATATATATATATATATATACATATATATATATATATATATATATATATATATATATATATATATATATATATATATATGTATGTGTGTGTGTGTGTGTGTGTGTCGAGAGGAAACGCGTATATTTTAATGTTATTGTCTCGTGTGGATGATTTTACGTTGCGCGTAAATCTTAGTAGTAGCGCCATCTCTGGCCGAGGGCAGGTACTTATCATACGACCCTCGAATCTTGGACGCTCCGTTTATTAAAAGGGTGAATTCGTTGTCTAATTTGTACAAATAAGTTGTATACTGAATATTTGAGTTTAAAAGGGGAAAAATTAGATACAATTTCTATTGGATTTGTTTTTAAAAGTCAAAGTTTACTAATTGTTGTATTATAGAAGGGTAATCAGATTTAACGCAAGCCACATGCTGTGGCTTTCGACACACTAGATCTATGGGCTCTCCTCAAGGGACTGGACGACGTAAGCGTCAATTCTCGATACAGCAAACTAATAAAAGATATTTAGAATCAATGCACATAAGAATAGATGAAGACACCATAATTGGCCAAATTTTATTAAAAAGAGGCTTTAGGCAGGGCGATACAGCGTCACCGAAACTGTTGTGTGTGTGTTTAAACAATTAAATTGGGAACGGAAGGGAACAAATGTGGATGGAAAATTTCTGAATCATCTGCGGTTCACCGACGACATAGTCTTGATAAGCCCAGATCCCGAGGAGTTGGAGTTCATGTTAAACGAATTAAATAAAGCCGCAGAACAGTTAGGCCTTGAAATGAACCTAGATAAAACACAAATTATGTCAAACAGCCATAAAAATTTTAAAATTAATAATAACCCATTAACCAATGTACAGGAATATGTATATTTGGACCATCTTCTTAAACTAGGCAAAGCAAACCAACAGGCGGAAATACATAGAAGAATACGATTGGGCTGGGCTGCGTTTGGCAAAATGTCATGGATCTTGAGAAACAAAGATATCCCAAATTCCTTAAAACGAAAAGCATTAGAAAGTTGTATCCTGCCAGTTCTAAAATATAGAATGTAAACGATCACTTTAACGGAAGATAGTATCAAAAAGTTGAGAGTAGCACAACTTGGAATGGAACGAGCAACGCTGGGGATGAGCATAAGAGACAGAATAAGAAACGTTGACATAAGGTCCAGAACGGGGGTTACAGATGTCATAGAGAGAACAGCATTCCTCAAATGGGAGTGGGTTGGACATGTGGCCAGAAAAAACCTAGACGAATGGCCCAACAGAACATCTCATTGGAGGCCAAAAACATCCAAGAGAAGTGTTGGCAGACCGCAAAAACGTTGGTTGGATGATGTGAGAAAATACGCAGGCAGGCGATAGTATGAGGTGGCACAGGACAGGAGAAGATGGAGGAACATGAAAGAGGCCTATATCCAGCAGTGGGCGGAGAGAGGCTGATGATGATGATGACTGATGATGAATCGGATTTAAAATAGTTTCTCTTGGCAGGTTGATTTTTTCTAACCGCCAACACCACATCACATCATTAATACCGAATGATTACCTAACCACAAAACATACAGGTTTGATGTTTAGATAATAAAAAAAAGTAGTAAGATGTAGATTCAACAAAACATGCTTAAAAATACGAGTATGAAATAGATTCAAAATACACGTCATTGACTCTAATTTTTACACGATTCCTTTAGAGCCATTCATCAAAGTTGCCCCTGTGAGATCCACAATTTAGCGTGAATTGAAGCAACGAGGATTATAAAAATTCTTTCTTGTAGCATCTCAAAACAAATGAGGTTTAGAGATATGACATAAGTTTAAAAATACATGGCACTAATAAAAAAAAATATACATTAGGCATTAATCAAAAGCCAAAGCGGCAAGATCCTTTAAATAGGTCGTTAATTAAAAAGCTATTAATCATTATGACGTACCACCTAACTCACCCATCCGCTAGAAATAGCTATTATGATTTACTTTCACGTTTATTTAATTATTCTAATGACGCGTAGATATGACTCAAATATACCTTATCGTTTAAAAAACATGTACTTGTTGTGATTTCTCATCTAGAATCGCTCTCTTACACTCTTTTGAACAGTAGACCTTCTCGCCTTTGCCTGTGATTCGTGCCATTTCTTAACTGTCCTACAGACAAAGGGGATCTATAGTTTAATGCAAACGGCTTTACTAGGCATGACACAAGTGGTTTGCCATTACCTTCCTGAGAGAGGCGACCGTCACATTGTAATATATATTTTTCTAATTTTAATTTTTAACTACTCAGAACTTATTATTTAAATATCAAATAAAATATTATTTAAAAGTGTGTTTTAAGTGGTCGCCCTCAACATAAATTAAATATTGGGACTCTGAACTTAAAGAATATTTGCCTATTCTAAACGAAATTTATATGCATCAAGATATTATATTCACAAAAAAAAAACGATTATTATACTGTTACCTACTTCGAGATAGAAATTTTTACCATTAGTTCACAAAGTTCATCAGTAAGTAAACACAGGTCAGTTTAGCCAGAAGACCACGGCCCGGACCGGACCAGACGCCCGGAAAATTGTGTACTGTCTCGTACAATTTCTCAGATATTCTCAAAAACTAATTCGCGCAGACCAATGACATCACTCAATTATGGATTACCCTTAGCAAACAATAGATGTAAATTTTGAATATTTTAATGCCATTAATTTTTTAATTGTTATAGACTATTTTAATAAATATCACATAAGAAACACGACAGGAGTTAAATCCGCGAGGTCAGCAGTTTCCGCCGTACAAAATAAAATCGTAATCTATAAACCTTAAGAAATTTTTTCCGATAGGTGGTAGAACGCCCAAGCCGTTAAGAACCTTTTTACCAAACTATTGGAAGAAAATACCACTGATCTATTACTAGCGGGTTTCATGTTGTAATAATACACCAAAATCCTATTTAACTTACTGTCAGAATTACTGACGGGAAGAAAAAATTATACTTTAATTTCGGTACATCAGAACTTAAATCCAACCCTTATAATAGAGCAAAAATGAAAAATTAAGATGTATTAAAAAAAAAATAAAGATGTATTAACAAGATTTACGATAGAGGTACTAAAGTAAGTAGTATTATTAGTAAAAAATATTATTAAATAATGAATCGCCCTGTAGAAATTCTATAAGTTATGCATAAATATATTTGTGATTCGTAACAGGTTGAAATTAGTAAATATTAATGTATTGCCAGTTATTTTCTTTGATTGTTAATGCGCTACAGACCCTGAAGGTCTAAGGCTTAGTTTACTTGTATCCCTTTCCCTCTTCCATCAACTAACGTCCAAGTATTGTTGGATCGTATGTCTCCACTCCATTCTGTTTAGCGCGTCCGTCCTCCAGTCTCTGACTCCTATGGCTCTTAAATCCTCCTCAACACGTTGCAACCACCTCATCCTCGGCCTTCTCCTCCTTCTTGCATCCACAGGTTTCATTGCCAGCACCATTTTCGGCAGTCTCTCTCTTGTGTGATTCTAGGTACGTCACATAAGTTTTCCAGTTCCGTCTAGTCCACCTTTCCGGTGTGTTTCTTCCTCCGCAGATCATTTTCAACATCCTTCTTTCCCACCTCTCCAGAGTCTCTTCCTCTAATTTGTTCATTACCCATGTTTCACATCCGTAGGTGACAATAGGTGACCGATGTGTAAATTCTTAGTTTTGTCTTTCTAGAGACGTATTTTGATTTCATTAAAGCCTTCTGGGTTCCACATTTTTGGTTGCCCTTTGCTATTCGTCCCTTTAACTCGCTCTCCTCATGCCCGTTTTCTTACAACAGTACCCCCAAATTTACAAATCTGTCCTCTCTCTCAAATTTATATTCTTTTCCATCGTAGGCCACTGCATTAAGTTTTTTTTCTATTTTAATTTCTGTGCTCCTGCTATCATATATTTCGTTTCCTCAGAGTTGATTTCTGATCCATACTTACATGCCTCTCTTATTAGTCTTTTCGTTCTTTTTACCAGTTCTTTGCTAGATTTTGCTCACAAAATCAAATCATCCGCATATGCTATGCACTGGTGCTCTTTATTAAAAATAAAGTTATTTTATTCTCTTTTATTTTGGAGTTGTACCACTTGTTCATACCGTATCTTTAGTTCACAATGCAAAGTACTTCATGTTCTGACAAGTTTAAAAATATTTTTGTTTAATTGAGAATTTTAACCCTGCCTTGTTTATATATTTTTAACTTGTCTACTGTTCGCTTACGACCACAAGCACAACTTTAGGACACCGATTAACATACACGACTCTAATACACAAAAAAGAACAGACATTAACATTGCTTTCTTGAGACTCCAAGCAAGTACAAATTATTAAATTATTACTAAATTACTACTCGAAAATATTTTTCAACAAATTACCAGAGACCATAAAATCGTTAAAGAAATCAAGGTAAAAGCTAAACAAACAATAATAAAACGAAAAATAAAACAAAATTCTGCATTCGACAAGCATATTATGGTATAAATGAATATTTGGAAACCAAGAATTTGACTTTTGGTAACCAGTATTTTTTTTAACGTATCGATCTATTTAAACATGATGGAAAAACGTAAAAAAAATGATAATTATCTTGTTACAGATCAATATGGCAGAAACTTCAAGCCAAATCTGCAATTAATTAAAGTTATGCAGGTGAAACATTATCTACGAAGAATATATCTATCAACTATATCTCGAAAATAGACCAACTGAAGAAAAGAGAGGGTAGTGATAATAACAGGATTTCAAGATCAGTACTTAAATGGTAGTAAACTTGGAGGGGATGAATTAGCACGTCAAACACGAAAAAGTACAAGAACACGAAAGTTTCTAGATCTATGCGTATACTATTACAATTGGTTGTTTACTTGTTATTGATTTTTAAAGTTATAGGGTTATAAAACCAATACATAAGAATCCCTTACTGTCTGGTTGCCAAAAACAGAGCACATAACTATTGAAGGCAAGCACAAAAATTGTAGCCTCGCTTTTCTGGGTAGATAAAAATCTCTACTGCTCTGGACAGAATGCTAAACCATCTCCCACTACATGCGCCTGATAAGAGAGGCTTCCTGGAGTGAACCAGAGTAATCCAAACGCAAACAATAAATTATGAAATCTGACTGAACACCCCAAAATTATGGAAATAATTATAACTAAAGCGTTGGCCGAACAAAGAATTTGTTAACCAGCTGGCCAGAGAGGATCACAAAGTTCATTCTCTGGGGTTGAAACCTTCTATGGCACTAATAGAAGTCACCTTAATGGTGTCCGAAAGGGTCCTACTTGAGAAAAGCTCCAGGGCTAACGAAGGCGAAAAGACCTATTTGTTACTTCCCGAAATACAAAAAAAAAATACTAAAACTGCACAAAAACTTTCTTAAATTGTTCACGAGCCTCGCAACAGTATACGATCCCTGGAAGTATATTATTAAAAAACGCAAACGACTAAGGATGAATGGCAAAATCAGTTATCAGTGAATTCCCTTATCAAAGAGTAACATATCTTGAACGAAATAATGCTTACCTTCCATGGTATAAAACTAGCACCAAAAAAATACTTTTAACTTCAGTAAAATCATATCGTGTGTGTGCGCGCAGTATGTATGTATATGTGTCAACTATCAAATTCATTAGGAATATTTATTGATATGCAGTAATATTATTTCTTTATTTTACCGCACTTTCTTGTTGCGTAGGCAGAAAAGTTTTTGGTCTGACACAAAGATGTCGCCCTTTTCAAAAAAATCCATGATGTTTAGGAAGTATCGGCCTTCAAACGATATGTGTCAAAATTTCATGACATTTCGAGGATTAGTTTACAAGTTACAGTGGTTTTAGTGACGCTACTTTTAATATTTTCAAAACAATGGAAAAAATCGAATTTCATCTGTTGATTAAACATTGTTTTTTAATGGGAAAAAATACCGTTCAAGGAAAGCAATGGCTTGATAAGTGTTAAGGGGACTCTGCCCCTGGAAAATCACTCATTTACTGGTATGCTGAATTTAAACGCGGTCGTACAGACACAAATGATGCTGAACTCTCTGGATGCCCAAATGAGTTGGTTACACCGGAAAACAAAAAAAAATCCACAAAATTGTTTTGGTTGACCGTAAAGTGAAATTGCGTGAGATAGCTGACACCCTAAAGACATCAAAAGAACGTATTGGTCATATTTTGCATGAACATTTGGCCATGAGAAAGCTCTGTTCCAAATGGGTAACGCGTTTGCTCTCAGTGGACCCAAAAAGACAACGTGTTGATGATTCTGAGCGCTGTTTGGACCTGCTTAAGCGCAATAAAAAGGATTTTTTCGTGCGATATGTGACAATGGATGAAATACAGATCCACCACTACATACCGGAATCAAATCGGCAGTCAGCTGAATGGTCAGTAGCCGATGAAAGCCGCCCGAAGTGACCAAAGACACAACAGTCGACTGGGAAGGTTTCGGCCTCTGTATTTTGGGATGCGCATGGAATAATTTCCATCGACTATGCTGAGAAGGGAAAAACTATCAATAGCGAATATTATATAGAGCTATTGGTGTAGAAATCGCAAAGAAACGGCCCCAAATGAACAAGAAAAAAGTACTCTTTCATTAAAATAATGCACTGTGTCACAAGTTAATGGTTACGATGGTAAAATTGCATGAATGGAAGTTCGAATTGCTTCCTCATCCACCGTATTCTCTAAATTTGGGCCCCAGCGACTATTATCTATTTGCAGATCTCAAGAAAATGCTCGTGGGAAAGAGATTTGGCTCCAATGAAGAAGTAATTGTCGAAACTGAGGCCTATTTTGAAGATAAAGGCAAATCCTTCTTCAAGAAAGGTATAGAAATGTTAGAAAAGCATTGGACTGATTGTATCGCTCTTGAAGGAGAGAGTATATTCATGAATAAACTCAAATTTTGCAAAAAAAATGTGTTTTAAGTAGCTAGACCAAAAAACTTTTCACCCTACCCATTAATATAACAATACAGCGCTAACTCCACGTCGTACCACAGATATACTTACACGTCAAGGGACGTTCAAAGTTTTGAACCATTACCACTACTTCTCGATGTGAAAAACTGCACGTGTAAGTTGCATCTATAGTAATACACGGCTTTGAAAATATTTTCTGAATATGCGCAGTTGCTAAGGGCAACTTCTTACGTCAACTTACTGAAAATTAAAAATACTGTAGCGTTGTATTTTTGTTTGGTTTTTTTTTTTTGTTTTTTTTTTATGGGTCTAGCACACGTGCTGCAGGGAAGTCCCTAAAGCGCTCCAGGAGCGGCACGAGTGCGGAAAAAGCGATTCACGTTGTTCTTGAATCGCTGTAAATTGTACTCGGTGGGAAACAGCGCTGGGCAAATTAGTCCAAAGGGATGACGTTCTCCATATAAAAGATTGCTTGAAAAGCGTTGTAAGCGGAGTAACAAGCTGAACCTCATACGGATGCGAAGCACCAGCGCGACGTGTATTTCTAACATGCACCGCTTTGGGAGGAATTAAGCGGGCTACATCCTTCGAACACTTTCCATGAAAGTGCTTGTAGAACAGACTCAAGTCGCCAACCGTTCTTCGATGTTCCAGCGAATCAAGGCCGCCGGTCAATTCCGAGTCCCCAATCAGACGGACCGCTCTTCTCTGAACAAAATCCAACAAATGCAGTGTATGTTTGGGAGCGGAGCCCCAAACGTGGGAGCAGTATTCCATAGTTGATCGAATTTGGGCTTTGTAAAGAGTTAACAATTGCTGTGGGGTGTAAAGCTTTCTGGTCCTAAATAATATTCCCAACTTTTGAGAAGTTCTCCTTGCTATGCCTGCAACATGTTCATGTGCCAAGACATATTTGTTCCCAAACTAACGCCCAACAAATTGAGCGGCGATGCTAGGGGAATGGAGTGTCCCGACATAACTATGTCGGGTTCAGCAACGTTAACTTTTTTAGAAAAAACTGCCGCTTGGGTTTTTGTAGCGTTAAATTCCACTTGATTACTGTCACCCCAAGATAGAATTTCTTCCAGGTCTTTGTTAAGTTGAACGACCTCCTGCTGTCTGCGGATATTCGCCTGAGCAGCCGATGTCCGAGCGTTCAAGGTGAATGAATGCTCAGAAGAGACAAGCGTACTGTCATCTGCAAAGCTATAGATTGGATTCCCGGTCTTTTCCAGCAGATCGTTAATGTAAATGAGAAAGAGAGTAGGAGACAGTATGGAGCCCTGGGGCACACCGGCGTTGATAGTGAGGGTGTTAGAAAGAAATCCGTCGACCGCCACTCGTAAAGAACGCTCTCTGAGGAAACATGAGAGCCACAAACAGAACCTTTCAGATATACCATAAGAGCGTAACTTAGCCAACAGTCCATCGTGCCAAACACGGTCGAATGTCTTGGATATGTCAAGAGCAACCGCTCGAGATTCTCCAAAGTGTTCAATTGCGTTGTTCCAAACATGTGTTACATAAGTCAGAAGATCTCCTGTTGATCTATGTTTACGAAAACCATATTGGTGATCGCTAATAATATCGAATCGTTCAAGATATTTTAGAAGATGCTCATTGATAACCTTTTCCATGACTTTCGATATTATTGAAAGCAGTGCAACTGGTCGGTAGTTATTTGGCAAGGTCTTCTTACCTTTTTTAGGTATCGGCTGAACCGTGGCACATTTCCAGCAGGACGGAAATATTCCCTTTCTGTAGGATAGGTTAAAAAGTCTACAGAAAACTGGTGTTAGTTTCCTTGCACAGTTTTTGAGAACTATGGCAGATATTCCGTCAGCGCCAGAAGCCTTCTTGGTGTCTAGCTTCATTAAAATACGCTTTATGATGCGCTGTCTGAAGACAACATCGGGCATCCTTGACTGCAATATGGGAATAGTAGGTGGTGTTTTTCCTTGGAAATCGACAGTAGAATGTGAAGCAAAGAGTTCAGCCAACAAGTTCGCTCTCTCAACAGGTGTGGTTGCAATGGAATTATCTGGCCGTGTGAGTGGTGGTATGGTGGATTTGGTAAAATTTTGACTAACTGCCTTAGCGACTGCCCAAAAGGACCTGGAATTGTTGGGACAAGCGAGAAGTTTGTTTCTAATTCGTCGATTGTGTGCCTCCTTGGTTTCGTCGATAATTCCCTTGCATCTGTTCCGGGCATGAACAAAGATGTTACAATTTACGGTGTTAGGATTTTCACGCCATTGTCGGTAGGCAATATGTTTAGAAGCAACAGCTTCTTTGCATTTTCGGTCGAACCAAGGCTTGCCGTTGGAGGAGCATTTCTTCGAAAAAGGGATGTGGGGGTGAGCGGGAATCCAAAGTGTTTTGAGTCGTAATACCTGAAAACGTGGCCCAAGTTTTCAACCTGTCATACTAGCTACACGGCAAGCTTAAGGGATTACATACACCTCGAATTTTCAAAAATTCAATTTTTTTTATGGATTATTATTCTCTATACATCTAAGAATTATTAAAAAAAATTAAGAAAATTCCATTGCATTACAAAGTTATCGCATTAAATGTGGCCTGGCATCTGATCGGGACCGCTACCTGTTCTCAGGCACTGTCTGCAATATTAATCAATCATTTTTTAATATTTTTTATCTTTTTTTTTTTAATCTTAATAATTACCTTTTGGACAAAAGGTCGAGAAGTTTTTTAATTTTTCTAATAAGACAATTTTTTTATAAATAATTAAACATACATTTTTTGGTCGAAAATTCCATATTCACTTAATAACCTTTAAAATATATATATTTTTAAATATACAGGGTGAGTCAACGATAGAGTAAAGTTCATTATCTCATTTGTTTCGGGAATGACGAAAAAATGTTAAATACAATAGTTTTAGGGAATGTTAAGGTGTACAGTTTAAAATTATTTTTTAGTATACAGGGTATTTCAAAAAAGTGTGGCCGATATAACATGTTTTTTTTTAAATGGAACAACCTATTTTCTAATTTATTTTAAAATTCTGCGTAAAATTTTATAACTTTTTTATTATTTTGGATGGTTGTAGCTTCTACTTGATGGAAATTCATTATAAATATATAATAAAAGACAGTGTAAAATGTAGATCTGAAGAAGCTGCATCGACAGCGAAACGCGTCATCGCAATTTAAATAAACCAGTGGAAATTGACTAAAAACAGTCTTTTATTATATAAACTTTTTTATTAATAACATTATATACCTAAACCTAGTAGTTTTTCTAATATTTCATTTTTTGCCGGTAGCGTCATTGTTTCTGCAGGTGGAATACTCATAATTAGTACGAGCGTTCTATAGAGATGAAAAAAAGATATATGTAAAGAAATTTGAGTTAAATGCTATTTTAAATTGAAAAATCTCAAATTTTTTAAGTCTACACCCTGTATATTATTATTTTTTCTGATAGATTTGACAAAACCCTTCAACTTTTATTAAGTATGTCATATACCTATTTCTAATAGTTTTCGATTCATTTTGAATATTTCAATTTTTACCCTTGTTTTTAATACACTTACGCTATATCATAGTTGCCAAGACAAAACAAAAATGTAGGCATTGTCAAATCTTGACATGTCTATTAAGCAAGTAAAAATAGTTTAATTTGTTGTAGTAAGTGACGTATAAAGGTAATAGTTAAGGATTTTCCTAAAAATGAATTAATTGATATGGTTTATATACTGGGCGAGGAAGGAAAAAATTTTCTTTTGGCAGTAGGGCTTTACGGAGCGAAGTACCCTAATAGACGTATACTATCTAGAAAATCTTTGGATCAGTACCATCAAATGGAACGATTTGATGGTAGTGATAGCGTTGAGTATACGAAACGGAAAGTAGTAAACCAGCATGATACCAATTAGTAAAAAGAAATGGAGATTTTACTTCATGTTGAAGATAATCCCCAGGTCAGGAGCCGTCAGCTAGCTGACTTATCCGACACATCTCAATCTACGGCTAATCGCACCAGGAGAAAATACAAGTATCATTCCTTTCGTATGGAACTACACCAAGAACTTCAAGACCGTGACTTTAAACGACAAGTAAACTTTTGTACCAATAGAGGCCGGTCCAAATTTTTTATCCAAAATAATGTTTTTTGGTGAAGCTACTTCTCGCAGGAATGGAGCAGTTAACAGCCATAACATGCATTATTATTCAACAGTTAATCCATTTTGGGTCTGGGAAGTTCAAAACCAAAACCAGTGGTCGTTCAGTGTATGATGTGGAATATTAAATTTTCGAATTATTGGTCCATATTTGTTCCGCGAACTATTTAACAGGTTTAGATATCTAAATTTTTTGTAAAACGAATTACCCCAGCTTCTTGAAGAAGTTGATAACTTTGAAAGGGAACAAATGTGAATTCAACAAGACGGAGTTCCTGCTCATTACCACCGGGAAGTTCGGGAATTTTTAATCGATCGTTATCGACAAAAATGGATCGATAGGAATAGATTCATTCAGGGGCCCCCTCGATCATGTGACTTAACACCTTTAGACTTCTTTTTGTGGGGCTACATTAAAGATCACCACCTACAACACTAGTAGATATGGAAAATAGGATACGGGATGCTTGCAGGACAATAACGCCCTTTATGCTAAGGAAAGTGAAGGAAAATAAAGTAAAATGACTAAACATGTGTATTCAAGTAGACGGGCATATTTTTGAATATTTATTACGTAATAATAATTAATCATTAGATAAGTTAAACTATATTAAAATTATTATTAACTATTTGTTTATATTTTCACAATAGCGTAAGTGTATTAAAACCAAGGGTAAAAATTGAAAAATTCAAAATATATCGAAAACTATTAGAAATAGATATATGACATATTTAATAAAAGTTGGAGGATTTTGTAAAATCTATCATAAAAAATAATAATATACAGGGTGTGCCACTGAAAAAATTTGAGATTTTTCAGTTTAAAATAGTCGAAATGTATAAATTTATTTTCAGCACCCTGCAGCATCTAACTCAAATTTCTTTACATTCCCATCCTTTTTCATCTCTCTAGAACGCTCGTACCAATTATGAGTATTCCACCTTCAGAAACAATGGCGTCACTGGCAATTTTTTACAAAACTGAAAACTTAAAAAATTGAAATATTGGAAAAACTAGTAGGTTTAAGTATATAACATTATTAATAAAAAAGTTATAAAATTTGACGTAGAATTTAAAAATAAATTAGAAAATAGGATATTCTATTTACAAAAAACATGATATATTGGCCACACTTTTTTAAAGTACCCTGTATACTCAAAAATAATTTTAAACTATGCACCTTAATATTCCTTAAAACTTTTGTATTTAACATTTTTTCGTCATTCCCGAAACAAATGAGATAATGAACTTTACTCTATCGTTGACTCACCCTGTACATACAGCGCCCAGGTGTATGTAACCCCTTAGGCTTTTTATCACAACGATATAAATTGAAATTTACGAAATTGGGATAGCTCAAAAACCGGCTAAAATTTATATTTAGAATAAAACTTACTGAAGAACAAAAACAATAAATAAAGGGAAAAAATCACGGTTTATTAAACACAAACATTTAATCTCTTACAAGTAAGAAATTTCAACAAAAATCTTTGAGGTATCCTTTGATATTTTTCTACATCATTCTCAGCTTGCAACAAAAAATAACTGAAGTTCCTTCAACACATTTCATAACAAACTGTTTTCAAATAAACTTCAGCAAATACGTTAATTACATTTCTAAGACCGATAGGTGAATGTGCAACTAATATTATTTAATGGGAAATTCTGGCCAATAATTAATGTGATATCTCTGTGTACTTCCTTCAAAGAGACGATCTAACCAATTAGGAAGTCCATCCAGCAAATTTCCTTGAAGCAAAACCTCCTCCGATTCCACATCTGAGTCATCCGAGTTAAATCCAATAAATGCACCACTTTCGCAATCTGTTTCGAGCTTTTTCGTTGGTTTTTTATACTAAAAAATAAAAATTAATGTATAATTGAGGTGTCCGTTATTTTGTGACAATACATTTTAAATTTCTAAATGAAATGAAACGAATTACTTTGTTATTTGTCACTTATTTTTTTATTTATCTGCTACTGCAGTTTCGTAAGTTTTCTACATTGTCAAGCGTAATACTACAAACTAAGGTGTATAACAAATTTCTAGGTACAATTTAGAATTATCCATCATTAAATTACCATGAGCTTAAATTAAAAATATTTTATTACAAAGGATTAAATGACATTATTGTTTCAAATTTGAAGAAATACTTTTCAATATTTTCTTAAAACTTTTTACAAAAATTCCTTCTTCAAAGATATATCTAAAAAACTTCTAAAATACGCCAAACAGGGTTGAATTCTAAACATCTCTTTTTAATAGGATTGTATCTTTATTTTTATTGTGCTTGTAGATCTCTATAGTTCTAAAATATTTAATTTTTTTCCTCTTTGTGCTTTATGTAACGTTTCTAGACTATTTATGTCTGGAAAAATATGATTTGTTTGACGGAAGTGGTTAACCAAGTTGGGGTTTTCTTTGTTTAGTCTAAAAGATGTTTGGTGTTCTTTAAATCTAGTGAATAATAAAATAAACTTCCTACACCTCTCCATCATCAAAGATCACAATAAACTCTCATTCGATATTTTTATAAAGCCCACTTTTACGGACACCACTATTTCCAATAATTCATGTCACCCCAACTCACATAAAGTCGCAGTCTATAGATCCATGATTTACAAAGCATTCCCCATCCCTTGAAATAAACAAAATTTAGAGAAAGAATTAGATATAATCAAGAATATTGCCCACAATAACGGATTTCAGAAAAAAAAACCGTAGATAACCTAATTAAAAATAAACAAAAAACAACTAAATTTAAGACATATGTATCCACACGTTAAAAACGATGAAAAACAAACTTTTTCCTCATTGACATATTTCGGACCAATTTGTAATAAAATTGCATATATACTCGCAAAAGATAACATAAATATCGCTTTTGAATCCCCCCAAAAACCTTCCTCCCTCTTTTTCATTTCATTGTAAAAGACAAAACTCATAAATACAAAGACTCTGGAGTTTATAAACTGCCATGTAATGAATGTAATGGCTGTTTCATAGGCCAAACAGGGAGAAATTTCGATATTAGATTTAAAGAACACCAAACATCTTTTAGATTAAACAAAGAAAACTCCAACTTTGCTAACCACTTCCATCAAACAAACCATATCTTTCCAGACATAAATAATCTACAAATATTACATAAAGCACAAAAATTATGGAAGCTATAGAGATCTACAAGCACAATAAAAATAAAGATACAATCCTATTAAATAAACAAACGGATGTTCAGAATTCAACCCTATTTGGCGTATTTTAGAAGTTTTTTAGATATATCTTTGGAGAAGGAATTTTTGTAAAAAGTTTTAAAGAAAATATTGAAAAGTATTTCTTCAGATTTGAAACAATAATGTCATTTAACCCTTTGTAATAAAATAATTTTAATTTAAGGTCATGGTAATTTAATGATGGGTAATTCCAAATTGTATCTGGAAATTCGTTATAAATCATAAATAAACCACCTTAGTTTGTAGTATTACGCTTGACAATGTAGAAAATCTACGAAACTGCAGAAGCCGATAAATATACAATTAAGTAACAAATAACAGTTCATTCGGAAATTTAAAAATGAATGTAATTAAAGTTAGTAAACAAAGTAGCCTGTATGTACAGGGTGATCATTTTTAGATGCCCGACCCCGATTTATGGACAATTGTTGGATATTTAATTTTTTTTTAATGTAGAAGACGTATTTGATATTTGGTGGTGAAAACGACTCTGGGACGCCAAACATCTTTTTTCCGGTCGTTTTTGCCTAATTTGTTTTGCAAAAAAGCTATAAGTAAAAACCCTCTAAAATATTATTTTTTTGTTTGCTGCATGGATCGTAGTCACGTGGCGGTTTTCAAACAATTTATCTAGTAGAAGGCTGTCATACTTCAATCTAACAGCTCTTGTTTGCACACCTGTTCAATTTAATAGAGTTAAATTAAATAAACAGATGACAGTACGCTTATCTCTTCATTCACTTTGAACGCTCGGACATCGGCTACCCAGGCGGATATCCGCAGACAGCAGGAGGTCGTTCAACTTAACAAAGACCTGGAAGAAATCCTATCTTGGGGGGACAGTAACCAAGTGGAATTTAACGCTACAAAAACCCAGTTAACGTTGCTGAACCCGACATAGTTATGTCGGGGCACTCCATTACCCTAGCATCGTCACTCAATTTGTTGGGCGGTATTTTGGGAGCAAATATGTCCTGGCATGAACATGTTGCAGGCATAGCAAGGAGACCTTCTCAAAAGTTGGGAATATTATTTCGAACCAGAAAGCTTTACACTCCGCAACAACTGTTAATTTTTTACAAAGCTCAAAATCGACCAACTATGGGATACTGCTCCTATGTTTAGGACTCCGCTCCCAAAAATACACTGCATGTGTTGGATTCTGTTCGGAGAAGAGCTGTTCGTCTGATTGGAGACCCGAAACCGACCGGCGGCCTTGATTCGCTGGAACATCAAAGAACGGTTGGCGACTTGAGTCTGTTCTACAAGTATTTTCACGTAAAGTGCTCGAAGGATGTAGCCGGCTTAATTCCTCCTAGAGCGGTGCATGTTAGAAATACAGGTCGCGCTAATACTTCACATCAGTATGAGGTTCAGGTTGTTATTCCGCGTACAACGCTTTTCAAGCAGTCTTTTATAAGGAGAACATCATCCCTTTGGAATAACTTGCCCAGGGATGTATTTCCCCCCGAGTACAATTTACAGCGATTCAACAACGTGAATCGCTTTTTCCGCACACATGCCGCTCCTGAAGCGCTTTAGGGACTTACCTGCAGCACGTGTGCTAGACGCATAAAAATAAAAAAAAATCTGAAAATAGTCTTAAAAGCGGCATGGGGCCAAGTACCTTCGCATTTGGCATTCCTTATGAAATACATTATTTTTGAGTTATTGAGATAGTTACTTTAAACGAAGACGCTTATAAAAGCAAATGATTTTAACTTACCTGTTTCCCACTTTCCGTGTGTTTAGCATGAAATACGCAGAAATATTTTCTATGTCCGTTGAGAGATAATACTGTTCCAACACAATTTCGAGGATTTATATTTAGTTCACGTTCTTCAAACAATGACAATTGAAGGAGTTCTTTATACCACGTAAGACCCCGTTCGATGTACATATAACCGAAATGCAAGGTTTTATTTCTGAAAATATAAAATAGAATTTCTATAATAATGTCTATTTAAAACTGTATACGACAGAATTGGTCAAGAGACAAACTTATTAACACACAAATTAAAAATACTAATATATAGAGACCGGATTATATGCAACAGAAAAATCTTGAAATATGCATGCCAATATACATGAAAAATGCTTAAAATATGCATGAAAAGGGTGAAAATATGCAATATTAAATAGTAATAGAAGTAGTAATTTTTAGTCAGCATAAAATTAACAAGTTATCGACGATGTTTAAATTTAATTAACAATTATTTAACATTTTTTTAAAATCATTTGAATTCTTATAAGTGGAAAAAAAGACCGTTCCACATCCACTGAGGTAACTGGGCAGTATTTGAAATTGGGTGCTATGTTAGCACTTATTGTTTCTGGCAAAAGTTCACCCGTCCCATTAATAAAACTATCAATTTGACACAAAGGTTCAAAGCCTGGGTTATTGCACAAAATGTTTTCAAACTTTTCTTTAATTCTACGCGGGAATACATGTGGCAATGTGGAGTTTATTTGACGGATTTTATTCATTAACTGAATTGATTCGGTCAACGCCAAACCTGGAGTTTCAAGCTTCTTAATACCCGCAGGTATGTGGGAAAAGTGAGTGCTAATCAAAGCTATGTTTCTTTTAATATCAGAATTGTTAAATGCTTCCTTGGATTGACGAACTGCCATAGCCTCAGCACTATCGAAGTCAATTACTACCCCTTTGATGGCCTCGAAATGTTCATTGTAAAATAGTATAGCTTCAATCCATGTTCCCGATCGAGTTACCACTGATGAAATCAGTTTATTTACATTTCCATCGTGGATCGTACTTCTTCAGCGAATCGATGGACTCCATGAGCAAAGCACGTCACATGAATTAAATTTGGATAAAATACTTGGAGGACTTTGTCTGCCTTGATCATATAGGGAGCAGCATCTGAGAGAAATATAAACACTCTTTCATCTGCAGAAGATTCAGGAAATATCTTTTTAATACCCTCATTCACAAATCTGGCGATCGCAGAATGATTTGTCTTGTCAAGTTCTTTGCAGGCCACCAAATAAGAAGAAGGCTCTAATCTTAATGCACCCACAATTAAATTCGCAATATAGCGACCACAACTGTCGGTAGTTTCATCAGCTGAAATCCAAATAATGTCATCCTTAAGTGCATTACGTATTGGAAAACTATAACAAATAGATGCTTTTACTGCTCTCTACCGGCGACTTACTAAGTCATTGAAGCAGAGCTGCCAACACGGTTGGCAATTTATTTGCAGAAGCGCACCTTTCTCAAGCTTACTGCTCGAAGGCATAGATGGCGCATTGGTATAACAATTAAAAATAAACGAAAAAATCGTAATTCTTAGAAGTTACCAAAGCGTTGTGTTCTTCGCATTTGCTGAACCATCCCAGGACGCGTTTCGCCGTATCACGGCTCATCAGCTGGGCTAGGGGCTAGGCAGTAAGCTTGAGAAAGGTGCGCTTCTGCAAATAAATTGCCAACCGTGTGGGCAGCTCTGCTTGAATGACTTAGTAAGTCGCCGGTAGAGAGCAGTAAAAGCATCTATTTGTTATAGTTTTCCGTTAGTTTCTTGGATAAAGGACTAAAAGTGTGTTCTCGAATTTGCCGAACCTAGCCCAGCTGATGAGCCGTGATACGGCGAAACGCGTCCTGGGATGGTTCAGCAAATGCGAAGAATACAACACTTTGGTAACTTCTAAGAATTACGATTTTTTCGTTTATTTTTAATTGTTATACCAATGCGTGCATTACGTATTTCTTCCTGAACGTGTTGGTATGTAATTTTTACGCAGTGTTGATTCGTCTGGTATTTAATCGATGTTTAGACTATTGCAGGTAATGTTCCGGCGATAAGATCGGTTCCAGACGGCGACATTAACAATACCCTGAGCAATTCAATTGCCTAGTAATACCGAGAAATATTGTAAATATGGGGAAAATATGCATCATTACTAGACTTTGGGTAAAATATGCAATAATCGGTGAGAATGGTCTAAATATGCAAATGCATATGAAAATATGTAAATGCATATAATCCGGTCTTTACTAATATAATAGTGTTTTGACCCGTTTTTTATGGATGACATTAAAATATGTGAGTTTGGAGAACGAAATCTACAACAAGCTTAAAGAATACTGTAAAATTCGTCGATTGCTATACGTAAAGAACGCTTTTTGGGAAACTTGGGAGCCATAAACAGAACTTTTCAGACATACCAGAAAAGCGTAGCGTAACGAACAATCCATCGTGCCAAACACGGTCGAATGCCTTGGATATATGAAGAGCAAGCGCTCGAGATTCTTCAAAGTGTTCAATTATGTTGTTCCAAACATGTGTTACATAAGTTAGAAGATCTCCTGTTGATCTATGTTTACGAAGACCATATTGATGGTCGCTAATAATATTCAAGATATTTTAGAAGATGCTGATTGATACCCTTTTCCACGACTTTTGATATTATTGAAAGCAGTGCGACTGGTCGTGTTTGGCAACGTCTTTTAGCCTTTTCTGGGTATCGGCTGAACTGTGACGCATTTCCAGCAGGACGGAAATATTCCCTTTCTGTAGGCTAGGTTGAAAAGTCTACAGAAAACTGGTGTGAGTTCTCTCGCGCAGTTTTTGAATACTACGGCAGGTATTCCGTCAGCGCCAGAAGCTTTTTTGATGTCTAGTTTCATTAAAATACGTTTTATGATACGCTGTCTGAAGGCAATATCGGGCATCCTTGACTGCACTATGGGAATAGTAGGTGGTGTTTTTCCTTGGAAATCAACAGTAAAATGTAAAGAAAAGTGTTCAGCCAACAAGTTCGCTTTCTCAACAGGTGTTGTTGCAATAGAATTATCTGGCCGTGTGAGTGGTGGTATAGTGGATTTGGTGAAATTGTGACTAACTGCCTTAGCGATTGACCAACAGGATCTGGAATTGTTGGAGCAAGCAAGAAGGTTGTTTCTAATTCGTTGATTATGTGCCTCCTTGGTTTCGTCGATGATTTCTTTGCATCTGTTCTCGGCACGAACAAAGATGTTACGATTTATGACGTTAGGATTTTCACGCCATTGTCGGTAGGTAAAATGTTTAGAAGAAACAGCTTCTTTGTATTTTCCGTCAAACTAAGGCTTGACGTTGGAAGGGCATTTCTTCGAAAAGGGGATGTAACTGTCCATACGAGCCAAAATAACATCCGAAACCTCCTTAGCGCAATCAGATGGGTCGTTGGATTGAAAACAAACGTCTAACCAAGGGCAAGTTCGAAAATTCCATGAGTTCTTCCCATTTAGCAGATTTGTAGTGCCAAATCTTGCGCGGTTTAGGTGCCTCTCTATCACTAATCGGTAGGATACTCGATGTCGAAAGCAGTTTATGGTCGGAAGAAGCTAACGGCGGATTTACGGTGACAGTGTAAATCTATGGATTGGTGGTTAAAAACAAATCAAGAAGACTGACGAACTCTCCGTATTTATCAGGGATCCGTGTCGGATCGTCAATAAGCTGAGTTCAACCACAACAAATCAGATGTAGCTGTTTAAACTTTGTTTTGTTCATAACATTAAAAATAAATGCAGGTGCTTAATTAATATAATTGAATTCTTAGTTTAATCCTAAAAACAAAATAATTACTAAAATCGTGTGCGTGTGTTAAGGTGGTTCACTCGTGACAATCGGCGTCAAAAGTATGGTCCGATAATAAATATAAACAGTTTAAAATACTCAATGGCAGAGTATTTTATTTTTGTCGGAGACTGTATTCGATACATGGAAGCTTTCATATGCAGACACACACTATTAATAAAAATAAATATGGCAAGGCTGCCAATGCGTATACCGAATGCTCTAGAGAATGACGTTCTATACAGTCCCTGGCCAAATTATTAGACGCACTGTATTTTTTTAGTAATTTTATGTTTCTTAAGAGTTTTTTTTATGCAATAATGGTATATTTAAACTACAATATTATTGATTTTTATTTAAAAGAATTGTTGTAGACTACATATTTGTATTTATTTTTAACATATAGCAACAGTGTGTTGACAAAGTGATACATGAACGTAAATAAGTACAAACCTGTATCAGTCGCGATCGGAATCGAGTCAGGTACGGACGTGTTTCTGTGGCTTTATGGACTGTGATTGTTTGTTTAACAGTTTTATACTACTCAGTTATTAGTTTATTTTGTATGGAGTGTTTTAAAAAAGTAATTGGACTATTTTCATTATGGGTAGAAAAGGCGATCTTTCACCACGTAAAAAAGCTGAAGTGAAGGCCCTTGTGATTGCGAAAACATTTACAAACCGAGAAATATCACGAAGATTGGAGATTTCTGAAGCTAGTGTACGACGCATAAAAAAAAGAAAATTGAGTCAGGGAAGGAATTAAGCCCGAAAAGAAAGAAAAGATGAGGTAGAAAACCAATTTTCACTCCACGGTCAGAGAGATGTTTGAAGAAAATTTGTGTAGAAAACAGATTTGCTACCACAAAGATAATAAAATCACAACTCCAGGATGGTAGCGTAAATGCTTCTGAGCGCACTGTTCGAAGAAAATTGAAAGAATTAGATTTTAAGGCCTGTTGCCCCGCCAGGAAGCCCAAGTTAAACAGCTGCAATGAAAGCAAAGCGCCTGAAGTGGGCCAAACAATGGCAAGACAAAGATGTGGACTTCTGGAGATCGGTAAGATACAGCAATTTAATCAATAATTGATACATTATTATCATTTTCAGTTAAATAAAGCAAATAAACATGGAAGTTTATATATTTTTTCTATTTTTGACAGGTCTGCTTCAGTGACGAAAGCACATTCGAAATTTTGCAGAATAAAGCTCAGTATGTGCGTCGTCGTCATGGAGAAAAGTTTCATCCTGATTGTGTCGTCCCGACGGTTAAACATCCCACCAAAGTGATGATTTGGTCAGTCATCAGCGGCAAGGGCACTGGACGTCTGTACGTCGTCAAAGGAATAATGAGGCAAGATCAGTACAAAGAAGTATTACAAAATCAGTTGATTCCGCAGCTCAGAGAAGGGTTTCCAAATGGGGAACCATTCACTTTCATGCAAGATGGAGCTCCCTGCCACACTGCTCAGTCTGTTAAAGCTTTTTTGGCAGAAAAAAATATCCCTCTGTTGGATTGGCCCTGATATGAACCCCATTGAAAATGTGTGGAAGCTGATGAAAAGAGAAGTGGCTAAAGATGTGATTACCAACAAAACCCAGTTCCTAGAAAAGATTATTCATGTGTGGAATCATCATCCTCAAATGCAGGAGACAGTACAATCTTGCATTGATAGCATGCCGCGCAGAATTAAAGCTTTGATAGCGGCTAAAGGTGGCTCAACTAAATATTGACTTTTACTAACATTAATTTGACTTTTCTTTAAAACTTAATAAACTTATGCTTTTCTAAATTAATGCTGTTTTATTTATGTCAAATAAATAGGTAATTGATTGGATAATATAAAAATAAAAAACAAATCAATTTAAAATAATAAAACGGTACAATATGACTCGGTAATTAATATTTTACATGAAATCTTGCAGTGCGTCTAATAATTTGGCCAGGGACTGTAGGTTATTTATTATTTTTGTGTATTTACTGTCTAGACTTACTTCTATTTAAAATTTAAAAAAATATAATTTAAAATAAAAAATGCCTTCTAATTATAATCATACATAAGCGACATAAAAGCAAATTTGCAAAGGAAAGCTTATCAATAAACCCCTTGAGAAATATACAAGGTCTTATATGGCAAGAAAAGATGAAATAAGAAAATAAAGAGCTAATTTGCCTGCAACGAAAAAGCTTAGAAATTTGTTGGTTAGAAATAAAGAGGCCAGGAGAAAAAAAAAAAGAAAAACATGAGGGGTATAGTATTCATCATATTGTGGACTGCAGATGGATGCATTATTAATCCTCAAGCGTTAACTAATATATTGAATAATGTTTCAATTACATCCAAGGACTGTGGCTTAGTGTATTTCAATTTAGAAACATTGGGCTTTTCGAGTACCGCTAATATTTTGCAAATCGCAGCGAAATATCGGGATAAAACATTCAATGTTTACATTAGGCCTACGCGACCGATTAATTACCACGCTTTCAAAGTTACGAGCTTAGAACATATTAATGGCGACCTGTATTTATATGGTAAACCTATCAAAACAATTACTCTAAAGGACGCATTGATTTAATTCCAACAATTTTTCGGACATAGTACGAGGCTGGTTTGAAAAGTCCGTGCAAAGTCCGAGAGATGGCACCACCGGCGCGTATCGATGTCATGTTTAGTTAGTAGCATCTCTTGAATGAACGCACACCAAGTTTCAGCCATATTGGTCTATTTCTTTGTGTTTGGCATTCGTGTGAATCAAGGAAGTCGAGTGATTTTCAAGAAATGGACGAAAAAGAATTTCGTGTGGTGATTAAACATTACTTTATGAAAGGCAAAACGCCTCAGGAGACTAAAGAGAAGCTTGATAAACATTATGGTGACTCTGCACCTTCGATTAGAACAGTTTATAAGTGGTTTCAAAATTTTCGGACTTGCCATATGGGCACAAGTCACGCTGAACGTTCTGGACGGCCTGTGGAGGTTACGACTCCAGAAATCATTGATCAAATCCATGATATGGTGATGGATGACAGAAGAGTTAAGGTGCGTGAGATTGCTAGTGCTGTGGGCATCTCGACTGAACGGGTACATAATATTTTGCATAAACATCTGGACATGAGAAAGCTATCCGCAAGATGGGTGCCGCGATTGCTCACGCTTGACCAAAAACGGAATCGTGTGAAGTGTTGCAAGGATGGTTTGCAGCTGTTCCAGAAGAATCCGGAGGACTTTAACCGTCGTTTCGTCACTGTGGATGAAACATGGATACATTACTATACTCCTGAGACCAAACAACAATCTAAACAATGGGTTACCAAGGGGGAATCTGCACCAAAAAAGGCGAAGACCGTTCCTTCGGCCGGAAAGGTTATGGCGACTGTCTTTTGGGATTCGCAAGGGATAATCCTCATCGACTATCTGGAAAAGGGTAAAACTATTACAGGTAAATATTATTCATCGTTATTGGATCGTTTGAAAACCGAGCTGCAAGAAAAACGCTCGCGATTGGCCCACAAGAAAGTCCTTTTCCATCACGACAACGCACCAGCACACACCTCAGCAGTTGTGGTCGCAAAATTAATGGAAATAGGATTCCAAGTCGTTTCACATCCCCCCTATTCTCCAGACTTGGCTCCCTCGGACTACTATTTGTTCCCCAATTTGAAGAAATGGCTGGCGGGACAATGATTTTATTCAAACGAGGAGGTGATTGCAGACACTAATGGATATTTTGCAGACTTGGACAAATCCTATTATTCGGAAGGGATCAACAAACTAGAACATCGTTGGAAGAAGTGTATAAGCCTAAAAGGAGACTATGTCGAAAAATAAAAAAGGTTTACCCCAAACACATAAGTAGTTTTTATTTTTGCACGGACTTTTCAAACCAGCCTCGTAAGTCTTTTTTAAGTGTTCTCCTGACGGAAAAGGCTCAGAAATATTTAAGCTCGGAAAATTAGCACATGATTTATCGCTAATTAATTACAAATTACATATCGTATAAAGGGTGTATCATGGAAAAACTAATATTGCCATCGTTAATGCTTTTAAAAAGTGCTATTTCAGAACTTATGATTAAAAGAATTGCATCTGAATGCATAACTTTGAAAGATCTAAAAAGTTCTTATCATAAATTGGGTTCTACAGGAATAGTGCAATTATTATCTAGGTGAAAAGACAATGGGAAACCACGTGTAACCAAAGATACGCGAGTAGTAAATAAAGTAATTAATTAGTTTACAAGTAGTTTATAACACATGGGCTGAAAAGTCCCGGGCCTAACACATAGATGGCGCTAGTTTTATTGCAGTCACCTTTTTTTCAGTTAATACTAACCTTCAAAAGACAGCTGTTAAAATTTCATGATATTCTATTCATTAGTTTGTGAGTTATTGTGCTAAGAGTGACGCTACTTTTGTTATTTTCAAAACAATGGATCAAAAACAATTTCGTGTTTTAATTTTACACTGCTTCTTGATGGGAAAAAATACCGTTCAAGCGAAGCAATGGCTTGAAAAGTGTTATGGGGACTCCGCTCCATCAGAAACAACAATAAAACGTTGGTTTGCTGACTTCAAACGTGGTCGTAGAGACACCGATGATGCAGAACGCAGTGGACGTCCAAATGAGGCGGTAACACCAGAAAACATCAAAAAAATCCATAAAATCGTTTTGAATGATCGAAAAGTGAAGTTGCGTGAGTTACCTGACATCGTAAAGATATCAAAAGAACGTGTTGGCTTTATATTGCATGAGCATTTGACTATGAGAAAGCTCTGTTCAAAGTGGGTGCCGCGTTTGCTCACTGTTGATCAAAAACAAGAACGTGTTGATGATTCTGAGCAGTGTTTGGCCATGTTTAAACGTAACAAACCGGAATTTTTTGCGTCGATATGTGACAATGGATGAAACATGGATCCATCACTTCACTTCGGAATCAAAACGATCGTCATCTGAGTGGACAGCAACTGGTGAACCTCGTCCAAAGCGCCCGAAAGCACAACAATCGGCTGGAAAGGTTATGGCCTCGGTATTTTGGGATGCGCGTGGTGTAATATTCATCGACTATCTTGAGAAAGGAAATACCATCAACAGTGAATATTATATAGCGTTTATTGGAGCGTTTGAAGGCCGAAATTGCAAAGAAACGACCGCATATGACAAAGAAAAAAATTTTGTTTCATCAAGACAACGCACCGTGTCACAAGTCAATCAAAACAATGGCAAAACTACATGAATTGAACTTCGAATTGCTCCCACATCCACCGTATTCGCCAGATTTGGCTCCCAGCGACTACTGGCTGTTCGCAGACCTGAAAAAAAATGCTCGCCGGTAAGAAATTTCGCACGAATGAAGAGGTTATCGCTGAAACTGAGGCCTATTTTGAGGCAAAAGATAAATCGTTCTACAAAAGTGGTATTGAAATGTTAGAGCGGCGCTGGAATGATTGCGTTGCTCTTGATGGAGATTACGTTGATGAATAAAGCTAATTTTGAACCAAAAAAACCGTGTTTTCTTTGTTAAGCCCGGGACTTTTCAGCCCATGTGTTAGTACTTTATTTATCACTAGTATCATTAATTATTTTTTTAGTTTTACGGAGAAGATTTATAAAACCGTTTTTTTTTTAATATATGTTTAATATTGCTATCAATTGATATGTAACAGTATTGATAAATAAATATAATATTAACTTAAAATATGGAAAAATTATTGAACCTACAAACATATTTTTGTTAAATATAAATCTTTTAAATATTAAAGAAAAAAATAATAAATATCAAGATACAAATTCAAATTTTTAAATAATACATTTAATATTTTTATTTGATGATTATATATTAAGTTGATAAATATATTGTGTTTATTCAATAAATTATTTAAGCAAATGAATTTCTATGTAAAAGTTAACCATTTTAAATGCTGTTTGAATGTTGGCACGCAAAATATGACGACATACAGCGTTGTCAAATTGTGATATTTGTCGTTCACTACGCGGTTATTCTTTTAAACAAATATAAACTTTAAATATTTATATCATTTTAACAAATCGAGAAAAAAAAAATATTTTTATTTCAAAATTTTTCTAATTTTTTTACTAAATATTAGTTTTTTTAAAAATTAGTAAAAAAAGTTCTTAAGATGTACACGAAACTATACCTTTTTAGTGTTCCGTACGGAACACTTATAAGATCACTTCGGTGTCTGTCCGTCTGTCACACCCGATTTTTTCCGAAACTATTTGTCGTAGAAAGTTGAAATTTGGTAATAATATAGGAATTAATGGCCTCAGCAGAGCCGTGTAGTTTTGAAAGTTAAATTTTGACTTAAGGGGTTAGTTTTGGGGGGTGAAATCGGAAGTGAAAAAAAAAATTTTTACTAGGTAATCGAGTGTGGTGTCAAATGAAAGCTTGTGAAAACACCAGTAAAAAAAATATATATAATGTAATACTTGCGCGCACTTTTCTTTGTATTATGTTTAAAAAATCGCGAAAAATCGCTGTCCACCCGCCTTATCTCGAAAAGTTCTTACCAAAAAATTTTGAAAAAATTCTGGAATATTCTCCACGGGGTGTAGATTGAACGAAAATTATCACGAGCGCATTACCTTTAATAATTTATCTGATATATAAAAAAAACAAAAATTTCAAGGTCATTAATTTTCAGTAAAGATTGGAAATAAACTTTGTTGAAAACTTATTTGGGGTGTGTTTTGTAAAGTCACTGATCATTTTATACCTCTATAACAAAATTTTTTATTTGAAAAGCAATCAACGTACGGAACACTAATTGCGCAAGTTCAACTTGCACTTGACCGGTTTTTTTTTATACTTCATTGGCCTATTGCATGTTAATTATGTGCACTTTAATTATGAATATCTCGCTTCGCAATCAGTCGAAATTTTTTTTTTAATTAAATGAAAAATATTCAGATTAACATCATATTTTAATTTCATCAAATTTTTAAGAAAAATAGATTTACGAGTGAACTACCTTAAATTAGTAATGTATCGGAGCGGTCTACCCATAATTTCAAAATGAGTACTACTTAAAACAACATTATATTTATAACTTTTCAATAACCTAATACTAAAGTCCACTTTTTATTATACTTACTTACGATATGGCCATACAGCTTTATGGAAGGGAGGAATAAGTTGTTGACGAGATTGCATATCCAGAATTAATAAAACTGTTCTACAGCCAGGTTTTAACAACCTTACTAGGGCATTATATTTTTCAGAACGCATTTCATATAAACGCAGTTCTGGTTGATACGAGGTACTAGAATTGTTATTGTTATTTTTTGAGTCAGCTTTGGCTTTCTGTTTTTGAATATCTGCTTCTTCTTTTTCTCTAAAAATAAAAAAAAGAGCTTTAGAATGAAAAATAACAAATCTCATTACGCCAAACAATTAACAGAGGAAAATCATACATTCAATGAAGATTTCAAAATTTTGTATAACGGAAAGAAAGGAAAATTACTGAATTATTTAGAACAGGTAGAAATTAATCAGAAAAAATCCTCAGGTCTATTACTCAACGACAATTAGATGGGGGAGGGTCTCCTTTATTGAACTTGTTCTAGGTATTAAGGTAAATATTGTTAATGAATTTAGTACTTGTAATTAGGTAAACTAAACTTGCGTGCATAGAAATCGGCCCATTGTAAACTTTGGACTTTAACTATATTTTTTTAAAAAAATTATTCATCAGATCAAAAAAAGAAATATGCTGTTTGAAAGACAATTTAATATGCTTTAATGTGAGTATAAATTTACGAAAACTTATTTCGACTTCCTATGTTTAACATAGTGAAATTAATGCATTAAGCAAATTAAGCTTTTTTATTATTAACATAAATAGGGTTATTGACAATTTAAAACTTAAAACTTAATTTTTTAATAATGGGTATGACCTCCTCTTGCCTTAATAACATCTCTCATACGATTAGGCAAAGATCTAATCAAGTTTGCTATTGTTTCTTGAGGGATGTTAAACCACTCTTCTTCTACTGCAACAATAAGCTCTGCGATCGAGTTTGGGGTATGAAGTCTAGCTCGAATTCTTCGTTTTAACTCATCCCATAAATGTTCGATCGGATTTAGATCAGGACTATATGCTGGCCACTCCATAACCCGAAAACCGACTTCTGCAATGTAATCTTGCACGATTCTTGCGGGTGTGCGGCCTTGCATTGTCATGCATAAAGGTAAATTCGTCTCCAATGTAGTCGACGTAAGGTACCACATAAATTGCTAAAATCTCCTCGATATATCTAGCAGCCGTTAAACCTCTTCTTCCGTGAACACGGTCGCCCCTACGAATGAACTCAGGGTCGGTTCGTGCTCCTATAGAAATTGCACCCCAGATCATACAGGAACCACCTCCATAAGCACTCCGCTCTTCAAAGCAGCAATCTGCAAATCGCTCTCTTGGTCTTCGGTACACTTTCCTTCTTCGGTCGCTACCATGGAGGCATATTCTGGTCTCATCTGAGAACGGAACAGATCCCCATTGTTCCAACGTCCAATTCAGATGATCCCGTGCAAAACGCAGGCGGACTTGCCGATGAGCTGGAGTAAGTTTTGGACCAATCGCAGGTGTTTTAGGGGTCAGGTTATTTTCCTGCAGTCTTCGTCTTACTGTCCACTGACTAATAGCCACTCCTCGCACCTCACGGAGCTGTCGTTGCACTTGAACGGCATTAAGGTGACGATTTCTTAATGTTGTTGACACAATAAAGCGGTCATCACGAGCGGTTGTAAATCGCCTTCTGCCTGTTCCAGGTCGCCTATGAAAGGATCCAGACTCCTCATAACGTTTGCACACTCTTCGAACCGCTGCGCGTGTCATATTCAATTGTCTAGCAACAGCTCGCTGACTAAGTCCATTTTCGATTAAAGCAAAAACTTGGGCGGCTTTTTGTGGTGTAGTATGCATTAAACTAACACACTTAAACACTACTGAGATTATGAAAAACGAATTAATATGCAAATTTCAGTTGCAAACGCAATAATTTTAATATTTGACAAATTTGTTATTTTCGTTACAATCACCACATAAACACGTTTCATTTGTTTACCGGTTGCTACGCATATAAACGATAAGCCTTCTTGATAAATTTATATGTACTCACATTAAATTGTCTTTCAATCAGCATATTTCTTTTTCTGATCTGATGAATAATTAAAAAAAAAAATATAGTTAAAGTCAAAAGTTTACAGTGGGCCGATTTCTATGCACGTTAGTGTATATATTCTGAAACATACTTTGTTAGTTCATTTACATCGTGCTCCAGAAGAAGACACAGTGTGTCGAAACAATTGTCAGCAATAATAAACATAAGTGGTGATCTTAAACATGTGTTTAAATTTTTTATTCCTATTTATTATGGATCTCCATCAAGTAACGGCTAAGTCAGTGCAGTATTTTTTTTTTAATTGTATTTACCATACACTATTGAATAACAGTTCAAGTCTGACTAACTATTATAACGCAAATGCACCATTAGCAACTGTCGATAGAGGCGGAACACAACCCCTTAAGGAGACCCCGAAGGCTACCTTATCCTTATGATCGAGGTTGCTCACTTTCGGTACCGATTCCTCGGGTTCTAAATGGGTTACTGATGTAATTTTTTACTGGATTAAGGGTATCCTGTTGTATTAGTGATCGCAATTTCATTTAAATATACTCGTTACTTTTTTTTAAATATGAGTTTAAAAAATGTACTTTTTTTTCTCTCACTCATGATTTTTTTTCTTGCCTTCTACTACATCAACGAACGTGAAATTGCGGGCAAATAATCCTCTAACATCATTAAATATTTCCACAAAGTTTAGTAAGGTTCGTCTCTGATACAGCGCCACGACCGGACCTTTTTCTTGTTTTTTCGGCGTTTCAATACCTACCGAAACTATCGATTACACTGGTCAACAAAAAAAAAGAAAATTGCTTGTTTCCTATGATTTTTTTTTTGTTTCTATCTCAAATTGACGCGTATTTTTTAAATATGGCAACAATTTTTCTCTAACAGCTTTTGTTTTTGAGTTATAGCTAACTACCTTCATTTACTATTTTTACTTAGATTTTCGTTTTTTATTGGACACTAAAATATATTTTGTTGTTGTTTTAGATATGGCTTCGTCAAGAAGATGTTGTGTGCTTAATCCCGATTGTTTTTGCTATATTTGTGGTGAATATATATTTGCAAAATATCGAAAACCTATATCGGACTTTGTGAAAAACTGCGTATCATCAATACTTTAAAATAAAATTGTGTAATAAGGACAAGCCATGGGTTCCTCATATTGTATGCCAGAAATGTGTGGTATGTCTACGGTTATGGTCCAGTGGAAAAAGAGATGCAATAATGTTCGTAACACCCATGATTTGGCGAGAACCTCGAAACCATCATGACGATTGCTACTTCTGCGTTGTGAAAATAAACGGAATTAACCCTGGAAATCGAAGTAAATGGTCATATCCTAACTTATCTTCTGCTCAACGACCTCAATTAAAATCACAAGAGGTACAACCCAGCACATCTAAATCTTCTGATGATCCAAATCTCTGTGAACCCGAACGAAATACATCAAGTGAAGACTCTGATTCAGACTACAAATGTAGCCTTTCAGAACGTCAACCATTTAATTAGAAACAACTAAATGACTTAGTAAGAGATCTGAACTTACCAAAAGAAGCTTCTGAAATTTTAGCATCTCGTTTAAAAGAAAAAAATTTGCTTACTCCGGAAACCAACATTACATTTTATCGTACCCGAGAAAAAATCTGTTACCGTATTTTTCTCAAGAGAAGGATTTAGTTTTTTGTAACGATGTTGGTGGTATTTTGCAGCAGATGGGATTAAAAGAGTACCAACCTAGTGATTGGCGTCTTTTCATAGACAGCAACAAAAGAAGTTTAAAGTGTGTTTTGCTTTATAACGGTAACAAGTACGGATCTATACCTATTGCACATTCGACGACTTTAAAAGAAGAATACGTAAATGTTTCTAAGGTAATGGAAAAAATTAAGTATCAAGACCACAAATGGGTCATTTGTGTTGATCTGAAAATGGTTAACTTTCTTCTAGGTCAACAAGGGGGGTACACAAAGTTCCCTTGTTTCATGTGTCTCTGGGATAGTCGTGACAAACAACACCATTGGTCACAAAAAATTTGGCCAGTGCGGGAAGAGCTAAAAGTTGGTACAAAAAATGTTATAAACGTGCCTTTAGTTAGCGGAGACCGCATCATACTTCCACCACTTCATATTAAACTCGGCATAATGAAACAGTTTGTGAAGGCGCTTGACAAAAGTGGCGAATGTTTTAATTTTCTTTCACGCAAGTTTCCAGGATTAAGTTCAGAAAAATTGAAAGCTGGTATTTTTGATGGGCCACAGATTAGGCAACTCGTGAAAGATCCTAATTTTATCAAATCAATGACTGAAGTCGAATCCAAAGCTTGAAATTCATTTGTTTTGGTTATGAGTAGCTTCCTAGGCAAAAAGAAATCTGACGACCATGTCGAGCTTGTTGAGTGCATGCTATCGAACTTGCAAGAGCTAGGGTGCAACATGAGCATAAAAATCCACTTCCTGCACTCGCATTTAGACCGATTTCCACAAAATCTGGGTGATTTTAGTGAGGAGCAGGGTGAAAGATTTCATCAGGATCTTCGGACAATGGAAGAGCGTTATCAGGGGCGGTGGGACTCACATATGATGGCAGACTACTGCTGGAGTTTGCAACGAGATCTACCTAAAGTCGTTCATTCAAGGAAATCTTATAAACGATCATTTGCTAGTGTTCAATAGAAATTTTGTTAACATAATGTATTATTTTTTTGTATTTTTTTGGCAAAATAATAAAACTGTATATTTCAAAAGGTAAAGCTGTTAGCAATCTCCCAGTATTTTTTTCATAGTCAGGGCCATAGAAATACCCAATAACAGAAAAAAAAATAAAGGAAACAAGACTTGTGTTGACCAGTGTGATTAGCGTAGAAAACATCGATTTTTTTCTATTTATGAGGAAACCTTGGAAACCTGCCAGTTTGGTTGTAAACGTGTAAATCTGACTATCTGTGAAGTGAAAAGTATTAACTTTTTTTTTTTTTCTTAAATTTTTTAAAATTACTTCTAGTTAAGATAAATTGATGAAAATCGTCTTAAATTGTGCAGAAAAGGTTGAACTTTGATTTAAAGCAATAAAAAAAAATGATAATTTTAAAATTTTCGGCCTTCGGGGTCCCTTAAAGCAAACTGCCCGGAGTTTCGTTGTGTTTGTGACTCACCACTATAACCTTAAATTAAGTATTGGCTCTCGTACTTTCTGACGCTGCTTTATTTAAGGTAAAGAAACCTAATGGGAGCCAACGCAAGTGAAAGTGTTCGAAGGATTTAGCTCGCTTAATTCCTCCCAGAGCGGTGCATGTTAGAAATACACGTCGCGCTAATTCTTTACATCCGTATGAGGTTCAGCTTGTTACTTCGCGTACAACGCTTTTCAAGCAGTCATTTATATGGAGAACATCATCCCTTTGGAATAATTTGCCCAGGGCTGTGTTTCCCACCGAGTAAAATTTACAGCGATTCAAGAACAACGTGAATCGCTTTTTCCGCACATATGCCGCTTCTGGAGCGCTTTTTTTTTGTTGCATTTAATAGAAAATATTGAGTACTTACTTAAATTATATGATTATAAGTATTTTTAAACACATTTTGTAAGACAAAAACTGTTTTGAGATCCAATTTAGAACAATAAAATTAAACTTCCGCGATTCCAATTATGAGCGTCGAAGTTGTAACATTCGCTTTTACTAAACATAACAACTTTTTTTTATGTTTATCAGATACAATTTAAACTATTCATTGAAATATGTAGGTGTAATTAAACTTCATCACAGTAAAAGAACGAGATTTCAATTCTCATTGGTCAGATTAGATATTTTATTGGCGTTTGGCAGGTTTATAGAAGAAAGACAAGGAGAAGTCCATAACCATTGGTATATTGGTATATTTGGATAACTAGTAACTTATATTAATAAGTACTTACACTAAATAAGCCATTAAATAACCAACGGCTAATATAAATATTATTGTTCCCAATACGGAAAACGCTGGAAGAATTTGTTCTTCCCCAAGCTTTCATAAACGTTTTCCACGAAGTGCCACACTCTAGTAAAAGTCCTTTTTATAAAACCAACAGCATGTTCATCAAATAAATCCTGAAAACAAAAATAATATATATAGGTATATACGTAAATGGTATATACTACATAACTTTTTTTAAAAAATATGATTTTTTGATAATTCGATTCCTAGATTTTAAGAGCATGTAATGTTACTGATTTTTGGCTGTATAATTTACTTTTTTTCATTTTTGTATCAAGCAGTGTATTTCGCTGGAATTTCTAGCCGCTCATGGTACAGTGTGCAGTGCGGGTTTCCGACCGAATTTATTCAATTCGTGGTACGCCCCGATTGGTCAGATATTTGTTTCCGGAGTTTGTTTCCGGCGCACAGTGATTCGGCAAGAACATGCTAGCGGGACAATATTCATGACGTAATTTCCAGGAACCACTGATAACGACTTGTAAACAACCCCCCCCCCCATTTAACGAATTCCAAGAATTAATTTGTTTATCACCTCATAAAGGTATCTTATCAGGGGGTCAAAGTAACCCTTATAAGAGAGGTCATTTTCATTTGCAAATCGGTTGCATTTTATGCACACTTGTGATAACATATTTTAAAATTGGTAGCAAAGTGAAACGAGTTTTTTGTGATGGAATATTCTGTTGAAGGTATGTACTCTATTATGACTTATATTTTTTATAAAAAATATGTATACTTTTGGTGTAATATCAATTTGTAAATGTATAGATAAATCCAGCAAATTTTACATTAATTGTAAACTTTAAAAGTAGCAACTTTTTTTATCCACATATATCCACCTAGATTTTTCTATATGTAATACCTACAACATTCAGGCACAGATTCATATATATTATAGACCCCGAAAAGGCCCGAAAGTAAAATTATTTATTTTTTTCAGAACGAGTCGTGACTATGACGAAAATGGAGTTTTTTGAAGAATGGCTAAAACATGACAAAACTGAACGAAACAGTGGCATTTTTTATTATATAAGTGAAAAATTCAATATGTCTGATGTTTCTGACGATTCTCTAAAACGACCCAAAATGACAATATCAAGCCTTTCAGCAAAATTCAATCAAAAGTGGACTTCTTTAAAGTGTAACAAAGAAATGTTTCTAATCAAACATAAAGATTGGTTAGAGGCATCCGGAATGGAAATAAAGATGTATGTTAACCAGCCGTGCACTTCAACATCATTAGCGGCTCTTTCGCAGAAAATCATTTGAAGACTCATCAACGAAAACGACGGAGAGTAGAAGATCTTTTGGAATCGCGAAGTGCAAGTGAGCTTATTACAGCAGCTGAGTTAGCTACTCGACAAGAAGGGCATCGAAGTGTTGCTAAACAGATCCATAACGTCGCGGTCAGTGAAACTAGAGAGAATGTTCTGAACAAAGTCGGCAGTTAACACCAGACGAAGCTTTAGCTTATTATGTGGACTCGAAATCGACTTCTCACTCATATAAACAAACAAGAAAATGGTCAATGAAACGGGACATCAAGTGTATCCATCGTTTTATAGTTTAGGTAAGTCCAAAGCTTTTTGTTGTCCTTCTGACGAATATATTTCTGTGACTGAATCTCGAGCTGAAATTAAACTTCACGCGATTTTGGATAAAACGGCTGAACGATTAGTTAAAGCTCAGACGGAAGTCATTAGAAGTGTGTTACCTCGTTCATATCATACGTTGGTAAGCAAATGGGGCTGTGATGGGAGTTCGGGCATAGCACGTATAAGCAGAAATTTGAGAACACTAACGCTACAGACGAATTTTTGTTCGTATACTCATTTGTCCCTTTGAGACTGCTTGATGGCGAAACTGTGACCTGGCAAAATCCAAGACCTTCCTCTACTTTATATTGCCGTCCTATTAAGTTTATTTTTGCCAAGGAGACAAAAGAGTTTACGAAAGAAGAAACTTCTAAAATTTTAGATGAAGTAAGTTAGCTTCTTCCAATATTATGTAACGTTGCTGGATCTCAAATCTCTGTTAAACACGATTTGTTGTTCACAATGACTGATGGCAAAGTGTGCAATGCCTTAACAGACACAAGTTCAACACAAAAGTGTTATATTTGCGGTGCCACCCCGTCTACTATGAACGAGGAGTCAAAGAAATATCCCAGCAACGAAGAACGCCTTGCATTTGGCTTATCTACTTTACATGGATGGATCCGCACGTTTGAATGTTTTGTTTCACATCAGCTATCGTTTAGAAATAAAAAAGTGGTAAGTCAGGGGAGATAACGATAAAGCTATTGTGAAGCAACGCTCACAAGAGATACAAAAAGTGTTTAAAGATCGTATGGGTCTCATTGTAGATAAACCAAAACCTGGGTATGGTAACACAAACGATGAAAACACAGCACGTAGATTTTTTCCAAAGCTGAATTGAGCAGCGAAATTACAGGAATTAGACGTAAACCTTATTCGTAGATTTCATATAATTTTAAGAACTTTGTCATCGGGATATGACATAAATTATATAGAATTCGAAAAGTTTTGTGTTGATACTAGAAAATTATACCTTGATCTGTATTCGTGGTATTCCATGCCCGTTACTGTGTATAAAATTCTTGTACACAAGCGCGGAAGTTATAAAGTCTTTTCTTCTTCCCATTGGACAAATCTCCGAAGAAGCCCAGGAGGCAAGAAATAAAGACTGTCGTAGATTCCGTGAACGGCACACCAGGAAGCGGTCACGTATTGCCACAAATACAGATCTTTTGAGAACGCTTTTAATTACGTCTGATCCTGTTATCAACTCGTATAGAGAATTACCGCGAAGAAAATTTACTTCTTTGCCATCGGAGGTTCTGCAGTTGATTATCCCACCTTCATTGCCATCCGAAACACCATCAGTAAGTCATCATCACGAATTAAATGAGGAGGATTATTTACTCTCTGAATATTCTACTGAATGGGAGAGCGGTGATGACGACTCATTTGATGGTGATTAGTAGGTTTAAGTATTTTTTTATTGTAATTATTATTCTTATTTTATTGTGTGTTGTAGTTGCTTATAATTCATGCCTTAGTATATAAGTTATTTAATATTATATTTCTTTTACTTATACACCTTGTTATTGTAAATAATTGATATATAGATACTGTTATTGTACTAATTTATTTTAAAAGAAATAATATTTTGTAAATTAATAAATGTGGGTACTATCATTATGATTTTTTATTTTTTTCCTAGAAATTTCTTTGTAAACAAACATGATTGTGCTTTTCACACATAATGAGTAGGTAGACGTATGTAGCTAATTAAAGAACAATTAGCGACAATAGTGAACAAATGAGACACATTAGTAAACCACTTCCGTCTTGCAGCTACATATTTCGATTAATACACATACAGTACACATTTTTCAACTTTTTTTTTCTTAAAATAGCTTAAGATACCTGGAATATACATAAACAATTGAAATAAGTAAAGAAATAATATTGTCCCGCTAACTAGTCGAGACACTGTGCGGCGTAGCCATCTTAGAGACGTAGTTCCTGCGGATTATCTAAGGGTATGCAGAACGCAGATCGAGGCTTTTTTTTTTTCCCATCAAGCCGCAGAGAGGGCTTTTTCCCATCAAGCCGCAGAGGTGGCTTTTCTCCGATTAAGCCGCAGCCAGGCTTTGTCCATCCAACCGCAGTAGAGGCTTCTGACAATTTTATCGAGAGCCAAGTCGAGCACGAGTTTTTTAATGTGAAGCCGTAGTGGCTTTGTGTGTTTTTTTACATGGAGTAGCCGAAGTAGGCTCTTCTCATCGTGAAGCCATACTGATAAATTAGTGATGGAATGTGTGAAAGCGGTTTTTAGTGTTCAGTTTAAGGCCTAGGAGCCCGTAGGAAAACCGTAAGTCACCAGAATATACATCAGTAGATCTATTTCCCGCAGATAAGTGATTTAACATCGATTTGAACTGATAAATCGTGAAGTGAATCTCACGAATCTTCGATATCGGGTGTAGCAAAGTTTTAAACGTAAAATGCCTGATTTAAGAACTCTATTTAGTAATAACTACCTTTTAGGCTAAAGTTTTTGTAATTCTTGAACTGCAAAAGTTAGAACTTTTAATTTAAATCATTAATAAATTTTCTTTTTGTTGATTAAAGCTAGTGTTTCACTGTACACCTATCTTACTTTTTAGGACAAAAGAGTTGTACCAAATAAAAATTCTTTTTCTTAACAACAGCGTAACCCTTCAGTATTTATTCATTTTCTTTAGCTGAAGTTAGATCCTTTCTATTTTAAAATGAATGGTGCCCAAAATTAGTACAACAAAAAATTTTTTCAAATAACAGATTATTTCCAAAAAGACGTACAAAAATTATCTCTTACCCATATTACTCTACCAAGAAAACCTGAACTAGTGTTTGTTTAATTTCTTTAGTTCTTTTAAAATCATTATTCACTCAATCCATTCTCAGAAATTAAAAAGGGGCTGCAAAAAGTGCGCCTCAATGTGCGGGCAAGTTCACACGTCACAATTTTTATAACGCGAACTATTCAGTACATATAGATTTTTTTTTATTCTATTTCTTTCCTTTCTAAATACAGTGGCGCACAAAAGTATGGAAACATTTAAGTTACCATCTCTAGTCTTAACAATTAAACGGTTTACAATTACAATATTTATTTATTCACCGTGTACATGCTAACAAACATTTTGAAGACAAAAACGGTTATTGTTTATTAGAAATGTGCTTAGTTTTTAACGTAACGAAATTATGCACAAACAAAGGTATGGAAACATTTTTGTTACAAAATTTTGGATTGTTGCAGCTTCTACTTCATGGAAATTCATTATAAATATATAATAAAAGACTGTTTTTTTAGTCAATTTCCACTGGTTTATATAAATTGCGATGACGCGTTTCGCTGTCCATGCAGCTTCTTCAGATCTACATTTTACACTGTCAAGTTAGGTTTAATATTCACAGTTTTATATAATTTCTTAATTATAATATTACACCTAATTAAATTACATTGAAAGTATTGGAAAATCCACACAGATTTGGAGTTAGGAGAATAAATTCAATAATGGTGAATTGCTTAAATCTACCTGGTCGTTGAGTAAAGTACCTGTAGTCCTTAATCGATTTATTTTGCATTGTCTCTAAAAGGTTTAGTTTTAAACCTTTTTTGTTGGTGTGTAAAATTTTGAAATTCTTGTTAAATGTGTGATTTTCTGTTAAAAGATGATTAGCATATGTTGAATTAGATTTTCTATGGATGAAACTTTTTTTCGTGTTCTGTAATTCTTTGTCTAAATGTACGTCCAGTTTGTCCGATGTATGTTTTAGAACATGACCCACATGTTAATTGATAAACCCCTGATTTATTGTCTTTATTGATTTGTGGTTTGTAGTTTTTAAGATATTTCCCTATAGTATTGTTAGTCTTGTAAGCTATGTTGATATTTTTTTGATTTAAAAACGGAAAAACTGGGGAAATTTTTAAATCAAAAAAAATATCAACATAGCTTACAAGACTAACAATACTATAGGGAAATATCTTAAAAACTACAAACCACAAATCAATAAAGACAATAAATCAGGGGTTTATCAATTAACATGTGGGTCATGTCCTAAAACATACATCGGACAAACTGGACGTACATTTAGACAAAGAATTACAGAACACGAAAAAAGTTTCATCCATAGAAAATCTAATTCAACATATGCTAATCATCTTTTAACAGAAAATCACACATTTAACAAGAATTTCAAAATTTTACACACCCAACAAAAAGGTTTAAAACTAAAACCTTTTAGAGACAATGCAAATAAATCGATTAAGGACTACAGGTACTTTACTCAACGATCAGGTAGATTTAAGCAATTCACCATTATTGAATTTATTCTCCTAACTCCAAAGCTGTGTGGATTTTCCAATACTATCAATGTAATTTAATTAGGTGTAATATTATAATTAAGAAATTATATAAAACTGTGAATATTAAACCTAACTTGACAGTGTAAAATGTAGATCTGAAGAAGCTGCATCGACAGCGAAACGCGTCATCGCAATTTAAATAAACCAGTGGAAATTGACTAAAAACAGTCTTTTATTATATATTTGTTACAAAATAAAGATTCCACTAAGACGACTAAGATGTCGAAAATATTTAATATTTAGTGGGATATTCTATTGCGTCAATCACTGCTTGACATCTTCTGCCCATAGAGTCAATAAGCCTAGCACAAAAATCGGGTGGTCTTTTTCTATTTTTGTTTTAATGCGATCCAAAGTTCATCCCGGTTTTTTATATTTCTTTTCCTAATTTGTTTATCCAGATAGTGCCAAAAATTCTCTATCGGATTCAAATCAGGTGACTGTGAAGGCCAGAACATCACCCGAATCCTTTGTTCAGAAAACCAATTCTTGGCTAAGCGAGATGTGTGTTTTGGGTCATTGTCTTGTTGAAAAATCCATGTCAATGGCAAATCTTCTTCATAAGGAATCAAATTATTTTTCCAATATCTCAAGATACATTTGAGCATCCATTCTGCCATTTATCTTTGCCAATGGCCCCGTACCAGACTGTCGAAAACAACCCCATACTATGATATTTGCGCAGCCATGTTTGATAGTAGGTACAAAGAACTTTGGGTCATATCTTAGACCAACTGGTCTTCTTACATAACCAGTAGAATCACTTCCAAAGAGATTGAACCTACTATCTTCACTAAAGATTACTAGCGACCACTGATTTTGAGTCCAGTCTTTATGTTTCTTAGCAAATTTCAATCTCTCCTTTCTGTGACGCTTTGTAAGGAGTGGCTTTTTAACAGCACGCCTACCATGAAGATTTTCCGATAACAGACGACGCCTAATAATCATGTCTGACACCAATACACCCTGATATTCCTGCCTTAGTTCTTTATTAATATCAATAGCAGTTTTCTTGGGATCATTTTTCGCTTTTCGAATTATAATTTTTGTCTACTTTCTTACTTGTTTTTTCGAGGTCTACCAATTTTAAATGCCAGATCAACAGTGCTCCTATGTATGTTTAACGATTTTGCTATTTCAATTTGCTTCTTTCCACTTTGATACAGAGAAATAATTTTATGTTTCAGATTTGAACTGTAATATTTGCACTTTGACATTTTGGCACAAAACGCACTCTTAAATAATGCCACTAAATTACTTCGTATCAACAATAACGTACTCTTAAAGCAATTCGTAAAATTTTATTTTGATTTTTCACCTTCTGTAGATTAAAAGTAGGTCGCCGGTTTCGGGGACACGACCTATAACAGAACATCCGTCAGTTAGACAAAGGTGCAAGTAGGCTCATTCTATGTTGTTTGAAGACGGCTAAAAAGTTAAATGGACAGACAAAATGAATTATTCTTTACAAGGTTCTAGAATATTCTCGTTGTACATTAATCTCTTCAAAAAGTTCTTGTTTTTAAACGAGTTTGATATAGGGCTTCAAATGAAACAATCAAATAATGTAGTTTAAAGAATTAATTTAAATTTATTAAAGCAAATATTTGTAATTCTCTTTTATTTTCATGTTAATGTCTGTCTAGGAACGTTTCGCCTTTTTATAGAAGACTTTTTTAAACTAAACTATATTACAAGCGGTTATATCGTCTGACAAAGATTAGAGATACATCAAATACAGGCATAAAATGATTAGGTTAGGCTAAGAAATTACCCGACATTAACATATGTTTACAAATTTCTAGAACACTGGATTTGAAAATTACGCGAAATGCTTAGTTTGTGTTACAGAATTCTCAAACTGGCGATGCGGAAATTAGTAGAAATACATTCAACAGTGTTTGTTTAATAACATACTTACTATGACAAATTAATATGCCCTAACACTAGGACTGTTATCACGTCTTCGATATTCTCCACGAATAATATGCATGATTTTTACTTACCGTGACGTATGCTTCATAAGGGAAGTTCTCGGACGTTTTTAATATTCTTGCTATAATTTTCTGCCAATTTTTCGTTAGTATTATTAGGATGGTCCTCAATTTCCCATTTCATGGGGGCCCATTCATACCTTATAAGTGACGTATCTCTTCTCCAAAATACTACTACTCTTAAAAGTGGTTCAATATATTTACCATCTAAAATATAATATTAAAAAGTAAATTTAAAATGTAGATGTTAACAACTCTCCGCATACATAAGTTTTTCATTACTGATAACTAGAGACCGGATTATATGCATTTGCATATTTTCATATGCATTTGCATATTTAGACCATTCTCACCGATTATTGCATATTTTACCCAAAATCTAGTAATGATGCATATTTTCCCTATATTTACAATATTTCTCGGTATTACTAGGCCATTGAATTGCTCAGGGTATTGTTAAAGTCGCCGTCTGGAACCGATCTTATCGCCGGAACATTACCTGCAATAGTCTAAACATCGATTAGGTTATAGTGACAGGAATACCCAAAATTACGACGGTATTTTATTCCTTTGTTTCTTGGTCGGGATATTAAGTGATAAGTAGTTAGTTTCTAAGAATATTTGTTTGAGCGTGGATCAAATAAACAATTTTATCGAAGAGGAATTTTTATTTTAAAACAAGATATTAGTTTTAACATTATTGTTGACGCGCTTGCATCAGTGTAGTCTTTTTGCAATTTTTAACGTGTTGTGTTAAAGTTTAACGTGTACCATGCCACCCCGCAAAAAAAGTGTCTCTTCGTAGGTAGCTGATTATCCTGGAACATTTACATAGGACGGAAATGTTTTATATTGTCGAGTTTGCGAGAAAAAGCTTTCGTGCACAAAAAAGTTTCAAATTGACCAGCATGTCAAGACAAGTCTTCTTATCGCAGGATTGCAAAAAAAGGCCCACGACAACTTATAACAGCAGCAAGTAGCAGTGATTCTACTTCTATAGGCAAACAAAAAAACCACTTTAGCATGGATTTATGTGAAGCATTGCTTGCAAGTAATATTCCTCTCCACAAACTTACAAATCCTACATTCAAAGATTTTCTGCGAAAATATTGCTTGAATCAAAAATACCAGACGAATCAACAATGCGTAAAAATTACATACCAACAACCTTCCTTCGGCCGGAAAGGTTATGGCGACTATCTTTTGGGATTCGTAAGGGATAATCCTCATCGACTATCTGGAAAAGGGTAAAACTATTACAGGTGAATATTATTCATCGTTATTGGACCGTTTGAAAACCGAGTTGCAAGAAAAACGCCCGCGATTGGCCCACAAGAAAGTCCTTTTCCATCACGACAACGCACCAGCACAAACCTCAGCAGTTGTGGTCGCAAAAATAATGGAAATAGGATTCCAACTCGTTTCACATTCCCCCTATTCTCCAGACTTGGCTTCCTCGGACTACTATTTGTTCCCCAATTTGAAGAAATGGCTGGCGGGACAAAGATTTTATTCAAACGAGGAGGTGATTGCAGACACTAATGGATATTTTGCAGACTTGGACAAATCCTATTATTCGGAAGGGATCAACAAACTAGAACATCGTTGGACGAAGTGTATAAGCCTAAAAAGAGACTACGTCGAAAAATAAAAAAGGTTTACCCCAAACACATAAGTAGTTTTTTATTTTTGCACGGACTTTTTAAACCAGCCTCGTATATATATATATATATATATATATATATATATATATATATATATATATATATATAAATATATATATATATATATATATATATATATATATAAATATATATATATATATATATATATATATATATATATATATATATATATATATATATATATATATATTTATATATATTTATATATACATATATATATATATATATATATATATATATATATATATATATATATATATTATATATATACATACATATATATGTATACTATATGTATTAGTTTTATTATGTCGTGTGGTTATCTACCTGGTGTTTTCTGTTGTTATCTGTTGATATGAGAATAATCTTCAATTTTTTGTCTAATGAAAATAAATTGTCTAATGGAAATTCTATTAAATCAGCGGCATTTTTTAAGTAACCCCAAAAAAAAGTCAAAAGGTGAAAGGTCGGGAGATTTGGCAGACCAGGAACTTCTACTGTAATCAGTTCCTTACATCGATAGTGGAGTGAACAATAGCGCCATCCTGCTAAACTATACATGTACAATGGAGATTATATAGAAAATAGGACAAATCTGTCTGTAATAATAAATAAGTATCTAGTAGCGTTTAAATTATCTCTAAAAAAGTTCCTACATTTTTCGTATCTAAAATTCCACACTACAGATTCACTTTAAAACTATTCTGGCCTTTACCTTTAACAACAAATTCTTCGTTTTCAGTGGCTCACCACCTATAATTTTGCGAACTATCGGTCCCATTTAAAGTGACTATCTAATGACGAAATTTTTCATGGGAAATTAAAGGCTACTTCGACCATGCCCTGAACCCATGCACAGAAGTCAGAATGGGCATATAATCCGGTATTTTAACACGAATACAAATTTCGGTTTATAATGAAAAAACTTATTTCTTATTAATATTCTTCGTACCGATTGCTCTTCAATATTTTTCACCTCCGAAATGAGTAACTGACACATGCAATGTTTCTAAAACTGTCAGCAGTACATTATTACTATTTTCATCATTGGTCATTATTTCTTCATGACAAATTTTGAACTGATTTTCTGCACTACCAGTTTCCTCAAGTTTTTCAGTAAACGCGTAACAGTTCTGGAAGAAATACGTAATGAACTTAAGGATGACATTATTTGGATTTCAGCTGATGAAACTACCGACAGTTGTGGTCGCTATATTGCGAATTTAATTGTGGGTGCATTAAGATTAGAACCTTCTTCTTCCTATTTGGTGGCCTGTAAAGAACTTGACGAGACAAATCATTCCACGATCGCCAGATTTGCGAATGAGGGTATTAAAAAAAATATTTCCTGAATCTTCTGCAGATGAAAGAGTGTTTATATTTCTCTCAGATGCTGCTCCCTATATGATCAAGGCAGCCAAAATCCTCCAAGTATTTTATCCAAATTTAATTCATGTGACGTGCGAGTCCATCGACTCGCTGAAGAAGTACGATCCACGTTTGGAAATGTAAATAAACTGATTTCATCAGCAAAGAAAGTGTTTCTTAAGGCACCTGCTCGCAATAACGCCTATAAAGAAAAACTGCCAAATGTGCCTTTACCTCCCGAATCAGTGGTAACTCGATGGGGAACATGGATTGAAGCTGTACTATTTTACAATGAACATTTCGAGACCATCAAAGGTGTAGTAAATGACTTCGATAGTGCAGAGGCTATGGCAGTTCGTCAATTCAAGGAAGTATTTAAAAGAATTCTAAACCCGCCGAAGCATGTCCCAAGCCAGGTTGGAAAAGGGTGAGGGGGAGGAGTAACAATTTCGCTAAAAAACCAGGGTTCATCTGGCCCGGATGATAGCACCCTGTAAGGGCCCCTGCCAGGGTACGGCGAAAATGGTCAACGGTGGACAGAGCAGATGAGATCTAAGTATCCAATGGTCTGGAAAGCGGAGGAGCCGACTTTAAAGGGAAGACCGATCTCTGGAGTCTTGAAAGACAAGCGGTCTATGGGAAGAAAACCCTGAGATAAAATTACCTGGTCCTCCAAGTTGGGGGTTAAGGCGACAGGCTAGTTCCCCGTCACTTGTAAAATCTCAACTTACTAAAAAGCCTAACAAATGCCTCGGTACGGACGGATCTCACGGAACACGACAAAAGCTACGAAAAAGGATTATGAATATTGGTACTTGGAATGTACAAGGAATCAAAGGAAAGGTAGAGGAAATAACACAAGAATTACTCAACATGAACATGGAATTGGTGGTGCTAACAGAGACAAAGAAGAAGGGAACTGGTACAGAAGTCATCAACAACTATGTACATCTATTCACTGGAGTGCCAAAACATGAAAGAGCGAAAATATCTGATTTCGATGCAGTGAGTGAAAATATTATTCGGATCAATTTGACTGTAAACCAACAGCCAATAACAATTCTTGGGTTATATGCAATATCTGATGATGAACCAATAACGAAAAAGGACGAATTTTTTGAACGGGTCAGCGATGAAATTCTAAAAATTGGAACATCAAGAGAAGTAATAATACTTGGAGACCTGAATAGTAGAGTTGGTCAAAGAAATGATGACGACGTAGTAGGGCCCCATGGAGAAATTACTACAAACGACAACGGCCAGAGATTAATTGCATTGTGCCAACAACATCAGCTAAAAATAACCAATGGATTCTACAAACATAAAAAAATTCATACATATACCTGGGTTCAACACAAGAAGCCTTAAATCTGTAATTGACTATGTAATGGTTAAACAGAAGACAAATTTAAAAATTAATGATGTAAGATCCTATAGAGGTGTGACATGTGGATCAGACCATTATATGGTCAAGGCGAAGTTTATAGTCCCATTTAGATCCAAACAACGTGCAGATAAGAGAGAAAAGAAACTGACCAGACAGAAGAAGTATCAACAAAACAATATAAAATAGATAGCTTAATCAATGAAAGTACACAAAAGTTATACCAACGTAGACTGGACGAAAAACTCTTCGGAACAAGAAACCGACAGCCACTAGAAATTGTATATGAAAATATAGTAAACAGTATTAGAACCGCTGCAGAAGAGGCAGTTGGATTAAAAACTAAAAAGCATAGTTACAAACTCTGGTGGAATAACGATATTGAAGAATTAATAAGTCGGAAAAAAACAACTATATCTTAAATGGTTAAACACCCAACAACAAGAAGACTAAGAGCAATATTTAGACTTGAAAAGGACAACAAGGAGAATAATAAACGTAGCAAAGAAGGAGATATGGGACAAAAAGTGTATGGAAATCAACACATATTTAGGAGGAAAAAAGTGTTCAGAATCATGGAAGTTCATTAAAAAACGTAACATCGAACTCTAAAAAAAAATAAAGCAAATATTCAAACTGTATCAATAAAGAAATGGATGGACCACTACAAGACACTATTATCAGAAAACAGAGACGAATACCTGGTGAATACACCAACGGGATAACTCATAGAGGGAGAAACAATCGTGGTTGACGTTGATACAGTTAAAAAAGCAGTTAGTAAATTGAAGAATGGTCGAGCTGCAGTACCAGGAGGAATTCCCGCTGAACTGATTAAATGTGGATCAGGAAAGCTGTTTGATCAGCTTACCTGGTGTATAAATCAGTATATAAATGGCGCGAGTGTGCCTGAAGAACGGAAAGAGGCTTACATATCATCCATTCATAAAAAGGGAAACAAGATTGACTGTTCTAACTATAGAGGAATATCAGTGACCAGTACTTTGAGCCGTCTTTATGGAAGAATTATTCGGGATCTCATTGAAGAGGAATATAGAGCTAAAAGAAGAAGAGCAATCTGGATTTCGAGCTGGAAGAATCTGTACCGATAACGTCTTCACCCTAAAACAAATAACAGAAAAAAAGGTCAGCTACCAACCAAGAAACCCACCTTATGTTCATAGATCTTCAGAAAGCCTACGATACAGTCCCGGTGAAAAAATTGTGGAAAGTCTTACAGGAAACCAATGTTAACCAGACAATTGTAAGAGCTCTTAAGAATTTATATACAGGAGCCTCATCACAAATAAAGGTTGGCAACAGAGTGTCAAAGAAATTCCTAGTGGATAAAGGTTTGCGTCAGGGATGCTGTATATCACCTACATTATTTAAAATATATGTAGCGAGGGCCTTATACCAATGGAAGAGGAAATGTAATGGGATGGGTATTGACATTGGCAGAACATGCCTATACACTCTTCAGTTTGCTGACGATCAAGTCATCATAGCAAATGATAGGGACGATTTAGAGTATATGGCTCGAAAATTCCATACTGAATATAAGAACTGGGGACTAGAGCTTAACACGCAGAAAACTAAATACATCCCTATAGGAACGGAACCATCGAATATCCAGCTAGACAATCAAGAAGAAATAACCAGCTGCCTCTCATACACGTATCTGGGTGTAGAATTCGACACGTCATGCAAAGATGATAGCGAGATTAACAAACGAATAACACAAGCTAGAAGAGCAATAGGATGCCTAAACGGTATACTATGGAGCGATAACATCGGAAAGAGACGCAAATATAACATATATGAAACTCTCATTAAAAGTAGTCTAACCTACGGCTCAGAGACGTGGAGAATATCAGACCAGAATCGCAGGAAACTTGAGGCAACTGAAATGGACGTATTTAGAAGAACATTAGGCATATCACGAAGAGATAGAATTCGAAATGACGAAGTACGGCAGCGAATGGGGATAGATGGATCCATTATAACAGACATCGAACAGAAACAGTTGATATGGTACGGGCATGTACAACGGATGGAAGAAACCAGACTACCCAAAAATCGCCATGCAATGGATACCACCGAATCATAAAAAACGAGGACGACCTAAAAAAACATGGAAGGAGAGCATTAATAAAGCTATGAGTGCTCGAGACCTGAGAGAAGATCAATTGATGGATCGGAAAGAATGGAAGTTAGGCATCGGACAACGACGAAAGACGTTTTAAACCGATATATTATTATATTTAACGATTCTGATATAAAAAAAACATAGCACTCACTTTTCCCACATACCTGCGGGTATTAAAAACCTTGAAACTCGAGGTTTGGCGCTGACCGAATCAATTCAGTTAATGAATAAAATCCGTCAAATAAACTCCACATTGCCAGATGTATTTCCGTGTAGAGTTAGAGAAAAGTTTGAAAACATTTTGTGCAATAACCCAGGCTTTGAACCTTTGTGTCAAATTGATAGTTTTATTAATGGGACGGGTGAACTTTTGCCAGAAACAATAAGTGCATAACATAGCATCCAAATTCAAATCCTGCCCAGTTACCTCAGTGGATGTGGAACGGTCTTTTTCCACTTATAAAAATATTTTAAGTGATCGAAGACACAATCTTACTACCCAACATTTGGAACAATACCTTATTGTTTACGTGTACAAGACGATAAATAATTTTAAAAAAATGTTAAATAATTGTTAACCCCTTACTGCATGACTTTTTTTTATTTTTGCAAAAAAAAATATATATGTTAGATAATATTTTTAAATACACGAAATAAATGTTAAAAAAAAAAATTGGTCACTTTTTTATCAAGATATGAATCACCTTTTGACATGTGCCAAATTTGGCACAAATTGGGAAAACGGAAAAAAATTAAACTAGAGAATAAATTTCGGTAAAAATGTTTAAACGTGTCATACAAAGTTTATTCAGTATGGAATTTATAAAAACAGTTTCGGTCTTTATTTAGGCATAAAAATACCACACACTTGTTACAAGACACATGAGATTTTCCCTTGCACTCAGGATATTTACATCTTTGGCGATCTTCATTTACTTCTGGCCAGTGACTCAAGTTATCAGTTCTAACTTCCTGGGCTGGTATTTGTGAAAAGGGATACTTTCTTTGTTTCAAATCTAGCTGAGGCTGTAGGCAGGTGCTTGGCCTTCCCTTTTTTTCTGACTCACGCCAGATTTCGTTAATACTTCTGCAAGAGCAAACTTGAATTCTGAGAGCGACAAATATAAGTTATCATTTTGCAAACTTCGTCTCCACAGTATCCAACTGTTAGCGCAAGTCATATCAAGAAAATGGAAAAATACCCTCATATACCACTTTTTTGATCTAATTTGGATTCTATAGTATCCTAGCATGCTATCTAGGCGATCTACTCCTCCCATATACGCATTATATACAGCAACGCTTTTGGGGACGGGGGATTTTTATATGGGTATTTGATTTTTTGCAGAACCTCGTTGCTTCTGATGTAGGCTGACTGCCAACATAGGTTGATACGGTATTCACAATTTTATTATCATACCAGGACACTGCAGATATTTGCACACCATCGACAGTTGCCACTTTTTCCAGAAATGTACCTCTACCTTTTTTTTTCATTTCCGATTCCTTAGGAAACTGCAAGCATTGTACACGATTAGCTCTTACTGTACCCAATGGTAAAATGCCATTTTTGGTGAGATATGTTAGCAGGGGAATGCTTGTAAACCAGTTATCAAAAAAGAGTTTTGTAGTTTAGATTTTTCGGAATAGATTCTGAAAGTTTTTACTACAACGTTGCTACTGGCTCCTAGATCAGGCTGATTATTCTCAAGCACCGTAGTTCCACAGTAAAAATCAGAGTCGTAAGAAAAACCAGACACGCCGCTTAGAACGAAAACTTTATATCCCCATTTATGGGGCTTTTTGGGATTATATTGTTTTAGAGTTGAGCGTGCTTTCGTTGGGATGATTTGTTCATCGACGGCCATATGTTCTTCTTTAGGAACAAGTAGAAATCTGTCACGAATCTTGTTCAGAAAGGGACGTATTTTAAAAAGTTTATCATAGTCAGGTTGACCCTGAGCAACCTGCAGTGCGTTAAAATGCAGAAATCGTTTGATTTCTTCAAATCTGTTGCATGTCATAGCACTGGAGATATTGGGAATTTCCAACGAATTATTCCAATAAGACCTGGTCGATGGTAACTGAATAATCGACATATATATACAAATGCCACAAAAAACACGAATTTCTTCCTTGGATATATTGGGTGGCTTTTCAGGTCTATTTTGAACCCCGTACAAATTTGACTGTTCAGTTATGTAAACGAAAAGTTCTTCAGTAAAAATGAAATTGAAGAAATGGATAGGATCTTCTAATTCTTTTACGAAATCAGGAAGAATTGTACAACCTTGAAATTTTACAAATTCCTCAGAGACAGCTAGAAATTTATTCTCCCAATCAATGGTTTGCTTCTGCTTTTTTTTCGGCTTCTCTTTGGTCGGTTTATTAGTCGATGTCGATGGTAACACATTCTGATGATCTATAAAAGTTTGCCCTAATGCGGACAATGGCATGTCATCATCATCATCTTCTATATCGGTTTCGTCAATAATAACATCTTCGTTTGTCGAAACGATTCTTTCGTTTTCACTGTCTGACTCATATAGGAGAACGGACTTTCTAGGACCCAACAAGTTATTTCTTTGATGTTCATCGTCCGAGGATAAATTTTCATTGTCACTAACGTCTCCATTTGGAATTCGGAAATTTCTGGTGCCATAAAACTTACTGGGGTCCATCTAAGAAAGAGATGTAATTATTATAAATTATCATGTCTTTATATAAAACTGTTCCAAATTATAATTATGATATTACCTTAGTAGCAAAATTAGACACCTACCTTTATAAGAATATTTTTTTCACAACAAATTATTCACATATGAAAACTGTTGATCTAAAAAACCACAAAACAGGATATAGCGTGTCACAAGCCGCCACTGGACTAATGGCTTTTCCTGGCGTCGAGATTTGACTGCGGTGGAGTCTGCGCGTTTTACGTCAGAGCAGCGAACGTGCCGGATATGGAACAATTTGAAATAAGATCCTTAAGCTACTCAGGGACTTAGAAAAAAAATATATTTGATGTGTGACAAATTTGGGACAGTATGCGGTAAGGGGTTAATTAAATTTAAACATCGTCGATAACCTGTTAATTTTATACTAATTTTGAAATAAAAAAACTAAAAAATTACTACTTTTATTATTATTTAATATTGCATATTTTGACCCTTTTCATGCATATTTCAAGATTTTTATGTTGCATATAATCCGGTCTCTACTGATAACTATTGAACATATACGTGGTATGTCTCAAAAGTAAAGAGAATGAATTTTTTACGCTCAATGTGGCAACACTGCATCAGGCTGGCGACGACTACATGAGAGTGGAAGCGGTAGGCACACAACCAGAAAAGGTGTAGTCCCCTCAGTGTAGTGTTAGCGGTGTGATCGTTAGTTGTTTACAGTTGCGTTCCAATACCGCGTGACACGAAAAATGCAAGCAAATATCGAGCAACGATATGCAATTAAATTCTGTGTTAAACTGGAAAGAACTCTTCAGAAGATACTTCAAATGTAAAGAACACCATATGGAGGTGGAGAAATATAAAACTTAAGTATATTATAAAATAAGATAAGTGGACTACACGGTCTGTTCAAGAAGTTCACGGACTGCCTTAATAAAAAAAATTAAGGGTGTACATTTTATTATTTCAGATGTTCAGAACGTTCATACAACCATGTGAAACTGTTAGAATTTTTTTTTTTTGAGATCATGTTTAACTCGCTTTAAAACGGCTTTAATGTTCTTTAAATCGTCATAGTGTTAACGCTTAACATTGAGCTAGATTTTTGGGAATAAATAAGGGCTAAATCAGACGAATAAGGAGGGTGGTGGAGTACGGACACTTGTTTTCACGCCAAAAACTGTACCACAATCTCAACCGTATGAGCGGGCGCGTCCCCACGAAGAGAGAAAAAATCCGTTTCGTTCCATCGTAATCCTCTGAATCCTCTTGAAATGTCGCTCCATGACACCACCCACGTGGTACCTGGCGTTCACTGTAATGCTCTCGGGAAAAAATTCTTTGTGGTTAGTTCCTCGAGTGAGCATTTTCTTTGTTATTGACTTTGTCAGTGGCACGGTCTCGGTGAACCACTACCGAGCCATTGCGCACGTAACCGTTTTGTGGCAGGCTTGTATTGGTAAAACCACCTTTCATTGCCCGTGATTATTTTCTGCGCAATTTTTCATTTCGATGAAGTTTTTCTGGCGTCCATCCGTTGCCGTTTTTTGTTCGGGTGTCAGGTTGTGGGGAACTTGTGAACGCGATAAACAATCATCCTGTAAGCTTTTTCAAAGATTGAAATGTCTCCGTAGCTGTTTCGCATGAATTTTGATGAATGCGCTCTTCTTCATCACACTTTCCTGACACAACGACTACGACACGTAGCAGCACTGACTGATCACAACTGGCAGGCTGAATGCAAATGTATTGCTTATATATGTGAGTTCAAGCCTTTACTTTTGTTTACGAGATGGCGCTGCTTAAAGGCCAGGAAAAAAATCAGTCCGGAAACTTTTTTGTCAGACGGTGTCTAATATAAATAAGGACATACCTGGCATTAAGGCATTTACAAAATGTGCCTGTCTTTTTTATGGTATATGTAGGCAAATCGAACTTTTTCAACATTATATGGAGATGACTGAGCATATTGTCTAAAACTCTGACGGTGTGGATCATGTGATGAAGTATCGTCAGTTACCAGAACAACACATATCTTTTTTCTAGGTTTGTTCCACTCGCATGGGCAAAGTGCATCTAAAAATTTTCTAAAAAAAAAACAAAGATTAAATTAATCTTTAGGTTTCACAGACGGATAATAATAGATATTGGTTGCTTTTGAAATAAGCAATTTTGTTACTAAGGTATAAAATGATCAGCGACTATTAGTGTTCCGTACGGAACATTTATAACATCACTTTAGTGTCTGTCTGTCCGTCTGTTACACCTGATTTTCTCCGAAAGTATTTGTTATAGAAAGTTGAAAAATATAGGAATCATCGGAGCCGTGTAATTTTGACTTTAAGGGTTACTTTTGAGGGGTGAAATCGGAAGTGAAAAAAAATTTTTTTACTAGGTCAAAGAGTGTTATTATTATTAGAAATAGGTATATGACATAATTAATAAAAGTTGGAGGGTTTTGTAAAATCTATCAGAAAAAATAAATAATATACGGGGTGTGCAATTTAAAATAGTCAAAATGCATAAATTTATTTTGTACTGTAGCATCTAACTCAAATTTCTTTACATATATCTTTTTTTTCGTTTCTATAGAATGCTCGTACCAATTATAAGTATTTCAAGCTTTAGAAACAATGGCGCTACTGGCGATTTTTTACAAAACTGAAAACTAGTATTTTTTAAAAAAATTGAAATACAGTGCGACCTCGATAATCCGAACTAATTAAAACCGCGATGATCCGAATTAGTAAATAATTCGAATTACTGAAGCAGGACATTATTTATATATAAAAAACGAATCATTTAATACGAAACAACTAAAAAATAGTACAACATAGAATAATATTTAAAATAGAAGCATATCTTATCAAGTTTTATCTTATTTGTAAAAAAAAATTTTGTTTGCTTAACCCTTCTCTGGTTCATCATAAAAGCAATTTCTTTTAATCTTTGAAGTACAAGAACATCACTTGGGGGGATATCATTTTCTTCTGCCCATCTCATGCACACATTGAAACTTTTAACTGCCTCATCATTCTTCACAAT
>CM032456.1:212877970-212937560 GCA_019049505.1 Pachyrhynchus sulphureomaculatus | reverse complement strand
CGACTGCGTAAGAGTTCGTTCGTTCTACAATAGTTTGTAAAAAATCATCATCAATGATCATTTCGAAAAAATCGATAGGATCCTGGAATTTGCACCAATAATTCCTGGGTTTTCTGGAACAAAATTTGTTTTAAAACGCACCTCTGTCGTTCCATTTTTATCTCATCAAGGCTAGGAAGTGTTTGATGTGGACCGAATAGGGTCTATAAAATTCTCTTCTTCGGACTCTGAGCTTGAATTTACATCACTATCGTCTGTGTCTGGTACGTAATGTTCGTCACTACTACCTCCGCTTTCTTCCAATAGCTGCAATAATTCAGTGTCAGTTAGCTTCTTTTTCTTATCATATACCTTTTTTTCATCACTACAATGTCTTTCTTTAATACCAGAAGGCCCAGGTTTGATTGTCCATATTGTACGGCAGATTACAACCCAAACCAAAGGCAAATCCGCGGAACCACTTAAGCACCTGTTAGAACTTGCGTTTTTTAAGCAACGCCACCACTAGAAACACGTTTCATATACAACGCCGATGGAATACTAAAAACGTTTCGTAAGAACGCATGTCGAACTCCGATCGGAGTAGACGGCGTTGGCGAAGAGACCCCGACGCACTCCGATCGGAGTGGTCGGCAGTCAACATTACCTGTTAAAAGATGGATAATTTATTTTATAAAACCTGTGTTATTGACAAAAAAAAACACAAATCATTCCTTTTATAAGGCTCTACTTTATTTCCTCTATTGGGTGCCCAGATGTATAAATCAAAAATAGAACCGAAATGTCATAATAAAAAAAATATTCAAGTAACAGTTAAATATACGTTATATCCATACATAAAGCTACTTATAACTAGGTGACAAAACAGTGAATTATTTTTAAAAACTGTTAAGAATAAAAAGAGAAAACATATGCAAAAGACGTTGGCTTTTTGGTTATAGCGCCGACTTACGAAAAAACTTAAGAGATATAAAATTTTTCTAACTGTAAAATAAAATTAACCTACAAGATTCTAGAGGTTAATATTAAAATTGTTTCATTATGGACTTTGTTTTTGCTTTTTGAGACCTTTCCGGTTTACGTTGACAAAAATTATATCTATCAATGGAATACCCAACAACACTTAGCTATGTCTGTAAAAATATGTTCAAGTATTTTTTACGAAAAAATCAGTTTTCCAAAAAAGAAGGCTTCGGGTACTTGTAAATGACAGTTTGGTATGAGCATATACGTAACCTTTTTTCGCAGGCTTTTTTTTTTTCGTAACAAAACAATATTGTCTTTAAGATGAGGCTAAAAGATTGAGAAATTGCAAGCTCCATTAGCTTATATATATATATATATATATATATATATATATATATATATATATATATATATATATATATATATATATAAATATATAATAAAAAGACTGTTTTTAGTCAATTTCCACTGGTTTATTTAAATTGCGATGACGCGTTTCGCTGTCGATGCAGCTTCTTCAGATTTACATTTTACACTGTCAAGTTAGGTTTAATATTCACAGTGTTATATAATTTCTTAATTATAATATTACACCTAATTAAATTACATTGATAGTATTGGAAAATCCACACAGATTTGGAGTTAAGAGAATAAATTCAATAATGGTGAATTGCTTAAATCTACCTGTTCGTTGAGTAAAGTACCTGTAGTCCTTAATCGATTTATTTGCATAGTCTCTAAAAGGTTTAGTTTTAAAACCTTTTTGTTGGGTGTGTAAAATTTTGAAAATTCTTGTTAAATGTGTGATTTTCTGTTAATAGATGATTAGCATATGTTGAATTAGATTTTCTATGGATGAAACTTTTTTCGTGTTCTGTAATTCTTTGTCTAAATGTACGTCCAGTTTGTCCGATGTATGTTTTAGGACATGACCCACATGTTAATTGATAAACCCCTGATTTGTTGTCTTTATTGATTTGTGGTTTGTAGTTTTTAAGGTATTTCCCTATAGTATTGTTAGTCTTGTACGCTATGTTGATATTTTTTTGATTTAAAAATTTCCCAGTTTTTCCGTTGGTTTGCCGAAATAGGTTAAGCATTTAAAAGTGGTATTTCTGTTCTTAAAACGTGGGTATATTTCTGAGATAGCCTTGTTTCTAAGTTTTTTCTTAACGATACTATTGATTAAAGGTAAAAACTACAAACCACAAATCAAAAAAGACAACAAATCAGGGGTTTATCAATTAACATGTGGGTCATGTCCTAAAACATACATCGGATATAACTGGACGTACATTTAGACAAAGAATTACAGAACACGAAAAAAAGTTTCATCCATAGAAAATCTAATTCAAACATATGCTAATCATCTATTAACAGAAAATCACACATTTAACAAGAATTTCAAAATTTTACACACCCAACAAAAAGGTTTAAAACTAAACCTTTTTTAGAGACTATGCAAATAAATCGATTAAGGACTACAGGTACTTTACTCAACGACCAGGTAGATTTAAGCAATTCACCATTATTGAATTTATTCTCTTAACTCCAAATCTGTGTGGATTTTCCAATACTATCAATGTAATTTAATTAGGTGTAATATTATAATTAAGAAATTATATAAAACTGTGAATATTAAACCTAACTTGACAGTGTAAAATGGAGATCTGAAGAAGCTGCATCGACAGCGAAACGCGTCATCGCAATTTAAATAAACCAGTGGAAATTGACTAAAAACAGTCTTTTTATTATATATTTATAATGAATTTCCATCAAGTAGAAGCTACAACAATCCAAAATATATATTTATATATGTCGAGTTGTAATGTTTGTATTTTTCGTGTAATTCTATAGTATGAAATAGCTAAATTTAGTACTTATATTAGAATTGCATGTTTCTCAAGAAAATAGTGAGTGACTCGCTCTACCGATTTATAAATCTCGAAGAAAAAGTATACTACTTTATCCATGTCCGAATCTCATGAAAATCAATACATTTCAAAAACACGTTTTTTAAAAAAAAAATATATCTGCATTGGACAATTGATAATATACTAATATTTTTGCTAAACTTGAACAATCCCTTTGCTTGGTTACTTCCATAACCATAATTTTTCTAAAGTCAGAGTTGATATATATATATATATATATATATATATATATATATATATATATATATATATATATACATATATATATATATATATATAATATATATATATATATATATATACATATATATATTGTTGTGGTCAAAATAATAGCAGTGGTTCAATAAAAATAACTAAAACTGTTTGAAAGGTAACTGCAAAATTCCATTAAGACAAAAAATATTTTATCGTTTAAAAAACTTATCGACTGTGCTGAGGTTTCAACAAAAAATATGTATATAAAAATAAATATAAACAAAGTATTTATGTTTTTTGTAGCAGGAGAATGAATTTTGCTTGGTCAAAATAATAGCAGTGTTCGCTTAACAGTGGTGTGTTTCAAACCTAAATGGTGTTTGCTCCTTGTGTTCGGTTAAATTTTCAAATTTAGAATAGTTTTGTGTCAGATAAATATATATATATATATATATATATATATATATATATATATATATATATATATATATTTATATATGTCCAGTTGTAATGTTTGTATTTTTCGTGTAATTCTATAGTATGAAATAGCTAAATTTAGTACTTATATTAGAATTGCATGTTTTCAAGAAAATAGTAAGTGACTCGCTCTAACGATTTATAAATCTCGAAGAAAATCAATACATTTGAAAAAACACGTTTTTAAAAAAAAAAAAAATATCTGCATTGGACAATTGATAATATACTAATATTTTTGCTAAACTTGAACAATCCCTTTGCTTGGTTACTTCCATAACCATAATTTTTCTAAAGTCAGAGTTGATATATATATATATATATATATATATATATATATATATATATATATATATATATATATATATATACATATATATACATATATATATATATATTGTTGTGGTCAAAATAAATAGCAGTGGTTCAATAAAAAATAACTAAAACTGTTGAAAGGTAACTGCAAAATTCCCTTAAGACAAAAAATATTTTACCGTTTTAAAAACTTATCAACTGTGCTGAGGTTTCAACAAAAAAATATGTATATAAAAATAAATATAAACAAAGTATTTATGTTTTTTGTAGCAGGAGATGAATTTTGCTTGGTCAAAATAATAGCAGTGTTCGCTTAACAGTGGTGTGTTTCAAACCTAAATGGTATTTGCTCCTTGTGTTCGGTTAAATTTTCAAATTTAGAATAGTTTTGTGTCAGATCCATCAACACTTTTTCTGTTTTCAATGCAACTATGGGAAGGAAGAAGCGCTGTTCTCAAGAAAAACGTGAATTGATAAGAAAGTTGCGTCGTGATGCAAAATCTTACGGGCAGATTCAAAATATTTTGGGATGCTCAGCTAAAATGGTAGCAAACGCTTTAAGATGGCAACCTACACCTGAAACTCGCGATCGTAAAGGCAAAACTACATCCAGACAGGACACACTTATAGTTCGAGCTCCAAAAGCAAACCCATTTGCTTAATCAACACAACTTCAGGAGATTGTGGGAGTGGATGTAGCTCCTAGGACGATACGACGACGACTTAAAGAAGCAAAGTTACCAGCAAGAAGTCCGCATAAGGTACCCTTGTTAAATAAAAGACACAGAAAAAGGCGATTAGAGTTCGCGAAGGAACATATTGAATGGCCTCTATTTAAATGGCGTAATATACTGTGGTCCGACGAAAGCAAAATTATATTATTTGGAAATGTAGGCCGCAGAACATACGTTAGACGCCCTTTAGGAACCGCATATCAGCCTCAGTATACTATTAAGACAGTTAAACATGGAGATTCAAAAATAATGGTATGGGCATGTTTCTCCTACTTCGAAGTAGGGCCTATATTTTGGATTAAAAACATAATGACCGGCAGTGTTTATATTGAAATCTTACAGGACGTTATGTTGCCCTATGCAGAATATGAAATGCCACTTAAATAGGTTTTTATGACCCAAAACATAGCAGTCGATTATGTAAACAATTTTTAGAAAAGAAAAAAATTTATGTCTTAAATTGGCCAGCTCAAAGCCAGATCTAAACCCGATAGAAAATCTGTGGGGCGATATTAAAGATAGCGCAGCACGTGGAAAACCTAAGAATCAAGACGAGCTCTGGGCTGTAATCAGAGATTCTTGGAAAAGCATTCCTGTTTTTAGATGTCAAGATTTGATTACCTCTATGCCGCGACGTTGTGAAGCTGTCATAGCCAATAAAAGGTTTACAATTAAGTATTAGGTGTGTCTGATGCTCATACAAGAAAAATATTGTTAATTAGTTGTACAGTTTTTTTTAACAGTAATTTTAGTAAAACACTGCTCTTATTTTGTTCACCATAATTTTTAGAAATTTGTCGTTTTTCTTTGATTTTAAGAATTTAATTAATTAGCCTTATACTACTTTGATGCATCTTAGGTGGGCTTCAAAGTTACCATATTTATGTTTTAGTCGTTCTATTAAAAAAACTTAATAAATTTGTTTTGATAAAAAATTTAGTAAGCACTGCTATTATATACAATATAATATAATATAATATAATATAATATATATATATATATATATATATTTATATATATATATATATATATATATATATATATATATATATATATATATCTATAGAGTTTTAGATCTGTTTTTTTTTTATGAAACAGAAATGGAGCTATTTTATAGCTTAAACTGCAGTAATTCAAAAAACCAGAAAAATATTATTCCCCAAAATATTTATTGTAGATGCCACCTTCCAATCACAGGACTAAGAAAAACCGCATATAAGAAGCAAGTTACAAAAAATTATTAAAAAACAAAATATAGCGATATTGTCAAATAATACTATGCTTGCTGTACTGAAAATATTTTAGTAGATCGTCGTAATACTTACATATAATAAAAAACGTGAAAAACATCCTTTCACTTAAATTGCCGACAACTGCTTAAAAAATCACACGAAGGCAGATTTGAATTGTGTTGCCAGTTTTTGCGAAAATTACGCAGAAATAAATTCGAAACTTTGCCACGTAAAGGTAGACCTAATTCTTAAAGGTCAGACACTTTTGAAAAGACTCATTACTTGTGCTTACAGTGCTTTATCGCCAATAAAGTGGTGACGTCGACGTAACATAGCTTTATGAAACAAATACTAGAGTTTAATTAAAAATTACTTTTTTCTTTCTATTTAAATATGTGTATTTAAAGAATATATATAAAGAACCTAAAACTGCGCCAAACATTCTTTTAAAACAGTTTTAAAAATATAAAACCGTTCTATAAGTTTACAAAAACTTTTTTATGAAGTTGTGGCCTATCTATAGCATTATATTAATCAAATACAATTCAATTAATAAAAATACCCTTTTAAGGACCACAGTTTTGCACTAATTGTAAACAAGTTTCTATCCCAAATACATAAAACTGGGGCAAAACAAAATAACCGTGTAATGCTGGAAATTTAATAAAAGAAATAGCGCTATAAATTAAACGTTACTAACTTGTGTTATTTTGTGAGTTATTCTGTTTTATTGAGCTTAATGTATATGGATGATGTAATTAACTATATTAACCACCGGAGAAACAAAAAAAAACAGTACTTAACAAGATATAAATGTTGTAAAAAATAAACTTAAAATAATTATATTAAGTATAAAAGATTTTACTTTCTAATTATAATAATAATTATTACTACTAATAAGATCTATTAATATGAGGAGCAGACTTTCTATATGCATTTTGTCCATTTTTTCACATTTTCAACCAAAGATGCCAACGCAAACTACATACATAGAGCAACAATATTATGCCCCAAACGACGTTCTAAATGCATTTTCTCCCATACAAATTAAATGTTAAAAATACCTCGGACTTTCTATATGCTGTATGTCCATTGGCGCTAGACGAACTAACGGAAGTTTGTCCTTGCGCCGTGGACTAATTTCGATTTGTTTTTCATTGCACTTGTTGCTGTCTGCAGTGTTTGTTTTATGTGCGTTTATTTTTCGGTTTTTCTACGAAACAATCTCAAATAATGGATGTGACTGTGACAGGGGATCACGTAGTTGGTGATACGGACCGTGGTAGTAGAAAAAAGAAAAAGAAATCTCACGTCTAAAGAGTGTAAAAGCAACGTAAGGTAAGCCTTAATGATTTTTAGGTTAGGTTTACATTATGCTATTATTGTTTACCTAATAGGTACACTAAAGTTCTCAAGTTCTTATGTTGTCGTTAATGTTTTAATATTATTCTCTTTTAAAGGCATTCAGATCATTATCCTAATTTGGAACATTTTGTTGATTTTTCCTGTACTCACCCTAAACGAAAGGATTTCTTTTGCCATGAATGATCCCAAGACGATATAAGGACAATCAGAAATACGTTTTATAAGACATCAAAGAAAAAATATACAGGACAATAAATTGGGGCATTTTATGAATGTTGGAAAACCAGATAGAAGTCGTAACCGAAAACTAGGAGGAAAATCCCACAATTTCTCTATAAGATATCATGTAAATTTTAGTTTTAAATAATTTTATTTAGCTTATTTTTAAAATCCCCCCTTAGCTAACTTCTATCGAAGAGTGAAAAAAATTTAACCTAGAAATCCATTAAAATTTATGGTTTAAATTTTAATTTAAAAAGAATTTTATTGTCACCATAATGTATAGTGTAGTGGTTTAAGCAACGCTTAACTGGCGGAAGGTCCGATTTTATTTTAGGTAATATTCTTTATTTTAGGTTTGGAAGAATGAGAAAAAATTTTACATTTGCCAGAAGTTATTCTTATCAATATTTAGTGTCAGTCAGAGACGCGTAAATACTATTGCTCGAAAAATGCAATCTGGAAGTGGTATTGTTGAGAAGCGTGGAGGGGACCAACGGTCTTTTAGGAATGTTAATAAATTTGAAGCTGTGAAAAAATTTATAGCCAGTTTAAAAGGACACGAAAGTCATTACGGGCGTGCTAAATCTCGGCGCATTTATCTATCATCCGAAAATAATATTACTGCCTTATGGAATCTGTACAATCAGAGTACAGTTGAAAATTTGAAAGTAAATTACAAGTATTTTAGTAGAATCTTTAATAATCATTTTAATATTGCATTTGGAAGCCCTGCCACCGACGTATGTGGCTTTTGTGTTAGAACCCAAACTTCTATTAGCATTTGCAAAGACAAAACTGAAATAGACAAACTAAAAACTTCTCTACGTGTACATAAATTACGAGCCAAACAATTTTTCAACCTAATGAATGAAAAGCCGGCACAGAGTGCTTCGTATTGTTTTGACCTTCAACAGGTTCAAGTCTTACCGAAAGTGCCAATTCAAGATGCATTTTATGCCCAGCAGTTGTCTTTTTATTGTTTTTGTGTAACCGACGTGGATATTAAAAAACCAGTTTTCTACACCTGGATGGAACATCAAGCAAAAAGGGGATCTGCAGAGACAAGTTCTGCTCTACGTGATTTTCTTAATAAAGCAGAATTTGGACCAGATATATAAAACAGTTGCGACTATTCGCAGATGGTTGTGCCGGGCAGAATAAAAATGCACACGTGATGCATATGCTTATGCTACGGCTGTACGGAGATGCCCCGCAAAATATTAAATCCGTGGTACTTACCTTTCCGGTACGCGGACACTCATATTTGCCAGCAGACCGTGTTTTTCGGGCAAATAGAAAAAGTTATGCGATCATACAGTTCAATAAAAACACCTACACAATATTATGACATTTACTCCAAGAAGGGAGACGTTAGACAACTTGGTAGGGACTGGGTTGTTTACGATATAAAAATGGCGTTAACTTCTTTAAAAAAAATTGAAGGGATCAGTGCGGCCAAACGGATTATTATTAAAAGATCACAAAACAACACCGATATTTTGCTTAAGACCGAGTTGTTTTATAGAAATGACGATCCGTCCAAACAATTTCAAACGTTATTAAAAACGTAGAAAGAAGCTTTCGACTTTACACTTACCTGCTGTAGAACTTCAAAACAAAATTAAACCAAAAAAACTCCTGAGTCTCTCAAAATTATTAGTGGAACTGTCAGGGACAAATTGGGTCAACGATCCTGAGCTAACATGGTTACAGCCAATTCTCTCTGACAATCGTGTGCAAATTGACAATCAAGCTAACCATGGTGAATCTGACGATGATGATGTTATCGAAGAACCTGACATGTTATGCGATTGCAATAATGATGAAGATGGTGACCTTTATGACATGTAAAATGCCATTATTGTTGATTTAGTTTATAAACATTATTGTGTATTTAAAAATAAAACACTATTTTTATAAAGCTACAAGTTTTTTTATATCGTTACTATCAAAAGTCAGTAATGCCGCTTTGTGTAGACGATCAAAATGCATTTTGTCCCAGGATGACAATCTAAATGCAGTTTGTCCATCAGTTTTTTTCAATTTTTTGGGATATTATCAATACTAGATTTTTCGCATATACGTCTAATCCTTGAATTATTTTTTATTCACATTTTAGGTATATCAACTTTTTCGATTAATATCTTGCCAAACGCATAGCAGTTTTTCTTCGTTTCCCAAAATTACAAAAAATGGACAAAATGCATTTAGAAAGTCTGCTCCTCATATGTACTATTTTCACCTCACTTAAAATACATTGTGGAGATAGTAAATTACGTTAACTTATCCTTCATAATTCTATTTTTTCCAAACCAAGACCTCCCATCACTAACCAGGAATATCGGCACGTCAACCATTATATTGTTAAATGGTCCATAAAAGTCTTAAAGAACATGTTCATCCATCAGTTTAAAATGATCCACACCCTTTGGGGCCTTTTTACATCTGCCGACACGACACCGACACGACAACGACACGGCAGAGACGACGATACCGCTGGACTAAAAATAACAAATAAATGGGAGTGATTTCACACTCGACGACATGTGTGGCCGGCTGTCGTCGAGGAGTAGTCTCTCCACTCGTGTGGTCCCGATTTTTATAAATTTAATAAAAGTTCTGAGTGCTCTTCAAGCTGATACCACGGCCTTTAAGTTGATATTGTTACGTTATTTGAACTTGTGGAAACTAAACCCTATCTTTGGGATAAAACCAATGAAAATTATAAAAATAAAATTTTTGACAGACTTTGACTACATATTGGCCTGGTACGTCTAAGATGTAACAAATAACGCAAATATAACTTGTTAACAGCTGCTATGGCACTCAACGGGACCTAGTAAAAAATGTTTCCTAGGTTTTATATCACTTTGTCGGTCTCGTGCCGGGGCGGTGCCATGCAAGTGTGAAAACGTTTCCCCGGTGTCGTGTTGGGGTCGGTGCCGTATCGATGTCATGTCGGTGCCGTTGCCGGTAGCTGTGAAAACACCCTTTCACATGAGTGAAATTTGTGTGGAACGGCAACATCATAACCGCATGGCTTTTACAAAGTTTTATTTTCGAGGGATTTTCAGCAGAATAAAAATTTTCAGCATGCCAGTTTGTAAATCAGTACCAAGTCATCATGAACATTTCTCAGAATTCGAAATGAAATAGTAATACTGCTGTATTAGTTATTGTACGAAAATAGAAAGATCGGCAATTAATATAAAGTATATTCTAACCTCCATTTCATTATATTTGTTTTAAATGGAATGAAAGTATTTACCAGTGTCGCTGCATTTAAAATCAGTAAATGGGTGGCGGATAGTAATAACGTGAGTACTTTGTAAAGGCCCAATTACCAAAACGATATCCATTACTTGCGAAGTTGCAATCTCTATAGTACTAAGCTGAACCGGATAAGGTGATATGATCACTTTCTTAAAGTGAACTTTCAACAGTGCCCATTTTAACGTCTCTTTATGAAGTCGTTCTAGATAGTATAAAATAAAATTGGTCCACTAACTGGTCTTCGCACAGCTGCTATAAAGTACATTTTTAGCAGCGGAGACGTTGTGTATCCACTCCATCATCTCTGCGGAATTTATGCCGCAGTCTTGCAGCAGTTGTGTGAAGAGCAGTCTACTAGTTTTATTTTATATGTACTTCGATTCTAAGCATTACTTTTCCGACGATTTTAAGAGACAGCAGCAGGTTAAAATTAGACTATCGAATAAAACTAAATTAACCATATAGCATAGAATTTAGGCACATGACACAGGTATACAAAAAAATTTTCTCTTTTAAGTAAGACACGTGTTTTCTTAAGTATTTTTTTTATGCTAAATCCAAAAAAATGATAAAGACATCCGCCATGAAGTTTTTCCAGAAAACACACTTAAAGATGCCAGAAAACTATTAAATTGAAAAAAATACATTTTAATAAATAATGTAAAACTGTATAATCATTAAAATTATGAAATAAAACTATTATTTCGGACATCTTCAAATGTTGTGAATCTACATTTATCATAAAAACTTAAAAATATTAGATTTTAATGTTCATGTTTAACAAAAAACACGCTTACACCACCCATAATTAAACTACGTAGCAAAATGCTGTTTAAAATAAATATGTGCAACCGCTAAATTAAAAAATTGTTTTTAATTTTTATTAATATTGTACAAAACTATTATTTTATTACAAATATACAATAAAAGACTGTTTTTAGTCAATTTCCACTGGTTTATTTTAAATTGCGATGACTCGTTTCGCTGACGATGCAGCTTCTTCAGATCTACATTTTACACTGTCAAGTTAGGTTTAATGTTCACAATTTTATATAATTTCTTAATTATAATATTACACCTAAATAAATTACATTGATAGTATTGGAAAACCCACACAGATTTGGACTTAGGAAAATAAATTCATTATTGGTGAATTGCTTAAATCTACCTGGTCGTTGAGTAAAGTACCTGTAATCCTTAATCGATTTATTTGCATTGTCTCTAAAAGGTTTAGTTTTAAACCTTTTTGTTGGGTGTGTAAAATTTTGAAATTCTTGTTAAATGTCTGATTTTCTGTTAAAAGATGATTAGCATGTGTTGAATTAGATTTTCTATGGATGAAACTTTTTTCGTGTACTGTAATTCTTTGTATAAATATACATCCAGTTTGTCCTATGTATGTTTTAGGACGTGACCCACATATTAATTGATAAACCCCCGATTTATTGTCTATATTGATTTATGGTTTGTAGTTTTTAAGATATTTCCCTATAGTATTGTTAGTCTTGTAAGCTATGTTGATATTTTTTTGATTTAAAAATTTCCCCAGTTTTTCCGTTGGTTTGCCGAAATAGGTTAAGCAATTAAATGTGGTATTTCTGTCCTTAAAACGTGAGTATATTTCTGAGATTGCCTTGTTTCTAAGTTTTTTCCTAACGATATTATTGATTAAATTACCGAATAACCGTTGTTAACGGCTACTTGTTTTATGTAGTTTAATTTTTTAGTAAAATTTTCCTCTGATAAGGGGATATTAGTTAGTCTATATATAAAACTATAATAAGCTGCGAGTTTATGATGGATGGAATTCATATCTAACAATAACAACATCAACCAAGACTTAAGGACAATAAAAACCATTCAGAGTAAAGCAAAACAAAATGATGTAATCTTTACCAAAGCAGTAATAGCAATTGACAAAATCGACTATATTAATAAAACGTTAGATTTTTTCAAGACAGGAAAGTACGAAATTTTAAATAAAGATCCAACAAATATTGTTCAAAAAGAAATAAAACAACAAATTGAACAGGCTAAAAGTATCATTCACGATAAAGATAAATTTAAATTGATAAATATGAATCCCCAAATCCCACAACTTTATTCACTCATAAAACTACACAAACTTGACCACCCAATCAGACCAGTTGTTTCCTATATATCTGCTCCAGTATTTAAGACGTCATTCTTTTTAATTGATTTAATCAAATATCATACCAAATTTGAACCTAAATATAGTATCAAAAACTCATACGAACTCGTGAATAAAATTAAGAATATAATAATACCAGATAATTCTAAATTAGTCTCTTTCGATTTCAAAAATTTATTTCCAAGTGTTCCCCCCGACGAAACAATAATTTTAATAGAGAACCTATTAACCAAAAACAAAGTAAATGAAGTTATAAAAATGGACATAATTAATTTATTAAGAACTTGCCTAAGACAAAATTATTTTTCATTTAACAACACATTCTACAATAGTAAAGAAGGGTTAATTATGGGGAGTCCATTAAGTCCATTACTTGCCGAAATTTTCATGGACAGTATTGAAACAATGATATTTAACAACCATATTAACAATAGTAATAATTGTCTATACTGGTATCCATACATAGATGATATAATTGTATGCTTTACAGGTACGGACAGACAATTAACTCACTTTTTACAGTATATTAATTCTTTACATAGAAATATCAGTTTTACAATGGAAGAAGTCAAAGGGAAAATCAACTTCCTAGACTTAACAATAAGTAAAATCATGAAAAAACAACTATGAATTTGCAATATATCACAAACCTTGTCATACAGATACCACAATTCACAATAGTTCTCACCACCCTAACCATCATAAACTCGCAGCTTATCATAGTTTTATACATAGACTAACTAATATCCCCTTATCAGAGGAAAATTTTACTAAAGAATTAAATTACATAAAACAAGTAGCCGTTAACGGTTATTCGGTTACTTTAATCAATAATATCGTTAGGAAAAAACTTAGAAACAAGGCAATCTTAGAAATATACCTACGTTTTAAGGACAGAAATACCACATTTAATTGCATAACCGATTTCGACAAACCAACGGAAAAAACTGGGAAAATTTTTAAATCAAAAAAATATCAACATAGCTTACAAGATTAACAATACTATAGGGAAATATCTTAAAAACTACAAACCACAAATCAATAAAGACAACACATCAGGGGTTTATCAATTAACATGTGGGTCGTCCTAAAACATACATAGGACAAACTGGACGTACATTTATACAAAGAATTACAGAACAAGAAAAAAGTTTCATCCATAGAAAATCTAATTCAACATATGCTAATCATCTTTTAACAGAAAATCACACATTTAACAAGAATTTCAAAATTTTACAACACCCAACAAAAAGGTTTAAAACTAAACCTTTTAGAGGCAATGCAAATAAATCGATTAAGGATTACAGGTACTTTACTCAACGACCAGGTAGATTTAAGCAATTCACCATTATTGAATTTATTTTCCTAATTCTAAATCTGTGTGGGTTTTCCAATACTATCAATGTAATTTATTTAGGTGTAATATTATAATTAGGTAATTATATAAAATTGTGACATTAAACCTAACTTGACAGTGTAAAATGTAGATCTGAAGAAGCTGCATCGACAGCGAAACGCGTCATCGCAATTTAAATAAACCAGTGGAAATTGACTAAAAACAGTCTTTTATTATATATTTATAATGAATTTCTATCAAGTAGAAGCTACAACTATCCAAAATATTTTATTACATTTATTTACTTAAAAAAGAATTTTATCAACCACATAGCACCCTTGTAAGTGTTAAAAGACAGTTTTTTTGTTGAAACTTAACATAAAACTTTATTTTTTGATGTCACATCAAGATAAGGAACTTCAGAAAATACTGGAAATAACAGTTTTGTTCAATATTAACAAAAATTAAAAACAATTTTTTTTTAATTAACATATTTATTTTAAACAGCATTTTGCTACGTAGTTTAGTTAAAGGTGATATGTGCATGTTTTTTGTTAAACATGAACACTAAAACGTAATATTTTTGAGTTTTTATGATAAATGATACTAAATAAATAAAGATAATTTTTTTTTTCCATAATTTTAATGATTATACAGTTTTGTATTATTATTAAAATGTATTTTTTTCAATTTAATAGTTTTCTGGCAACCTTAAGTGTGTTTTCCGAAAAAATCTCACCGCCGATGTCTTTTTTTTATGATTTTTTTGGATTCCACATAAAAATATCTAAGAAAACACGTGTCTCACTTAAAAGACTTTTTTTTATACCTGTGTAATTTTTAATTTTTTAAATTTATTTATGTCACAATCAAAAATATTGCATAATTAACTAACAAACTAGCATACTCTAACTTTTTGATCAGCAAAGTATCCCTTAAACCAACACATAATTCTGCGAAAACTGTGCGCCATTAATTCCACTGGTGTAAAACCCCACCATCGTCTTAAGAAAAATACCTAATTCAGTGAGGTGAAAATAATTAAAATAAATCAACTTAAATCATTGCATTAATAAAATCTACAGAAACAGAATTTCAGACCAGAAGTTGCTTTTCTAACGTTTGGAAATGAAGTGAAACATTTTGCCTGTAATATAATTATGACTAGGAACTACAACTTTAGAAAACCTAAACTTAAAGAGAAGCTTCTTATATAATAATCAAAAATAGTTTGTAACCTACATTAAAACAACTGGACTCAAGTTATTCTGTCAAGCAGATTTCAATATATCACACACATTTAAATACTATGTCCTCGAACTATACACATCAGTTATCACCTCTACATCAAACGCTTTATTTTTGCACTCGATGGCGCGTTTTGCTAACCATGTTCGCATCATCAGGAGCGATGATTGAGTAAATATAAGAGTAAAAACTAGACTAAGAGATACGGGAAAAAAATGACGTGAGCAGTAGCAACTTGCCCCTCATCTGGAACAGAAACTGTTCACCTTTCAGATATTTTGGGCCGTCGCTACTGGCCCATTATCCAATAAGGCCCAATTCGAATATACCATTTTTGACGTGAACGGTAGCACCGTAGGCGTGGTACAGTATCATTAGCCAATTCAGTAGAATTTACGCTCAATGATTTGCAGAAGTCGATGTTGGCCGGGGGGCCCGAAGGGACTTCTTGAGTCAAGAAAAAAGAGCCCCTCGGGCCAACATCGACTTCTTCCAGTAATTGAACTGGCTAATGATACTGTACCACGCCTACGGTACTATCATTCACGCTAAGAATGGTATATTCGAATTGGGTCTTATTGGATAATGGGCGACGGCCCAAAATATCTGGAAGATGAAGAGTTTCCGTGCCAGATCAACCTGTCAAAGAAACAAGTTGCTACTGCCTATGCCACTTTTTTTCCGTAGCTCTTGGTCTACACTATTTTTATTAAAATTAGGAATTATTCGAGTAGAACCAACTCATCATAAGCGGAGCATAAGTTGCGATTAAATAACCCGTACAGGGAACTGCATTGAATCGATCCTAGGTTTTTATTTAAACTATTTTTACATTTCATAATTTTAATACTTTTGTATGCGCCTAATAATTTCCTGTCACATACATTTTTTATTAACCTTAAATTATCTAATGGTACTGTATGATTATATTTAAGAGCATATTGTGAGCTAAATGTTCTTTAAATCTTCTTTTTTGCCCAACATACTTCTAATTACAATCATTACAACTTATCGCATTAATTCTACGTCTATCACGTTCGTGAGTTTAATCCTTCGGATTCTCTAAGATATTTTTTAAGTTGTCTGATGACTTATAGACTAACGTGAGGCCTACCTTATTAAGTTCTCTGGTATATTTTAGATTATATGGTAGTGACATTATTTTGTGTTGCCCTGTTCATAAGTAAAAAAAGGTGGAATTATGAATATTTAACCTAAACTTATCTCTATTTATTAAATTGTGTATAATAACCATTGATTCTAGTTATATTTTTAATACGATTTCTTTCATTTTTAAATCTGACTTCATTCAATTCAATTCAACTAAACGATGAACCATGCTTCATCGTTTAGTTCATTGTTTAGTCACTTTCCCGTTGCATGAAGTGAGATTCAGAAATTAAAGGAATCATATTAACAATATAGTTAGAATCAATGGTTTGGATGAAAACTTAATAAACAAGTTAATAAATAGATATAAGTTTCGGTTAAATATTCATGACCAGTTTTTTACTTGTGATCAGAATAAGACGAAATATGTTTCATTACTTCATAAGGTAAAATAAAATAAAAAAAATATCTTAGAAAGCCCGAAGAATAAAACCCACGAATATGATAAAAGTGGAATTTATCAGCTAAGTTGCAATGATTGTAACAAGTTTAGTAATTTGAGATCCCTTTGCAAAGAACTAATTAAACGTGATTATGACATTTATGTCAGAAATATTGAGGATGATGTCTCCAAGAACCCTAGAAATTTTTGCAAATTTGTCAATCACCACAGAAAATCATCTGAATTACCCGGCTGTATGTTTTATAACAATAAAGTGGCTGAGAGCGGTCAAGACATTGCTGATCTATTTTCGGAGTTTTTTAGTACTGTATACTGTAAGGCTGATGTATTTTGTGTAGAATATAGATTAGATAACATGGCGGATATTATAATTAAACCTTTTACCATTTCTGAGATATTTCATAAGATTACTAGGCTGTCTAAAAAAATGGAATGTGGTCCTGACAATGTACCTGAATATTTGTTAAGCAATCTTGTATATAGTATTACCAGGCCACTGTTTATTTTGTTTAATAGGTCGCTGGCGGAGGGCGAGCCTCCTGATTTATGGAAGGAGAGTTTTATTGCACCGATCTTCAAGTCGGGTGAGAAAGAGAATGTTCAAAATTATAGGGGCATTTCAAAGCAGTCTGCAATTCCTAAGTTGCTTGATGGTTTGGTCTATGATCAACTAAGCTTGATTTGTAAAGGTATAGTGGTAGAAGAACAGCATGGCTTCATGGGAGGTAGGTCGACTGTCACCAACTTGATCACCTATGAGAATGCTCTGGTGGATGCATTGGAGAGGGGATGCCAAGTGGACTCGATCTACACTGACTTCTCCAAGGCATTTGACAGGGTTAGCCATCAAAAAAACTGTTAGCAAAACTTAGAGCGATGGGGTTTCATGAGCGCTCTGTAAAGTGGCTCGAGAGTATGTTGGTGGGACGCTAGCAGAGAGTGAAGATGGTAGGTTTTATATCCAATAGTACCGAGGTGACCTCAGGAGTTCCTCAAGGTGGGCACTGTGTTCCATTAGTATTTAACATCTTTATTAATGACATTCGTCAGGCTGTTCCTGACTGTAGCTTTCTTTTGTTGGCCGATGACTTGAAATTGTACCGTGAAATTGTGACTGAGGCGGATTGCATGAAATTGCAAGAGAGCTTGAATCTGTTTGTGCATTGGTGCAATCATAATGGATTGTCTTTAAACCCTGGGAAGGGTAGTACGATTAGTTTTTGTAGGAAAGAATAAAATAAACTTTCAGTACAAGGTTGGTGATGAGGACTTGTTACCAGTTAGTTCTTTGAAGGATTTGGGAGTCATAATGGACGCTCAGTTGTCGTTTAGGGAACACTACTCTTGCATGACAGGAAAGGCATTCCAAATGTTGGGACTTCTTTTTAGAATCGGAAGAGATCTATCTATTGACTCAATGAAGAAGTTATACTGTTCTCTCGTAAGACCTCACCTTGAATATGCATCAACGGTATGTTCACCTTACTACAATGTTCACAGCGCAGGGATTGAACGTGTCCAGAATAAATTTATTGGATATTGCTCTTATAGATTGGGGTGGGTTGGTGACACAGGGGCACTGGCTAGTATGCTTGGTCTGCGAGCATTAGAGGACAGGAGAAAGGTGTCAGATCTTTCCACGATATTTAAATTGCTAAATGGTGTTATTGATTGTCCACCCCTCTTAGGGCAGATACAGTTGAAGGTTCCAGAACGCTGCTTAAGAAGAAATGAGATATTTGTCATCGGTCATCACGGTACTAACTATGGAGTCCACTTTCCATTGACTAGATCCTTGCTCTTTTTAAATAATAATCCTTCCATCAATCCATTCGGAGGCTCGCTGTCTGGCTTTAAAGGGTAAGTCATTAAAGTGGTGTGTGACCACTGATATGTTTCCTGTTTATTAGATTGGGTGTTTTGAACTGTGATGTTATATCATTTTTTTTTTGGTCTATTTAAATACTCATTACTGTACTGTTGTTATTACTTTATATATTGAATATAACTTTTATAATGGGGTTTCCCGTTTATTGATAATAAATAAATAAAAATAAGTATGTTGGGAAAACCAGAAGGTCGATTTAAACAAGATTTAAAGAAAATTTAGCTCATTTAAGCTACGGTAGATCAGAACCAATCTAGTGAGAGTGAGAACTTAAAAGTTGACAACGACGAAATAGAATTAACAGATAAATATTGAGCACGAAATACATATATCCAGAGACAACCAAACGTGTGAACTGAGGAGAAGAGTTACCCACCCCTGAGCTGCCTATGGAAAACTTCGGAAGATTTTCAAAGGTAATCTACCGATAAACTTAAAAAGACAAGTCTTCAATCAGTGTGTTGCCGGTCTTGACATATGGCGCCCAAACGTTAACCGTAACAATCGTAACGGCAAAAAGCTTAGAACAACACAGTGGAAAATGGAAAGATCGATGCTCGGAGTGTCATTAAGAGACCATATTAAGAACGAAGACCTGCGCCGAAGAACAGGCGTAACTGATGTAATCAAGCAGATAGTAGGGCTCAAATGGAACTGGGAAGGACACGTGGCCCGGATGACGGACGGAAGATAGACCAAGAAATGGCTGGAGGCCGAGAGCTGACAGAAGGAGCAGAGGAAGACCGCCCACAAGATGGACGAATGATATTAAAAGAATGGTCGGCAACTGGATTCAGACAACCCAAAATAGAAGGAAATGGAAGAAAATGGGGGAGACCTATGTTCAGCAGTAGACGCAGAGGGTTGATTGATGATGATGATGATGATGATGATGATGAGATCAGAAACTGTATTTGTAGTATTGCTGAATATGCTCTTAAACATAATCATACAGTAACATTTGATAATTTAAGAGGGGACTTTAAGACGCATCGCAAAGTCCTTCTTCCACATCTTCAGATGGCGATGCGGTGACGGTCCTCATTCTCTTTGGAAGAGGCACCAAAAGTGCCGGTGGGTTGCCGGCCCGTCGGGACTTATTTTGTGTTGGCACGAGTAGAATGGCACTAGAAATGGCAATAGCCAAGCGGGCACATTCGCCCTCTGCTGTCAGTAATACGTTTAATAATTCTTTCTTTAATTATATAAACGAATTGATAATGCAAATAGCCAATACAACACCCATGCCACCGAGCTCGTTCAAGTAGCTCAGGATCATATGAGAGGGGAGGATGTGTCCGTCGAGGTTGCGAAGTGGTACAAGAACGTGTTCCTATCGGACGTGCATAATAATACAAGAAATGAGGATGAAGGCGAACGCTCACATACAGTTAATACCGAGATCCAGATTCCCAAATGGCGACAAAGATGTAGAGAGTATGCCAAAATGCACTTATTATATAAACAAAATTTAAGGAGAGCAACAAAAGTGATATTAGATGGTAGGGACTTATCACAGGACCCTATTCTTCACGATATGTACGAATACTGGGAGCAATCGATGGCGACACAATCGCAGCCTTATGAAGAGCAAACGATATAAAGACCAATTCCAGAATTAAAAAATATATGGTAACCAATATCGGTCGATGAAGTCTAGTCGTCCATACTGCCATTAGGAGCCGCTGCTGGCCCAGGCGCGGTCAATACAGTGGAGGGCGATACCGCCTGTCCTAATTGCTCTATTCTTCAATCTGACAGTCAAGTCGCCGACCGCGTTGGGGCCGGGTGGTCAGCCGCAGGATTCGCCTCATAATTGAGTACTCGCCTCAGAAGACAAATAGCCCCGCAACAAGAAATCAAGTGGTCCTAGTACTAGAACTTTAAAAACGGTTAATTATCTCGGTCGGTAAAATTCTAGTCTGCATATGATGATAATATTGGGGAACTTACTTCATATAAAGGGGAATTAATATTCTTTGGCTCTAATCTTACAAATCTCCTTTTGTTTTAAATTAAATCTAGTTTAGTACAAAAGAGATACTTGTTACTGTATTACTATCTTCATCCTTAAATCATCGTAGGTCCAATGTATATGCCGTATAACCGGAACTAACCACGTTGTACGGCTAAATGAGAGAAGTAAAATAACATAATGCTCAGGCGATCCTATAACATTTTAGGGGTAAAGTGAAATAGGCCGATGAGTTGTCTGATAGCAAGACAAAATAAAACGACAGAAAATGTGAGGTCATGAATAAGACGATGTGTACAAATAATACCAAAAAACTCGTATTTATTATTTCCGAAAGGTCTGAGAACTCGATGATTTCTTAGATACAAATACCAAAGTTTGGTGTCTGCAAGGGAGTTTTTAGATAACTTAATGGTTCGATTTCTAGGACACATAAGTAGGTAGGTATTAATATGTATAAGGTTAACAAACTATTTTTGTCATCTACATCTGATTTACTAAGTAAAAAGGTATGACTGACAATAGATATATATTTAAAAAGAAGACTTTTTAATTTATATCAGTTGTGGAGTTTAACTGTTTATCTATTTTATAGCATGTGGCAATTTATATTTTTTGTAATTTGCTTTTAAAATTTTCGCTATAAAATGAAATCCTTAAAATAGACAGTGTTAAAGTTGCCATATTTTATTGAATAATATTATATAACTTTAGTATTACTAACATCTTAAATAACTGAACGAATATAAGATATTTTTGAATAATTAGGAATTTTATTGAGCTCTGAAGAAGCCGGCTCGATAATCGGCGAAACGTCAGCATCACTTTTTTAATTGCTACAGGAGAAATGCAGAAGAATTCTATCTGTAAGTTCTGTAATCTGTGGAAGTTTCCTATCAAAATTAGATTACACCAACATCAACTTAACTTCCTTAATTAAATTTTAAAATGTAGAAAATATTTTCAACTATAAAAAATTGAGTTGTTGATCTATTTGGGCTCTAGGCGACTTAATACTTAAAAACAAGGAAAAAAGTTAATTTGAGAGCAAAATTAATGTAAAAAAAATAAATTTCAATCTAGAAATGATATATTTCCTTTTTATTATCCTTTCGTTATGTTAAAATTGAAAAATGCGTTGATTAAAAAATATTTTACAAATATTAATAACATTATTAATATATAATAAAAGACTGTTTTTAGTCAATTTCCACTGGTTTATTTAAATTGCGATGACGCGTTTCGCTGTCGATGCAGCTTCTTCAGATCTACATTTTACACTGTCAAGTTAGGTTTAATATTCACAATTTTATATAATTTCTTAATTACACCTAATTAAATTACGTTGATAGTATTGGAAAACCCACACAGATTTGGAGTGAATTGCTTAAATCTATCTGGTCGTTGAATAAAGTACCTGTAGTCCTTAATCGATTTATTTGTCTCTAAAAGGTTTAGTTTTAAACCTTTTTGTTGGGTGTGTAAAATTTTGAAATTCTTGTTAAATGTGTGATTTTCTGTTAAAAGATGATTAGCATATGTTGAAATAGATTTTCTATGGATGAAACTTTTTTCGTGTTCTGTAATTCTTTGTATAAATGTACGTCCAGTTTGTCCTATGTATGTTTTAGGACATGACCCACATGTTAATTGATAAACCCCTGATTTATTGTCTTTATTGATTTGTGGTTTGTAGTTTTTAAGATATTTCCCTATAGTATTGTTAGTCTTGTAAGCTATGTTGATATTTTTTTGATTTAAAAATCTGCAATATATCACAAACCTTGTCATACAGATACCACAATTCACGATAGTTCTCACCACCCTAACCATCATAAACTCGCAGCTTATCATAGTTTTATACATAGACTAACTAATATCCCCTTATCAGAGGAAAATTTTACTAAAGAATTAAACTACATAAAAGAAGTAGCCGTTAACAACGGTTATTCGGTTACTTTAATCAATAGTATCGTTAGGAAACAACTTAGAAACAAGGCAATCTCAGAAATATACCCACGTTTTAAGGACAGAAATACCACATTTAATTGCTTAACCTATTTCGGCAAACCAACGGAAAAACTGGGGAAATTTTTAAATCAAAAAATATCAACATAGCTTACAAGACTAACAATACTATAGGAAATATCTTAAAAACTACAAACCACAAATCAATAAAGACAATAAATCAGGGGTTTATCAATTAACATGTGGATCATGTCCTAAAACATACATAGGACAAACTGGACGTACATTTATACAAAGAATTACAGAACACGAAAAAAGTTTCATCCATAGAAAATCTAATTCAACATATGCTAATTATCTTTTAACAGAAAATCACACATTTAACAAGAATTTCAAAATTTTACACACCCAACAAAAAGGTTTAAAACTAAACAGGCAATGCAAATAAATCGATTAAGGACTACAGGTACTTTACTCAACGTCCAGGTACATTTAAGCAATTCACCATTATTGAATTTATTTTCCTAATTCCAAATCTGTGTGGGTTTTTCCAATACTATCAATGTAATTTAATTAGGTGTAATATTATAATTAATAAAATTGTGAACATTAAACCTAACTTGACAGTGTAAAATGTAGATCTGAAGAAGCTGGATCGACAGCGAAACCGTCATAGCAATTTAAATAAACCAGTGGAAACTGACTAAAAACAGTCTTTTATTATATATTTTATAATGAATTTCTATCAAGTAGAAGCTGCAACCATCCAAAAAATAACATTATTAGTTATTGTTATTTAAACTCATTATATTTGGCAACATTTTCATTATTAACCAAAATTATATAAATAAAAATGTCAAATATCAATAACAATTTTAAATATGGATTCTTTATAGACACTGACATTTCCTAAATCCTTAAAATGCTTAAATTTCAATTATCATCAGATTAATTGCATGTTTACGTAAATATCCAAAAATATATGTAATTTGAAAAATTGCAATGCTTAGAAAATAAAAACAATAAAATCTCAAGAACTTAACATCAATAAAGCCACATATAGACATAAAATATGGATACTTTAACTAGCTTAACGTTTGCAGAATTAAAATATATTACACTTACACCTTACTTTAAATTTTTCTTAACGCATACCAGACTTAGAATGTGCTATCAGCCATTGTAATGTTATGTCAATATTGTCCTTTTCTTTGCATGAAATTGAATAGCAACAAATTTCACGATCCTGTATTGCCGACAGATTCCTACAAAATTAGGTAATTTAATACACTGCAATATCCTCTACATCTTTATGGCTAAGAATTTGCCAATAAACAATAAAACTACTTAGTTACTTTGTTAACTGTCACTAAATATATTTGTAAAGATTTTACAATTGCGTTATCGCGATTTCGTTGTACAACTACATTGTCAAACGCTTAACTAAGACTAAAACAGATTTTTGGTATTTTATGTTTATATGATGAACAGATGTGGGTCTATTATATGTTAAAACAGTTGGAACAAAACAGAATTTGCTACGTCTAATTGACTATTCAGTAAATTTATATTATGGTCCTTTGAATGTCTGTAAATTTCTATAGATTCTAAGAAATTGAGTTTTGACCTTTTAGGTGCCATATGGAGTATTTGTAAACAATTGATATTGGGAAAAGTATGGGCCTGTTTCTAAGAAATGTTTAGCAAAGTGTGATTTTTCACTTTTTAGCCTATAAGAGGCATTGTGTTCTGCGAATCTTTTCTTGAAATTCCGTCCCGTTTGGCCTACGTAACAGCTATTGCAAGCTGAAAGTGATTTGTTTTCGTTTACGGCTTATTAAGGTAATAATTATTTTAGGTTGGAAGCCGTTATTGAGTGCTATATTTTTGATTGTGTCCAGTTCCACTTAGTCCTTTGCTAGCCGAAATTTTTATGTCAGAATTGGAAAACAGTTTTCTAAAAACTCAACACGCGGAAAATATTCTCTTTTGGTTTAGATATGTGGACGACATCTTAGTATGTTTCCTTGGAAATGATATTGAACTAAATTCCACTTTAAATCACCTAAATAATTTACACCCCAACATAAAATTCACACTTGAAAAGGAAACCGATAATAAAATAAATTTCTTAGATATTACAATTTTGAAAAAGAGAAATAGACTAGAATTCGATATCTTCCGCAAACCAACCTTTTCAGATGTCACCATCCCAGCTGACTCAATACACCCTAACTCCCATAAACTGGCAGCCTATAGATCTATGATCCATAGAGCCTTCAATATCCCTATTAGCAAAATAATTTAAAAAAGGAACTGGACACAATCAAAAATATAGCACTCAATAACGGCTTCCAACCTAAAATAATTAATACCTTAATAAGCCGTAAACGAAAACAAATCACTATCAGCTTAATCTACCCCGTGAAAGAATACCGAAAAAAGAAAACATTCATACCTCTGACATATTTTGGTCCCATCTCGGATAAAATATCCCAAGTTCTCACGACCGAAAAAACAAGAATAGCTTTAAAACCCGCTCAAAAAATTATCCAATATATTTTTTAATGCCAAAGATAAAACTAATAAACACTCAGGAGTTTATAAACTTAATTGTCAAGAGTGCAATAGCTGTTACGTAGGCCAAACGGGACGGAATTTCAAGACAAGATTCGCACAACACAATGCCTCTTATAGGCTAAAAAATGAAAAATCACACTTTGCTAAACATTTCTTAGAAACAGGCCATACTTTTCCCAATATCAATTGTTTACAAATACTCCATATGGCACCTAAAGGGTCAAAACTCAATTTCTTAGAATCTATAGAAATTTATAGACATTCAAAGGACCATAATATAAATTTACTGAATAGTCAATTAGACGTAGCAAATTCTCTTTTGTTCCGACTGTTTTAACATATAATAGACCCACATCTGTTCATCATATAAACATAAAATACCAAAAATCTGTTTTAGTCTTAGTTAAGCGTTTGACAATGTAGTTGTACTACGAAATCGCGATAACGCAATTGTAAAATCTTCACAAATATATTTAGTGACAGTTAACAAAGTAATTAAGTAGTTTTATTGTTAAAATGTACTGTCACAAAAGTAACGGACCAATCAATCAACTCTTTAAGAATTTGTTGAAGGAAATCTATAGTTAATTTTTAAACGGTTCAAAACATAAATAAGAACAGCCAGATTCAACAAATTGTATTTTTGACTGGTAAAAATCCAAAAATTAAAAGCATATCTAACCTCTACCCCGAAACTGTTCAAATTCTAGGGTTTTATTCTCTTCGCTGTCAATCCTAGCTCGACTGATGAACCGCTCGATAAATGAACATTTTCATCGTCAAATTTTGGATTTTGTTCAATTTTTGGCATAACTGCTTTCAATTTGATACATTCTTTTTCCGAACTATCTAGAGCAAGGGTCGGCAACCTATGGCACGCGTGCCATCTCTGGCACGCCAAGCAATTTTGAATGGCACGCGTACCTATTCAAAGTTTACATATTAATTCTGTAATCTGTGACATGTTTCGAAATTAAGTAAATAATCGAAGACAGTATTACTTTAATGATACAAACAAAAACGATATATTATACAGGTCACTAGGTATTATTACCAAAAACTACAATATATATATTTTGTATTTTATAATTTTACTGAATGCATTGGTTTGGCTTTAATTTCGGCGAGTATTAAAGACGGCAAGCCTCAAAATATAAGCCTAGGTAAAAACACAACATAAATCAATTCAGATCAAAAGAGCTGCTATAAGGCGGTTTTTGTTTGACTCGACTTCAATCGTTCCGACGCGCGCCGCAACTCTTTTTATATTGCCGAACTTTAGTTTTTGTTAGATTTAACTTCTAGGCGGCCCTTTGATTTCAATGGGCGCGTTGTAGATAATAATTTTTGTTCTAAGAAATTTAATAAACGTAATTATTGGAATTTTCTGGAAACATTATTTTTCTATAAATAGCAAGCGGCTACACGTTTGGATCATTTAGTATAGAAGTAACATCCGTTCCAGTCAATAGTCGTCGAAAAGTTTAAAAATTAAAATTACGTTGCGTTATGGCCGCGAAGAAACAGAAGGTAGACGTTCGATCATTTCAAACTTCATGGACAACAGATTACGGTTTTGTACAGCAAAACGATCGGGCCATTTGTGTCCTATGTCGGGAAAGCGTAGTTTTCCGGACATCTAGTGTTCAACGACATTTTGCAGATAAAACATGAATCGTCGTAATTTAAAGATAACGCTGATAAAAGGGAGGCAATACAAAGAGCAAGTAAACAATACGAGAAACAGGCAACATTCTTTAGCAAAGTTTTCCAAGGAAAAAATCAGGTAACTGAATGCAGTTTCAAAATTGCACAATCGTTGGCACAAAAGGGTAGGCCCTTCACTGATGGAGAATTTATGAAGCAAACTTTTTTGAGTACTGGCGACATTTTATTCGACGACTTGCCCAATAAGGATACAATATTGGCCAGGATTAGGGATATACCGGCATCAGCGCGGACCATCGAGAGACGAATTACCGAAATGACACAAAATGTCCAAAAACAGCAGAGAGACGCTATCAAACGGAGTTTTGTATTTAGTGTCGATATTAATGACATTGCCCGTAAGCCAATCGTTGCGCGATACTTCGATGATGGCAGTGTGTATGAAGAGCTGTCTTGTCTGCTCCCATTGCAGGGAACTACAAGAGGAGAGGATATATTTTCAGAATTTGTTAAACATTTTGAAAAGCGGAACACTGATTTAAATCAAATTTTTTGCGTAACGACAGATGGCGCTCCTGCTATGATTGGGAAACATAAAGGATTTGTTTCCCTTCTTATTGAACGCATGGGTCGATCAGTTTTGAATTTTCATTGCATAATTCACCAAGAGAGTTTGTGCGCTAAAATCTCCGCTGGAAGTTTAAAATCCGTGATGTATAGGGTGGTTAAAATAGTTAACTACATTGTTGGTCGTTCTTCACTGATCCATAGACAATTTAAGGCGTTTCTGCAGGAATTAGAAAGTGCATATTCAGATATACCATTGTACAATAATGTGCGCTGGCTCAGCCGTGGTAAAGTGCTCTCTAGATTTGTGCAAGGTCTGGGCGAAATTAAAACGTTCTTGTTGGAAAAAATCAAGTGGATGCTTATCCTGAACTAGAAAATAAGAACTGGATCTGTATGTTAATGTTTCTTAATGATATTACATATCTCAGTGAGCTCAACTTAATGTTACAAGGTTCAGGCAAAACAGTTCTGGATTTATACGAATCCTGGAAATTATTCAAATTAAAAATAGATTTATTTATCAGCGATATTACTACAAACACATATAAGTATTTTCCAAATTTAAAAACTTATATATCCAGTGTCGATGATGGTGCACTAATAGACGAAATTCTTAAATATGTGACTAATTTAAAAGAGGAGTTTATCGAGAGGGGTCAGGATTTTGATAAACATGGTCCTATGTTCACTTTTTTAATCAAACCAGATTTAATGGATTTTTCCAGCAGTTGCTTTGACATATCTCTTTTCTCATGGATGGACATTAATGATTTTGATCTTCAATACATTGAATTTAAAAGCTCCGAATTATGGAACACGAAATTTGTAGAATTAAGAAGGGTATTAGAAGGTGACTGACAGAACCATTCAAACGAGATACTCAGTTGTTGGATGAGTTTACCAGGGAAATTTATTTGTCTTAAGAAAGTAGCGTTTGCCATGCTTACAGCTTTCGGATCATCCTATATCTGTAAACAACTTTTTTCCCATATGAGAGTGATTTTAAACCCGTATTGAAGCAGGCTGACAACAGACAACTCGGAAGCATGTGTAACACTGAAAATAACCAGACATGAACCGGATATAAGAAAACTCTCTAAAGAACTTCAAGCACATGGTTCACACTAGGTCCTAGGACTAGTATAATAAAATCATTTGTTAAATGTTAAAAATTTTTTGTAATTAAACCTTCTAAAAGGAATATTTTAAGTTAATTTAAGTTAATTTTTGTTAATTTTAGTTGTAGTAAGTACCTATGTCGGCACGCAAAATGTTGTATGGATGAAAACTGGCACCCCTTAGTTAAAAGGTTCCCGACCCCTGAACTATAGTTTCAAAAAATAACTTATAACTGGTATAGGGCTAATTATACAATTTTTGCTATTAAAAAAATGTGACAATAACTTGTGAATTTTAAGGGATAGTATAGTGATGTTTCACTATCTGTGGAGCAGTTTATTTAGAGATTGGTCATTATGCTATTAGAGATAGTGGTTTAGTACATTTTTTCTTGGTTTATTTGGACTTTAACTTTTTATGGTCACTTATGTGCTCTTTTAAAATTAAGAGTGTACTTACATTCTCTCAATAAGGCCATTTTCATCCAAAGCTTGTGGTTTATCGCGTTTATTTCCTAGTACTAACACTGGAATTCCTGCCAATTGTGGTTTATCTAGAAGATTATGCAATTCATTCCTGGAAGCTTCTATTTTATCTGGATCAGCGGCGTCCACCATATAACTTAAAGAAATAAACAAACCGTATTTTTCATTGAACATTTTATTCAAACACATCTAATTAATTTTATTAAGTTAAACAAATATTTTATTTTTAAAGCTTTTTAGGTAAGTTTTCGTAAATATATAACTTTTCTAGTTTATATTTATTTTATAGGTACAGTAGAACCCCGATTAACCGAGTCGCGATTATCCGAGCTCCGGATTAACCGAGCCAATCTAAGAACCTGATTATCCGAGGTACGCGCGTCCATGCTGCGTATTAACCGAGCTTCTAAAATATGTATGTACATATTTCCATTTAAAATCGTCGGGGCCTTCGGGGAATCTCCTTGGCCCGTGTGAGGGGTTGCCCTATTTATGTTTTTGGACTCTTTCAGCATGTAAATTCGCGTGAATGTAGTGTATTATAGCGTTTACTACGGAGAAGTACGAGTATACTCACATAATTTATTTGGTTGGAGTTCTGGTAGTTAAGTGTAATTAATACGAACTGCTTTGTTTGAATTTTTGTTTGTCGTATTATAATGGAGCAAAACAAACGTAAAAAAATTGTCGTTCCTATTGAAGAAAAATTAAAGGCCTTTAGAATTGAAGCAGGAGAGACTATTAAAGTTGTTGCACGAGATTATGGAGTAGGTGAGGTAACAGTTGGAGATTGGAAAAGAAACCGCACAAAAATTTAAGAGTGGTGTATAAATCAAGCCTCCTCGTCGTCAGGAAGAAAATCAATGAAAACCGGCGACTATGAAAAGGTTAACGAAGCTTTATTCATGTGGTTTAACCAACAGAGATCAATAGGTGTGCCTCTGTCAGGTCCAATTTTACAACAGAAAGCAATAATGATTAGTAGGCAATTCCCAGAGATAGATCAGTTTACCGCCAGTTCTGGATGGCTTGACCGCTGGAAAAAACGGTACGGTGTACGACAACTGACTGTATGTGGTGAAACACTTTCTGCTGATGTGTCATCAATTGAGAAATTTAAGCAGAACTTTAAAAAGCAAATCGAAGATTGTGGATACACATGTGATCAAATTTACAACTGTGACGAAACTGGTCTGAATTATAAAATGCTTCCATCAAAAACATTGGCATCTCGACAGGAAAAATCAGCTCCTGGGCACAAACGAAGTAAGGAAAGATTAACTATAATGGTATGTTCCAATGGATCTGGCAAGCACAAAATCCCACTGATGGTGATTGGCAAGTCTGCACGTCCAAGAGCTTTAAAAGACATCTCACCCAAAGCCCTACCAGTCTATTACAAAAGTCAGAAGAGCTCATGGATGGATGCGGATGGTTTGAAGAAGAGTTCGTGCCATCTGTGACTAAATTTTTGAACAGAAACCGTCTTCCTATTAAAGCAATTTTGTTAATGGATAATGCCCCCTCTCACCCTGGAGAAGGACTTCATGTGGGCGAAATTGTTGTAAAATTCTCTCTTCCAAATGTAACCAGCATAAAGCAACCAATGGATCAAGGCATCCGAAAACATTAAAAAAATTATAGGCGTTTATATCTTAAACATCTGTTAGAATACACAAAAAAAGAAAATATTATCAATGGGATGAGAAAAGTTACACTGAAAAATATTATTTACTGGTTAAGTCAAGCTTGGGATTCTGTGCGTACTACCACTATTCAAAAATCTTGGTCAAAAGTTATTACTTATAATGGCAGTGAAGATGGTACTCCATTAAATGAATTAGCTTTGAAATTGAGGAGCCATGGAGAAATATCCTGTTCAAATTTTGACAGCGAGATAGAAGAAAAAGAAAAAAGTTTATTTGAATTAATGCAAAAATTAAAAGGTTGCGAAAATGTGACAAAAGAAGATGTTGTTGAATGGATTACAGCAGATGATTTAGAAGAAGAAATGAGTATTAAAGAAATAACGAATGCCTTTCAGGAAACCGAAAAAATCAGATGACGATGACGAAACGGCGGTGGATGAACAGTCTCCCACTAAGATCTCTTATCAAGAAGGTTTTGCTTCTTTGGAAAAAGCTTTGAGGTATATTGAACAACAAACAGAGGCAACCCCAGCGAATTTGCTTCTTCTTAATAGATGGAGAAACATTGCAGCGAGAAAAAGAAGATGCAATATGAAACAGAAGCGCATAGATACCTAACACATGGGCTGAAAAGTCCCGGGCCTAACACATAGATGGCGCTAGTTTTATTGCAGTCACCTTTTTTTCAGTTAATACTAACTTTCAAAAGACAGCTGTTAAAATTTCATGATATTCTATTCATTAGTTTGTGAGTTATTGTGCTAAGAGTAACGCTACTTTTGTTATTTTCAAAACAATGGATCAAAAACAATTTCGTGTTTTAATTTTACACTGCTTCTTGATGGGAAAAAATACCGTTCAAGCGAAGCAATGGCTTGAAAAGTATTATGGGGACTCCGCTCCATCAGAAACAACAATAAAACGTTGGTTTGCTGACTTCAAACGTGGTCGTAGAGACACCGATGATGCAGAACGCAGTGGACGTCCAAATGAGGCGGTAACACCAGAAAACATCAAAAAAATCCATAAAATCGTTTTGAATGATCGAAAAGTGAAGTTGCGTGGAGTTAGCTGACATCGTAAAGATATCAAAAGAACGTGTTGGCTTTATATTGCAGGAGCATTTGACTATGAGAAAGCTCTGTTCAAAGTGGGTGCCGCGTTTGCTCACTGTTTATCAAAAACAAGAACGTGTTGATGATTCTGAGCAGTGTTTGGCTATTGTTAGAGGGGCGCTGGAATGATTGCGTTGCTCTTGATGGAGATTACGTTGATGAATAAAGCTAATTTTGAACCAAAAAAACCGTGTTTTCTTTGTTAGGCCCGGGACTTTTCAGCCCATGTGTTATTTCACTGTTTTATAATGTATGTACCCATTTATACAGTCCCTGGCCAAATTATTAGACGCACTGTATTTTTTTTAGTAATTTTATGTTTCTTAAGAGTTTTTATGCAATAATGGTATATTTAAACTACAATATTATTGATTTTTATTTAAAAGAATTGTTGTAGACTACATATTTGTATTTATTTTTAACATATGGCAACACTGTGTTGTCAAAGTGATACATGAACGTAAATAAGTACAAACCTGTATCAGTCGCGATCGGAATCGAGTCAGGTACGGACGTGTTTCTGTGGCTTTATGGACTGTGATTGTTTGTTTAACAGTTTTATACTACTCAGTTATTAGTTTATTTTGTATGCAGTGTTTTAAAAAAAGTAATTGGACTATTTTCATTATGGGTAGAAAAGGCGATCTTTCACCACGTAAAAAAGCTGAAGTGAAGGCCCTTGTGATTGCGAAAACATTTACAAACCGAGAAATATCACGAAGATTGGAGGTTTCTGAAGCTAGTGTACGACGCATAAAAAAGAAAATTGAGTCAGGGAAGGAATTAAGCCCGAAAAGAAAGAAAAGATGCGGTAGAAAACCAATTTTCACTCCACGGTCAGAGAGATGTTTGAAGAAAATTTGTGTAGAAAACAGATTTGCTACCACAAAGGTAATAAAATCACAACTCCAGGATGCTAGCGTAAATGCTTCTGAGCGCACTGTTCGAAGAAAATTGAAAGAATTCGATTTTAAGGCCTGTCGCCCCGCCAGGAAGCCCCCCCCCCCAAGCACCCCCCCAACCACCCCCCCCACACCCAAGAGTCCCCCCCCCCCAACCCCCCCCAAGCCAAGTCCAAGTTAACAGCTGCAATGAAAGCAAAGCGCCTGAAGCGGGCCAAACAATGGCAAGACAAAGATGTGGACTTCTGGAGATCGGTAAGATACAGCAATTTAATCAATAATTGATACATTATTATCATTTTCAGTTAAATAAAGCAAATAAACATGGAAGTTTATATATTTTTCCTATTTTTGACAGGTCTGCTTCAGTGACGAAAGCACATTCGAAATTTTGCAGAATAAAACTCAGTATGTGCGTCGTCGTCATGGAGAAAAGTTTCATCCTGATTGTGTCGTCCCGACGGTTAAACATCCCACCAAAGTGATGATTTGGTCAGTCATCAGCGGCAGGGGCACTGGACGTCTGTACGTCGTCAAAGGAATAATGAGGCAAGATCAGTACAAAGAAGTATTACAAAATCGGTTGATTCCGCAGCTCAGAGAATGGTTTCCAAATGGGGAACCATTCACTTTCATGCAAGATGGAGCTCCCTGCCACACTGCTCGGTCTGTTAAAGCTTTTTTGGAAGAAAAAAATATCCCTCTGTTGGATTGGCCCTAATATGAACCCCATTGAAAATGTGTGGGAGCTGATGAAAAGAGAAGTGGCTAAAGATGTGATTACCAACAAAACCCAGCTCCTAGAAAAGATTATTCATGTGTGGAATCATCATCCTCAAATACAGGAGACAGTACAATCTTGCATTGATAGCATGCCGCGCAGAATTAAAGCTTTGATAGCGGCTAAAGGTGGCTCAACTAAATATTGACTTTTACTAACATTAATTTCACTTTTCTTTAAAACTTAATAAACTTATGCTTTTCTAAATTAATGCTGTTTTATTTATGTCAAATAAATAGGTAATTGATTGGATAATATAAAAATAAAAAACAAATCAATTTAAAATAATAAAACGGTACAATATCACTCGGTAATTAATATTTTACATGAAATCTTGCAGTGCGTCTAATAATTTGGCCAGGGACTGTATGTTAAAAACGTTAATACATCGGTTTAAAGTACTGGTGTTTATTTTTTGAATGAATAAAAAACAAATCCGGATTATCCGAAGAGGGTGCCCCCTCACGTTACCTCGGATAACCGGGGTTCTACTGTATTTATATTGTACTGTGTATTACTGGAACTGTATTAGTATTTTTACAGCAGTAGTCACATATTCGTTAAGAAAACATACATATTATAGGCACTGTTCAAAATTAACTAGTGGCTGCATTGTCTGTAGTGAATATCTTTTTCTAAACATATCTCTAAACAAGGCTAGGATGCAAACTGATGAGACGTAGATCTCTAATTGGTAATTTTTAAAAACCATAAATCTTAAAGATAACTGTTACTGTTGTGTTAAATTAATCTTTATTTTATTTTTTTTATTATTTTTTTATTTTATTTACGGGACAGGTCCATTAACTCATAAAGACAAAATACAAAAGTTTACATAATAAATGACACTTAAAACTACTTAAAACTAAAGGCTAAAACCAAGAAATTCAGAAAAGAGCCCCGATCTGCCTCTTAAAAAGGGGCAAGGAGCTGGAGAACAAGTCCAGTGATGCGCAGTTGTTTACAATGCCCATAGATCTTGTCATGAAGGTATTAGCTCCGTAGGTTTGAAGGACAACGTAGATCTAGTATGTCTAGAGGGTGCATACAAATTAATCTGAGATAAAGGTTCTGGACAATTTACAATGGAATTTAAAATTTTAAAGAACATTACAAGATCATGCTGAACTCTCCGGTTAGACAGGGTATTCAAGTTTAATATAGATGTCAGTTTTGAATAACTAATAGAATTTAAAATTAATATGACGTAGAAATTTACTCTGAACAAGCTCCAAGCTCCTAGCATGGCAGGCAAAAGGTGGGTTCCACACACATGAGCAATATTCTAAGAGAGGCCTAACCAACAAGCAGTACAGCATTTTTATAGAGGTAATGGATGAAAATTCTGATGAGCAACGCCTAATAAACCCAAGCATCCTCAGAAACCTAGACGTTACCTCGGTTATATGAGGAATAAAGTTCATTTTAAGTTGATACTCATGAAATATTTATAAAATGTAAAAGTAGTTTAAATAAAGACAGAGGACCTATTCCTTATAGTTCCCTCTACTGGTTACTTGACCGGAACTGATTGCCTCGCCTCTGCCATTAGTTTCTCCTGAGTAATTCAGGTGTTAGGTTAAGTATAAATAGGGTAGATTTGTAGTTTAGCTTTAGTCAATTATCGCTCTTGATGAAGCTAACATCTCTTAGGAAACTATAGTGGAGTGGAGTGCCCCGACATAGTTATGTCGGGGCACTCCATTCCCCTAGCATCGTCGCTCAATTTGTTGGGCGTTAGTTTGGGAGCAAATATGTCTTGGCATGAACATGTTGCAGGCATAGCAAGGAGAGCTTCTCAAAAGTTGGGAATATTATTTAGAACCAGAAAGCTTTACACCCCACAGCAACTGCTAATTCTTTACAAAGCCCAAATTCGACCAACTATGGAATACTGCTCTCACATTTGGGGCTCCGCTCCCAAACATACACTGCATTTGTTGGATTCTGTTCAGAAAAGAGCGGTCCGTCTGATTGGGGACCCGGAATTGACCGGCGGCCTTGATTCGCTGGAACATCCAAGAACGGTTGGCGACTTAAGTCTGTTCTACAAGTATTTTCATGGAAAGTGTTCGAAGGATGTAGCCCGCTTAATTCCTCCCAAAGCGGTGCATGTTAGAAATACACGTCGCGCTGGTGCTTCGTATCCGTATGAGGTTCAGCTTGTTACTCCGCGTACAAAACGCTTTTCAAGCAATCTTTTATATGGAGAACGTCATCCCTTTGGAATAATTTGCCCAGCGCTGTGTTTCCCACCGAGTACAATTTACAGCGATTCAAGAACAACGTGAATCGCTTTTTCCGCACTAGTGCCGCTCCTGGAGCGCTTTAGGGACTTCCCTGCAGCACGTGTGCTAGACCCATAAAAAAAAAAAAATGTTGAAAAATAAAGTTGATTTTTGGTAAAAACGTTTTTTTCTTTGAAAGTCTCGGGATATTTCACCCATGTAGTATAAACCAAAATTTTTTTATAAGAAGATACAATAAATATATTTATTTCCAAAAAGACTCTTTTATCCACGCAACGTTGAAAGAAACTAAGCCAAACGTTATAAATTATTTGGTAATTAAAAAAAATACCACTTTAAAACACTGTAAACAAAAGAACGCATAAAGGTTTATAGTCGCAAGAATTTAGTGAGATTAACGATACCAATCAAAACAGACAATTAATGCTGGCAAATTCTAGTTGCGTTGCTATAAACGTCGTTTCTGCACGACGAATAGAAATAGTGATAAGCTACCAGTAATGAAATAGGGGTGATTTGTTACATCTGTCCTGTACTAATCACTGCTTGAGTTGCAGTCGGTAAAATGTGAGTTAACTTCTAATTAAACTCCAAAATTTCCAATAAGCCTATATTAACATTTACTTACACAATTGCATTTACGCCTCTACAATATCTCTCCCACATAGACCTAAATCTGGGCTGCCCACCTATATCCCAAACCTTAATTGTCACATTTCCTTTTGTTATTTTTCGCATGTTAAATCCTACAGTGGGGATCATATCTTCGCTAAACTGGCCAGACTGAAAAAAAGGAATAAAATATAACCAGAACAGATGCCTAAATGAAAACGGGAAAAAACTATAGTTTTTAGTTTAAATATATTATGTCAATGAAATTTAATAAGTATTTAATGACATGTCAATACCATGACTAAATATTTAATGGAAAAATATTTAGCAAAGGAAGATTAAAATACTTCTTTCTAACTATGTAGAATAATTTTACTTTATCCTTTTATCATTCAAAAATATTAAATAATTTCCTTTTTTATAGTTCATTGTATTAAGGATAACAAAAATTCTAACAACATAAAGATACATTCAAAGGCCAATAAGTTCAGGTGATACTAAAAAAAAAAAGCGTGCAAACTTTAAGCTTTAATAAAATACAATATCAGATAGCTGAGTTTATCATATTTAAGGGCTTTCAACTCGGTATTTTAGGGAAAGTAATATTTATAAAAAAATTTAAGGAGAAAGAAAACAAAGAGTGGCACAAATGTTAGTTTGTCTTAATAATAACCGGTCAAGTGTAAGTTGAACTTGCGCAATTAGTGTTCTGTACCTTGATTGCTTTTAAAATAAAAAATTTTGTTACGGAGGTATAAAATGAGCAGTGACTTCACAAAACACCCCAAATGAATTTTCAACAAAGCTTGTTTCCAATCTTTACTGAAATCTGATGAGCTTGATTTTTTTTATATATATACCAGATAAATTATTAAAGGTAATGCACTCGTGATAATTTTCGTTCAATCTACACCCCATAGAGAATATTCTAGAATTTATTCAAAATTTTTGATCAGCACTGTTTGAGATAGGGGGAGGTGGACAGTGATTTTTCGCGATTTTTTAAAAATAATACAAAGAAAAGTATGCGCAAGTATTATATATTATATATATATATATATATATATATATATATATATATGTGTGTATATATATATATATATATATATATATATATATATATATATATATATATGTATATATATATATATATATATATATATATATATATATATATATATATATATATATATATATATATATATATATATATATATATATATATATATATATATATATATATATATATATATATATATATATATATATATATATATATATATATATATATATGTATATATATATATATATATATATATATATATATATATATATATATATATATATGTATATATATATATATATATATATATATATATATATATATATATATATATATATTTATATATATATATATATATATATATATATATATATATATATATATATATATATATATATATATATATATATATATGTATATATATATATATATATATATATATATATATATATATATATATATATATATATATATATATATATATATATATATATATATATATATATTATATATATATATATGTATATATATATATATATATATATATATATTATATATATATATATATATATATATATATATTATATATATATATATATATATATATATATATATATATATATATATATATATATATATATATATATATATATATATATATATATATATATATATATATATATATATATATATATATATATATATATATATATATATATATATATATATATATATATATATATATATATATATATATATATATATATATATATATATATATATATATATATATATATATATATATATATATATATATATATATATATATATATATATATATATATATATATATATATATATATATATATATATATATATATATATATATATATATATATATATATATATATATATATATATATATATATATATATATATATAAAGGGTGATTCATTTAGAGGTACTTTTTTTTAAATAAAAAAAAAATGAATAAAAATAATTTTATTTTATAATCTTTATTATCATATAAAAGAACCATTCTTTACAATTATTTCTTAAAGTTAATTTCTTTCAAATGTTGTCCGCGACTACGGTTAACAACGTCCATTCTGAAGTTCCAATTTTCAATGACGTGTGTGAGTATTTTGAGTGGTATTTGGCCAATGACTCGAGTAATATTGGCCTCCAATGCCTCAATTGTAGCTGGCTTATCCATGTAGACTTTGGACTTTACATAGCCCCAAAGGAAAAAGTCAAGAGGTGTGATGTCACATGATCTAGCCGGCCAATTCACTGGTCCAAAGCGTGAAATGAACTGTTCGCCGAATTGCTCTCGCAGTAAAGCCATGGTTTCACGGGCTGTATGGCAAGTGGCGCCATCTTGTTGGAACCAAATTTCGTCGAGACCACGGGCTTCAATTTCTGGCATCAAATAGTCTGTTATCATGGCGCGATAACGGTCACCATTCACAGTAACATTCCGGCCGGCCTCTGTTTTGAAGAAATATGGACCGATTATTCTACCGGCCCATAAACCACACCAAACAGTTGTTTTTTTTCTGGATTTAATGGCAGCTCTTGAACCTCTTCAAGTTGTTCATCACCCCAAATACGGGCATTTTGTTTATTCACGAACTCATTAAGCCAAAAATGGGCCTCATCGGTGAACAAAATTTTTCTCGAAAACAGTGGATCTTCTGCAAGCTTGTCAAGAGCCCAACGACTGAAACGGAAACGATTCGGAAGGTCGGTCGGCTTCAGTTGTTGCACTAGTTGAATCTTGTATGCTTTTAAAGAAAGATCCTTACGTAAAATACGCCAAGTTGTTGAATATGACAGGCCAAGCTGTTGAGTACGGCGACGAATCGACACTTCACGGTCTTCGCGTACACTCTCCGCTACCGCCCCTATATTTTCTTCACTACGTGCTGGATGTAGTCTATTCGGTCGAGCATTATCCAATAATGAAAATTGGGTCTCAAACTTATTGATGGTAGAGCGAATTGTGCGTTTGGTAGGCCGATTATGTGGACCATAAGTTGCTCTAAGCGCCCGATACACATTCCTCGTAGAACGCCCATTTTCGTAATAAAGTTAAACAATTTGTAGACGCTGTGCCGGGCTAAGTCTGTCCATTATGAATTGTCAAACACTACTGAACAGGAATGCCACTTCAGTTGACACGACGCATGCGCAATCCGCAATTAAATCCCCATCACAAAAAGTACCTCTAAATGAATCACCCTTTATATATATATATATATATATATATATATATATATATATATATATATATATATATATATATATATGATATGTGTATGTATGTGTATACATATATATATATATATATATATATATATATATATATATATATATATATATATATATATATATATTTTACTCGTGTTTTTACAACCTTTCATTTGATACCCCACACGATGACCTAGTAAAAATTTTTTTTCACATCCGACCTCACCCCCCCAAAACTAACTCCTTAAGCCAAAAATTTAATTTTCAAAACTAAACGGCTCTAATGTGGCCATCAATTCTTATAATAGTACGAAATTTCAACTTTCTATGTCAAATAGTTTTGGAGAAAATCGGGTGTGACAGACAGGACAGACAGACAGACGGACAGACAGACAGACGGACTGACAGACGGACAGACACCGAAGTGCTCTTATAAGTGTTCCGTGCGGAACACTAAAAATTATTAACTTAAAATAAAAAAAAAAAAGAAAACATGTTCTTTTGAATTTTATTATTGTGTTTTTAACCTCAGATGAGTATTTTGCTTTATAAATTTAATTTTTTCTCTAACTTATTTATACTTTTTTAAATTTTTAGCCTAAAAACTATTTGAAAACTAATCTATTCTACTAATCTATCTAATTATTATAATGTAGCTACAACAAACAATCTTATAGAGGCTTTGGTCCTCTACAATTTATAAGAAAAAAAGCCTGAAAATAAACTTTTAGTTTTAAATATATTAAGACAAACAATTCCAACCTTATGTTACCATATTTTAAAAACTATAATTCAGAAGACAAAATGTGACTACTGTCAACAACTTAGTTCTGCTGAAACTGAATTTTCAAAAATGTAATTTTGTGTTTTAATTATTTTGTATATTGTTTTTTTAATAGAAATTATTATGACATAATATTTATTTATTTATTTATTTACAGGTAACTCAGTATAATAAAAATTTGACAAATAAAAAATCAACAAAAAATTACCTATACTCACTAACTAACTAACTAAACTAAGGTAATAAAAACAAAACATAATTAAACAAAGAGTAAAGTAAAACTAAATAAAATGAATATACACAGGTGTACAACTATGAAATGCGGATTTTTTTTTCTAAAAAAACATGTTAAATTCGGAAGAATGATAAAAAGTGCTTTATTCAAAGTATGTTCCATCACTTGCTATACATTTTTCCCATCTTTCGGGCAATTTGTGAATACCACGCCAGTAAAAATCTTCCCCTTTTGCTGCGAACCATTCATCGAGCCATTTTTTCACAACTTCGTACGAACCAAAGCGCTGCTCAGCAAATGCGTGACCCATCGATGCAAACAAGTGGTAATCGGAAGGAGCTAAGTTTGGTCAATAAGCCGCATGGGGTAGAACTTCTCAGCTGAGTGTTTCCAACGTGTCACGAACTGGTCTTGCCATATGTGATGGAGCATTGTCAAGATGACTTTGTGTTGCCTCTTTCGGTATTCTGGCTTTTTTTCAAGCAGTGAACGGTTCAAATCGATCAATTGTTGTTGGTAACGTTTAGTATTAACCGTTTCCCCAGGTTTTAACAGCTCATAATAGACCACGCACCTCTGGTCCCACTAAACACAGAGCATCGTCTTTCTGCCAAAGCGATTCGGTCTTGCGGTTGATGTGGATGGTGCGCCTGGGTCGACCCATGATTTTTTGCGCTTGGGATTCTCAAAATAAATCCACTTGTCATCACCTGTAACTATACGATGCAAAAACGACTTTCATTTGCCTGTTGTTCAACTCATGTGGTACCCATCTACCGTAGCCGATTGGAAACAGCTTGTTGACTAACGCCCAATTGCTCGGCGAGTTGTTTTTGTGTTTGCGAATCATCTTCGTCTAACAATACTTGCAATTCCACATCTTCGTATTTTTTTGGCGGTTTTCCAAGTTCCTTGCCTGCAACATCGAAGTCACCACTTTTGAAATGCCGAAACCATCGTTCACAGGTATCTTGCGATGGAGCATGTTCACCATAAACTTTTCGAAGTAATCGGTATGATTCAACAGCAGTTTTCTTCAAATGAAAACAAAAAATTAATGCTGTCCGCGAATGCTCTTTGTTCGGTATAAATTTTGACATATTGAACACAACACTATGCACACATTTTTCCAATTTATCACTCGTGCGCGTCTGACACTTGTTGATGACACGACAAAATGGCGCAGTGTCAAATATTTATAGCACAAACTGCATTGGTGCATCATCTGTTGTCTGAAATTCGCATTTCATACTTATACACCTGGTAAATGAAAGCTTAGAAAGCAACAACCGAAAGATAACAAATAAGAGATAAAGGCACAAAACACAATGCACAAGCATCCACAAGTGTCACAGCTGTCGCAAAGAGTCATCCCACAATTTTCGCCTGAGGCTGCCAAGTGACCCATTAAAAAATCAACATCAGCCATATTGCCTCTGGTGTCGAGCTGTGCGATGGGGAATGTAAGGCATAGTTGGATCTATGAACAGACTGTGAAAAGGTGCAATGACTCCTCCATTTCTGGGTGGAACAAAAAAATCAATTTAAGCCAAAAGATCAGGACAGTCCAGCTGAGAATTAACAGTCTTATATAGAAACAACAGTTCCGTATTATACCTTCTCCCATATAGCCTAGGGAGCTGGGTCGCTGACCTCATGGCTGTTACAGAAAAATTTGAATGGTGAATATTAAGCTTTCTAGAAACAAAATACAAGAATTTATTTTGCACCAATTCAATTGAGTGAATAGGGCACTCATAATAAGGTGACCATACGGAGGAACAGTATTCCAATAATGGTCTCACCAAGGATTGATATAATAGTCTCAGTATCTCGATGCTAGAGAAATCCCTACCAGCTCTGCAGATAAAGCCGAGTATTCTAAAGGCTGTAGTCATAATACAAGTGATAATTTTGGGTCAACGATTACACTCAGATCTTTAACCTTATTCACAGTGTGTAAAACCTGTCCATCGATACTTTAGGGGGAAGCAACAGCAGCGTCGGCTCTACAAAAAGACATCACCTGACGCTTGTCAACATTGAGGTCCAGGCCACTGGACTTACACCACACAGTGAAGGAATCAATATTAATACAATGTTCGCTAACTTCGAAAGTTTATGTTAGTATAACAACTTGCTAGTATAACAACTTGAATGATTTCATGAGTTATAAGATTGAAAGTGAAAATATGTTAAGGCAGGGGTCGGCAACCTATGGTACGTGTGCCACTGGCACGCCAAGCAATTTTGAATGGCACGCGTACCTATTCAAGGTTTACACATTAATTCTGTAATCTGTTACATGTTTCGAAATTAAGTAAATAATCTAAGCCAGTTTTACTTTAACGATACAAACAAAAACGATATATTATATAAGTCACTATGTATTATTACCAAAAACTACAAAATATATATTTTGTAATTTATAATTTTACTGAATGCATTGGTTTGGCTTTAATTTCGGCAAGTATTAAAGACGGCAAGCCTCAAAATTATTGAAATTTTCTGGAAACATTATTTTTCTATATATAGCAAGCGGCTACAGGTTTAGATCATTTAGAATAGAAGTAACATCCGTTCCAGTCAATAGTCGTCGAAAAGTTTAAAAATTAAAATTACGTTGCGTTATGACCGCGAAGAAACAGAAGGTAGACGTTCGATCATTTCAAACTTCATGGACAACAGATTACGGTTTTGTACAGCAAAACGATCGGGCCATTTGTGTCCTATGCCTGATGAACCGCTCGATAAATGAACATTTTCATCGTCAAATTTTGGATTTTGTTCAATTTTTGGCATAACTGCTTTCAATTTGATACATTTTTTTTCCGAACTAACTAGAGCAGGGGACGGCAACCTATGGCACGCGTGCCATCTCTGGCACGCCAAGCAATTTTGAATGGCACGCGTACCTATTCAAAGTTTACATATTAATTCTGTAATCTGTGACATGTTTCGAAATTAAGTAAATAATCGAAGACAGTATTACTTTAACGATACAAACAAAAACGATATATTATACAGGTCACTAGGTATTATTACCAAAAACTACAATATATATATTTTGTAATTTATAATTTTACTGAATGCATTGGTTTGGCTTTAATTTCGGCAAGTATTAAAGACGGCAAGCCTCAAAATATAAGCCTAGGCAAAAACACAAATAAACGTCCTCAATTCAGATCAAAAGAGCTGCTATAAGGCGGTTTTTGTTTGACTCGACTTCAATCGTTCCGACGCGCGCCGCAACTCTTTTTATATTGCCGAACTTTAGTTTTTGTTAGATTTAACTTCTAGGCGGCCCTTTGATTTCAATGGGCGCGTTGTAGATAATAATTTTTGTTCTAAGAAATTTAATAAACGTAATTATTGGAATTTTCTGGAAACATTATTTTTCTATAAATAGCAAGCGGCTACACGTTTGGATCATTTAGTATAGAAGTAACATCCGTTCCAGTCAATAGTCGTCGAAAAGTTTAAAAATTAAAATTACGTTGCGTTATGGCCGCGAAGAAACAGAAGGTAGACGTTCGATCATTTCAAACTTCATGGATAACAGATTACGGTTTTGTACAGCAAAACGATCGGGCCATTTGTGTCCTATGTCGGGAAAGCGTAGTTTTCCGGACATCTAGTGTTCAACGACATTTCCAGATAAAACATAATCGTCATTTAAAGATAACGCTGATAAAAGGGAGGCAATACAAAGAGCAAGTAAACAATATGAGAAACAGTCAACATTCTTTAGCAAAGTTTTCCAAGAAAAAAATCAGGTAACTGAATGCAGTTTCAAAATTGCACAATCGTTGGCACAAAAGGGTAGGCTCTTCACTGAAGGAGAATTTATGAAGCAAACGTTTTTGAGTACGAGGCTGGTTTGAAAAGTCCGTGCAAAGTCCGAGAGATGGCACCACCGGCGCGTATCGAGGTCATGTTTAGTTAGTAGCATCTCTTGAATGAACGCACACCAAGTTTCAGCCATATTGGTCTGTTTCTTTGTGTTTGGCATTCGTGTGAATCAAGGAAGTCGAGTGATTTTCAAGAAATGGACGAAAAAGAATTTCGTGTGGTGATTAAACATTACTTTATGAAAGGCAAAACGCCTCAGGAGACTAAAGAGAAGCTTGATAAACATTATGGTGACTCTGCTCCTTCGATTAGAACAGTTTATAAGTGGTTTCAAAATTTTCGGACTGGCCATATGGGCACAAGTGACGCTGAACTTTCTAGACGGCCTGTGGAGGATACGACTCCAGAAATCATTGATCAAATCCATGATATGGTGATGGATAACAGAAGAGTTAAGATGCGTGAGATTGCTAGTACTGTGGGCATCTCGACTGAATGGGTACATAATATTTTGCATAAAGATTTGGACATGAGAAAGCTATCCGCAAGATGGGTGCCGCGATTGCTCACGCTTGACCAAAAACGGAATCGTGTGAAGTGTTGCAAGGATGGTTTGCAGCTGTTCCAGAAGAATCCGGAGGACTTTAAGCGTCGTTTCGTCACTGTGGATGAAACATGGATACATTACTATACTCCTGAGACCAAATAACAATCTAAACAATGGGTTACCAAGGGGGAATCTGCACCAAAAAAGGCGAAGACCGTTCCTTCGGCCGGAAAGGTTATGGCGACTGTCTTTTGGGATTCACAAGGGATAATCCTCATCGACTATCTGGAAAAGGGTAAAACTATTACAGGTGAATATTATTCATCATTATTGGACCGTTTGAAAACCGAGCTGCAAGAAAAACGCCCGCGATTGGCCCACAAGAAAGTCCTTTTCCATCACGACAACGCACCAGCACACACCTCAGCAGTTGTGGCCGCAAAATTAATGGAAATAGGATTCCAACTCGTTTCACATCCCCCCTATTCTCCAGACTTGGCTCCCTCGGACTACTATTTGTTCCCCAATTTGAAGAAAAGGCTGGCGGGACAAAGATTTTATTCAAACGAGGAGGTGATTGCAGACACTAATGGATATTTCGCAGACTTGGACAAATCCTATTATTTGGAAGGGATCAACAAACTAGAACATCGTTGGACGAAGTGTATAAGCCTAAAAGGAGACTATGTCGAAAGATAAAAAAGGTTTACCCCAAACACATAAGTAGTTTTTATTTTTGCACGGACTTTTCAAACCAGCCTCGTACTGGCGAGATTTTATTCGACGACTTGCCCAATAAGGATACAATATTGGCCAGGATTAGGGATATACAGGCATCAGCGCGGACCATCGAGAGACGAATTATCGAAATGACACAAAATGTCCAAAAACAGCAGAGAGACGCTATCAAACGGAGTTTTGTATTTAGTGTAGCATTGGATGAAAGTGTCGATATTAATGACATTGCCCGTCTGGCAATCGTTGCGCGATACTTCGATGATGGCAGTGTGTACGAAGAGCTGATTTGTCTGCTCCCATTGCAGGGAACTACAAGAGGAGAGGATATATTTTCAGAATTTGTTAAACATTTTGAAAAGCGGAACACTGATTTAAATAAAAATTTTGCGTAACGACAGATGGCGCTCCTGCTATGATTGGGAGACATAAAGGATTTGTTTCCCTTCTTATTAAAAGCATGGGTCGATCAGTTTTGAATTTTCATTGCATAATTCACCGAGAGAGTTTGTGCGCTAAAACCTCCATTGGAAGTTTAAAATCCGTGATGGATAGGGTGATTAAAATAGTTAACTACATTGTCGGTCGTTCTTCACTAATCCATAGACAATTTAAGGCGTTTCTGCAGGAATTAGAAAGTGCATATTCAGATATACCATTGCACAATAATGTGTGCTGACTCAGCCATGGTAAAGTGCTCTCTAGATTTGTGTAATGCCTGGGCGAAATTAAATCGTTCTTGTTGGAAAAAAAATCAAGTGGTTGCTTATCCTGAACTAGAAGATAAGAACTGGATCTGTATGTTAATGTTTCTTACTGATATTACAAACCATCTCAGTGAACTCAACTTAAAGTTACAAGGCTCAGGCAAAACAGTTCTGGATTTATATGAATCCTGGAAATCATTTAAATTAAAAATAGATTTATTTATCAGCGATATTACTACAAACACATAAATATTTTCCAAATTTAAAAACTTATATATCCAGTGTTGACGATGATGCACTAATAGACGAAATTCTTAAATATATGACTAATTTAAAAGAGGAATTTATCGAGAGGGGTCAAGATTTTGATAAACATGGTCCTATGTTCGCTTTTTTAATCAAACCAGATTTAATGGATTTTTCCAGCAGTTGCTTTGACAATCTCTTTTCTCATGGATGGACATTAATGATTTTGATCTTCAATACATTGAATTTAAAAGCTCCGAGTTATGGAACACGAAATTTTTAGAATTAAGAAGGGTATTAGTTCAAATTTAGAATTAAGAAGGGGTATATGTTCAAATTGAGTTCTCGGCAATCCTGCAGGAGTGTGTTTATTACTAAGAGAATTCTAACATTGCCTTGTATATTTATTATTGAAACAGCCTGCCTTATACATAGTAAGTTTGAGGAAGAGATAGGGGCTTCTTGTGCGTCCACGACGCGTTCATCTTATGTGGCCTCACTACCCATTCCCTCTTCAGCTTTAATAAGGGACTCTATAATATTTATGAGTAAGAAAATATTCAACCACTTGCCTTTGAACGTCAGGAAAATTTTAAATAATAACCGATTTAGGCGGGAGGTTCGGAAGCTCTTAATTGGGAGGGCCTACTATTCAGTTAAGGAGTTTTTTGATGACACTCTTTGATTACCAAGTGTGTATATGTCGTGTAGGTGTATGTCTTTTTCTTTTTTTTTCTTTTATTTATTAAGCAAATGTGAACTTTTGTACATGTCACTGTTCATGAATAAATTTTAACCTTAGAAATAATGTATATACATATAATATAGATAGCTTTGTAGACAAAAGAACAATCTTTTTTTTTGCAATAAAGCTTTATTTGATTTGATTTAGAAGGTGACTGCCAGAACCATTCAACAAGATACCCAGTTGTTGGATGAGTTGACCAGAGAAATTTATTTGTCTTAAGAAAGTAGCGTTTGCCATGGTTACAAGTTTCGGATCATCCTATATCTGTGAACAACTTTTTTCCCATATGAGAGTGATTTTAAACCCGTACCGAAGCAGGCTGACAACAGACAACTCGGAAGCATGTGTGACACTGAAAATAACCAGACATGAATCGGATATAAGAAAACTCTTTAAAGAACTTCAAGCACAGGGTTCACACTAGGTCCTAGGACTAGTATAATAAAAATATTTGTTAAATGTTAAAATTTTTTTTGTCATTAAACCTTCTAAAAGCAATATTTTAAGTTAATTTAAGTTAATTTTTGTTAATTTTAGTTGTAGTACCTATGTCAGCATGCAAAAAGTTGCATGGATGAAAACTGGCACCCCTTAGTTAAAAGGTTGCCGACCCCTGTGTTAAGGTATTTCACTCAAAACCCATAAAATTACATAAGTTATACAAAGTTTGAAAAAAGTATAGATTTCTAAAAATTATGTCGATTATATGATAGTAACTTTTTGTGGATACAGTTTCACTGGGAATTTGTTTATTTTTACAATGGTAAATTGAGGACAATAAACAAATTTATTACTCTCACTGTTAAAATTTTTAAATTGAATTTACATTACACTTAAATTGTTTCTACAGAGTCATTACTTGAAATTTTAAATTAACTACAAATTTACTACACCAGATATTAAAATTTGATATTTTTGAATTGCTAATTAATAATAGTTTCAAATTTTTAAATATAAAAAATGAACTTGTAAACCTAAATGTTTAGAAACAGTAAAAAAAAACACAAAGAATGATAAAATAGAACATTATTTACGATAAAAAAGAAGCAATTATACCTGCCCAAATTAATAATAAAAAACATACCAGTCAAGCAGTGGCTTATTAAGTTTATATCTATTATATGTTTAGTTAACAAAGCACTTATAATTCTTGTAATCCATGATTAAAATGCTCTGTAATGAAATTATTACATTTTTCCTATAAAGAATTTCTAATTTCTAGTTAAATATGGAAAAGACAAAATGTCTATACAATAAGGACACATTAACAAAAGTCGATATATAGTTAATATGTTTTATAAGATTTTGATAGAAAACTGCAATAGTAAAAAAAAGAAACACTTACAGCAATAACATTAACAAAGGTCGTCTTGCCCGAATATTGAAGACCCACCAATGTTAATTCCATTTCCTCTTTCCAAAAGAGACTTCTGAACCAGTCTAATATTCTATTCATAAGCGCTAACATATTTTCTTGTTAAAATACTTCTCTTTAAAAAAATACCAACTTTTTCATAAGCTATACCGTCAAAATGCGACAGAAAGATAAATGGATAAACCACGAAGGGAGGTTTTTAGCAATGTTTAGTTGTCAGAGTCAGCTGTTTGTCAAATTAGTTTTGACAAATGACAAATGAAATGGCATTGCATAAAGCGTTCCTAATGGGATATTTAGCAAAATGAACATACAACAAATAGGCGCTTCGTTTTTTTTCCGTATTGGCTCAAGTAAAAGAGATTTTACAGGTAGAAGAACGAGCTAATAAGACAAGCTGCTATTTCAACAAAAGACACAAGTATGAATAGTCTATATTCACAGTTTTTCTTCATGTAACTTTTATACCTTTAATTCAATTTGATTGATGTTTCTCGTTTCAGAGTTGAAATATCATGCCTTAAATTCCTCTTAAGATCACGTGCTAATATTCTTGTTACAAAACATTCACATAGATCACTTAGCATGATTAAACCGGTTTTTCAAGATATCAGAGAGCAGCGTTAAAAAAAAGAATCTGAAGGTTACAAGGAGCAAGAGATCTCAATTATTCACTTAGCGTATTTGAAGAATACATGGGAGATATCGGTATGCAATTTTCATTGCATAAATGTTTCGTATCGTAGACAATCTGCTAATTACGGATATTAGGTGTAAGCAATGAAGCAAAGAGTCAGAATCACATATGTTTAGGTTCAGGGTGTCAAATTCACATTCGTACATTTGTTGTTTTTTCCAAACTGTCGTTTCTTCCGGAAGAGATAGAGGAGTCGGTTGTGAAAGGTGACATGTACTGTACCGTACTGGAATTTTATCTATTCGATGAAATAATAAAAAATTTTTTTTAATTAAGTTCTAGACATTTGCTGAAACAATATCTGTCGTATTAATCAAAGAGGGGGAAAATGTACCAAGTACGAGATTTAAACTACAAACTTCACGCTTACCGTTATATTTAGCAACGAGGGTAGTTCTAGTCTTCAAAGTTTTAGGATTAATTAAAAACACATTTCTAGAAAACGTGAAAAATGTACCAGTTACTTACTCAGTTAATTCACTTGAGATAAAGATGCTGAGAACAGTTATCCTTAGATCTCTTAAATTTCCCAGGAAAATTAATTTGGTCGATGATCACTAACCGAAACCGACGTGAGGTGTGATCATCACTATTCGACAATACCTTGTAGCAAGCTGTTTGGGCCTTGGGATTTGTCGCGTAAGATTTTTCCTTTTCTTTCAGATAATAATAATAATAATTTGACGGATTACCCCTTTAGAACTTCTTAATCGACCATGGAGATATGTTAAAGCAAAAACTGACTGCATACGCTAAGAGGGTACTACGATTTAAAGAAAATAATGAAGTAAGATAACATAATCGCCAACTAACAATAAATGAAGAAAATTTTTACCGTAGTAAATTCAAGCCTGACCCTAAATCTATCTTGAACCCCAAATAAAGAACAAATAAAATAATTTTGTAGGAACATCTGTGAATTTAGCACAATCAACATTATCAGTGTCTTTCATGGTTCGCTGAGAAAAGAATATATTCACCGTCTTGTTGTGGTTCAAAGAAAACCGGGTCAGATTCCTTGGACATATTAAGTGTAACTACTCGAGACTCTCCATGAAGTTCAATTGCATTATTCAAAATATGTGTAATATAGGTTAGAAGATCTTCTGTTCATATTTACTTGCTAAAGCCATGTTGGTGGTCGCTGATAATATCAATTCATTCTTAATATTTTAAGAGATGTCATTGAAAACAATGTACTTGGTCAGTAGTTTCGTATTTATCTTTTTTAAGTGTCGGCTGAACTCGACCACATTTCCAGCAGTAAAGATAAGGCTTTTTTTGTAGAATAAGCTGAAAAATCTACAAAAAAATACATGTGAGTCCGCTGGCGCCATTTTGAGCACGGTTTAAGGTGCCTAGTTTCTTTCAACCTGGGAATAGTGAGCTTTTCCCTGGAAATTGATAGTAGAATATAATGCAAAAAGTTCTGCTTTTTCAATGATCTTACGATAGTATTGTGTGATCGTGTAGGTGGTGGTAGAATTAATTTGGTGAAATTTTGACTAATGGCCTTGGCAACCAACGAAAGGACGACGGTGAAAACACTAGGTAGGATTTACGGAAAAACGATATTTAAGGAATGAACTTGTGAGTTTAAAAAGGAGAGCACGAAGGGCGACAACAAGGTATATTTTAGGGCAGTTAGGGCTATAGGATTAGGAATGCGTTTTAGCTTTAGGTTTTCAGCTAGTGGTAGCGCTCTTAGCCTGCCCGAATTTTTTACGACCTAAATTGGATGGTCGGTTAAAGGTGAAAGTGGTGTGAAAAAGCTCGAGAAGTTGGCAATATGACAGGCATTTATATAGAAGCCGGTGCAATTGTAATTTTGTTCGCGTGGTAACAGTGCTAAAAAGTTTGCAAAAAAACGCTTTCGGTGAAAAAGTGTTTAACCAATAGACAAAGTGGCCACCAAGTGATGGTTGACAAAGGAATAATCATAAGTATACCCGAAGCTAGAAAATAGTATACATACCCTTGAGAAATTGACTAAAATTGGGAATCGGTAGGCATCGTTCTGAAATGGCGTTTTTACAAATTGAATTACCTTTCAGAGTTAAATTTCATCAGAATTGGGGGTAATTTTTAATTTTAGACTTGGAAATATCAATATTACTTATAATTGTTTGAACTTTAATTGATTACCGAAAGCTAAGGATGAAGGATGAAAAAATCGTTGAAAATATAAAAACCGTTAAAGGATTTTATATAAAAAAATCACAAAATATTCGCTAAAGTCGTGAGCTCTTGGTCGCACTATGATAGATAAAATAGTGGCGCCCAATATGTTTCATCAAACCAGTAATAAATAAAAAAAAATTCTTAAGGAATCGACATATATTGATTAAAGGGACTGGTTGGACAAAACTCAATGATATCAAAGAATGGAAAAGTTGATACTGACCAGTTTGTGTGACTGCTTGAAACTATCGAATACGTTTTGGGTGACCGCTTGGGACAGTCCTACGGCTGGACGTGGAAATACACACTACTGGGTGGTGAAAAAACTAAATGGGACTTACTTAAAGACTGGAACTTGGTATATTTACCTGAGTAGGACCTAGATAACGTAGGAAAAATGAAAAAAAAGGGAATGTGGGTATGAGTAAAAAGGCGATGGAGTGGATAAGAAGATTTATTGAATTAGATGTTGAAAGGTCTAGCAAAATCAGAACCTAATTAAGAAAAATATATCCAAAATTTAGACAAGATGAGGACGATAATAATGAAAAGGCACTGACTCATAACATAAAAATAATGGACAGTAGCATGATAGGTGGAGGGGCCAAAAATAGAGGCTTCATGGCACATAATCTGGGAAGCCAAACAGAAAAAAGTGCAGAAAGTAATATTGATTTACTTACAGTATAGATAGAATTGGTGATAACGTAATTGAAATGATGGAAATAGAGGAAGTAAATGGTGAAGTAACAGTCACAGAATATTTAAGTGGATTGATAAAACAATATATGCGTTATTCGCGAGATGAGAAAATGGGAGTGATGGAAGTAATCCAAAAAAAGTAGATTATCGGCCAGATCGGCCAGAGTGAAGAATAAAAGTCCTAATGTAGGTAAAGTACAAGAATTATTGAAGAACCGTGAAGCAAAAATAGCAGAGGTGTTTTGCTAAGGTCGGCGTTCCGCGCATGCGCGCTGGGTAACCTACATCTCATGTCTACGCACTGCATTAAAGTTAGTTGGGTTTACTGAGTGTTTAAGATGCCTCCGAAACAAACGATTTCTTAGTGCTAAAGGCAAAAGAACGGACAAAACATTATGAGTGAAATGCAAAAAATGGGAATATAGTACAATCGGCAGTTTAAAACCGGTATCAAATGTGGATTTTTTCTCAGGCGGCAGAATTTTAAGAGTTTCAAAAAGAGTCATTAAAAGAGTTAAAAGGAAAGTAGGGGTAGACTATATATAGGTACAAAAACAAAACAAGAAATAACAGAAAGGGGGTTCAAGAGTTGAAACAGAATGAGGTGAGGAAGAACCGACATTAAAGAATAAAGGAGTGGTAAAACCACAAACCATCCCAGTAAGGGTGGGAGAAAAGAGCTTATGGTTAAGGATGGGTCCGTTAGAAATCTCGCTAAAAGAAGCTAGACATATCATAGACGAGGTGGAATCTGGTAGAAAGTGTCAGAAGAACTTCGAGGCGTAATATTTCATAAAACGTAGAAACGAAAGACAATTCACTAGCAGATTAAGCGAAGGGAAATATAGCAATTAGAGAGTAGTGCTGATAAATACAGTCTCTTTCAAAGACAGAGAGGACTGATCGGAGATGTATGGATGATGATTTTTTGGAATTAAACGCTCGGAAAATCAGAATATTAACGAAATAGTAAAAAAGAAAGGACAAGGGTAGTAAAGAACATAGGGAGGTAATCTGATAGGTTACGAGGAAAATATAATCCAGAAAGTAGGTCCTGTATTGTTCGAAGACATACCAATGGTGGTAATAGGCAAAGGGGGAATAAATGTTGATATGTGTTCTTTTATATGAAAGAATTCGTAAGAATTAGTTATAAGTTAGGATAAGGATCTTAGCATTAATTTAAGGTTGTTTTGTATATTGAATAAAGTTTAAGTTTCTTATAAATAAAGATATCGATAGAGTTTTCTTTTTATGTACGCTCAACGCCTCAGTTTACTGGTTCTGTGATAGGAGGTGTCTGGGTTTGATTGTTGGTAGGGTTTTTGGCCTCTGGAATGGCGGTTAAAACCGAAACCTGGGAGCACAATGGGTAGCTCTCACTTTGTTTAGGATACTAACAACGATAAGTTAGATGTTTAGAAGCAACAATTTCTTTGGATTTTCCATCAAAATAAGGCTTGCCATTAGAAGGTCATTTATTCAAACAAAGGGTGTAAGTTTCCATGTCAGTTGAAATGACATCAGAAATATCCTTAGTATAACCAGATGTGTGGCCAGAGCTAGAACAAACGTCCACTCAAAAGAAAGTTGGAAAATCTTCCCTGGGTTCCTTTCATTTAGGAGATTTGTAGTGTCCCTTATTTGTCATGAACCAGTTTAAAATTTGAGGTTTTAAAATGAATTTTTTGTCGGATACATCCAACGGTAGGCTTACGGTGATAGGGTAAATATCCGGATGGTGGTTAAAAAGATGTTCACGGCAACCAAAATTTGGAAAGATTAATACTACCACTCAAAACAGGCAATTAATCTCATCTAACTCTGGTTGCTAGAAACATCTTCTTGGGACCTTTTATTTACAGTGTTGAAAAAGGGTGGTCCCCTCAATTTCAACCGCCTATCACACTGCACAACCACCATCTGATTTGTTCTTTTAAAGATCTTCCTCGACAGATGGAACTTACCGGGGGCTCATCCTGTTCCGGACTCTCACGGTGATACTCCACATTTTTAAACTGTATCTGAAGCGATGCAACCGTCGTGACCGGCTGAATGCTCCCTAATAATTCTGCATTGCGTAAATTTAAATATATTTTCATTGTACGACTATACCGATTTAAGACACTACCGTTTTGTTATCTATGGCTACAAAGTGCTACAAAAGTTGAAAATCAATACTATTTTATATTTATTATAATTTATTCAAGTGCCTAATTTTAAGTAATGAAGACATAAAATTAAAAGAAAAATGAAATGGAAAATAAAACATTCTGCGTGTTTTATTTATATTGTGGTTTGTTTATTTCAAGGCATTTTAGGAGAATTAGGTAACCCATACAAAATTTTGGGGGTTCATCGAAGATCAACACTACAAGAAATAAGACAAGCTTATAAACAGTTAGCTAAAGAATGGTAAGTATAAAAATAAATTATTTATAAGTGAGCTAAAAATATAACAGTAATTCAGAAACATATTTTTGTGTTAAAATGACAATACTAGTAAAATACCTGCCAAATATACTACACAGTGAGTTAAGCTTGGTTTCAAGAGATATATTAATACTTACTTAGTTCTTATGTCTTCTCCCCCTTCAGGGGTGTAAGGCTGTGGAATTGAGTTATTCTATAATTGTTTTTTCCATATTTCCTTCCACCTCTTTTTGTCTTGTGTGGCTCGTCTTGTGTGTTCCTACTCTATTTCTTTTCTGGCCACAGCCTCTCTAACATCCCCCAACCATGTCCTTCTGGGTTGACCTCTTGTTTTTTTCTTGTTCACTTTGGCTTTAAACACTTGTCTAACTATTCTTTGTTCAGGCATCCTTTTGACGTGCCCATACCATCTTAGTTGTGCTTCCTCAACCTTTTCCACTATTGGTTTCAGGTTGAAATTCTTTGAGTTGTATATTCCTAACCCTGCCCATCCTTGTTTTGTCCTCTATTTTCCTTATGAATCTCATTTCTGTAGCCATTATCTTTCTTTTGTGTCTTTCTGTCATTGACCATGTTTCTCTTCCATATAACAGTATTGGTGTTGCAACCTTCTCGAATACTTGGGCTTTAATATTTTTTGGTATCTCTTTCTTTCCTAGGAATGTATTCTTTATACTATTAAATAATCTTCCTTCTGTTATTATTCTCTCCTTGATCTCTTCCATCCTTCCATCCTCCATTATTGTTGATCCTAAATATTTAAACTTCTCCAGTTGATCTGGCCTTTTCTCTATCTATCTTTATTTCATATTGTTGTTTTTGTTTTCCTATTATCATAGTCTTTATCTTTTCTTTATTAATTTTCATGTTTATTTTTTCCAATGCTTTATATATCCATATGTTCTTATTAAGTGTTTCCTCATCTTTTGCTGTAATAACCATATCATCTGAATAGCATAGTTCTGATATTTCTATCTTTTTCATCTTCCAATAGGCTATCTGGTATGGTCTTACCCCTTTCTTTGCTTCTTTTATTGCTTCATCTAGAACTATTGAGAAAAGTATGGGGCTCAGGATGCATCTCTGTCTAACGCCCATAGTTGTTTCAAATATATGAGATCTGTCTTGTCTTGTTCTTATATAATTTGTTGATTCTTTGTATAAACTCTGTAAGCCTTTTATTATTATTTCTGGTATTTCTCTTTTTCTCAATGTTTCCCATATGTCTTCTTTTTTAATCTTGTCGAAAGCTTTTTGTGGGTCTATAAAACCCAAGTGAATTTCCCTATCTTCTATTGCTTTTTCACATAACTGCCTCACTCTAAATATTGCATCATTCACCCCTCTACCTGGCCGAAAGCCAAACCGCTTTTCTTCCAATGTATGCTCAAGTTTCTTCCTAAGTCTTTTTTTTAGTATCCTCGTATATACTTTTGACACAGTGCTAGTAGGATTATCCCTCTGTAGTTATTACAATCTTTACTGTCATCTTTTTTATATATTCGGGTTATAATGCCTGTTGTCCAATTTGTAGGTGCATTGTTCTTCATTACATTGTTCATTATGCTTTATATACTTTATACAAACGAATTGCCTAACATTACAGGAAAGTTTACAGTTCTATATGCAGGCGACACTTCCCAGGAGATAGTCGCTGATGTGGGGAGAGCCTGTGAAATTCTAGATCGTTATTTTACAACCCATGACCTTCTACTGAATGTTTCAAAAACACAGTGTCTGGTTTTTGGCAGAAGGGTTGATCATTTTCTCACGTTTCGTTACAGGGGTAGCAATATTCAAACATCTCAGCATCTGTCTCTGCTGGGCGTCAATATTGATGCTAAACTTGATTGGAGACAGCATGTAGAGAATGTCGCGGCTGGTCTCTCCAAATATTGTTATGCACTGAGAATCTTATCAAATAATGTGGGCGTTGATGCTGCTTTGACGGCCTATTATGCTTACGTGCAGTCCAGGTTCAGGTATGGTTTGATTTTTTGGGGAAATTCTCCCCAAGTAGACAAAATTTTTAAATTATAAAAAAAATGTATCAGAGCTACTTTTAAGATGCATTATCGTGAAAGCTGTAGGAATGTCTTTGTCAGTAAATCCCTTTTAACTTTAACTAGGATGTATATATTGGACTCCTTTATGTTTGTTCATATTAACAAGGATCTCTTTGAAAATGCACAAAACAGATATAATTATGAAACTAGATATAAAACAGATCTTGTAATTGAGAAGTGTAATTTTAGTTATATCCAAAGAGGTGTACAATATTTTTTCGTTAAAATACTTAATAGTTTTCCAGAGAGCGTTCGAAAATTACCGCAAGTAAGAGCCAAAACAAAGATACGGAAGTTTTTATTATCAAAAGCTTATTATACTATAGCCAGTTTCTTTAGTTAACTTATGAATAAAAATGTTAATTTTATTGCTACTTGTTAAGGATGCTTTTCATTTTCCGTTGACTGTCTTTAATGATGTCTTCTGAGCCTTTTGTTTTTGTCATTAACATATGTACGTGTTTTGTGAATGTCCTTTTATCTTTTTGTTTTTTGTACAATGTTCCATACCATTTTGTGTTTATAACTATTGTTATTCTTGGAAGTAATAAATGATTATTATTATTAGATCTTCTATTTCTACCTCAGGGAACACTTTCATCTTATCTGCTGTGATCTTATCATTCTCAGGCGCCTTTCCTAATTTTAATTTGCCAATTGCCTCTTTTATTTCTTCTGTATTCTATTTGTGTGAGTTCTATATCTTGTTCTGGTATAATGTCTCTGTGTTGATTTTTATCTGCTATGTCACTCCCATCCAATAGTTCTTTATAATATTCCCTCCATCTTTCCATAATTTTGTCTTCTTCTTTTATGACATTTCCTTCTTTGTGTTTTATATTTGCTATTGTTTCTACCTTTTTCCTTCTCATATTCTTAATCATACCAAAAAATAGCTGCTGATTATCTTTATAGGCTGTTTCCATGCACTTTCCAAATTGTTTCCAGAATTTTCTCTTTTCTTCCTGTATTATTATTTTTTTTAACCTGTGTTCTTTGTTGTCTATATTCCTCATAATCGGTTGGATCTTTTGTTTGTAGATATTTTTTCCATTTCTTCTTTCTGTCCTTAATCCCATTCGTCCACCAGTTTGTCTTTTTAATATTTCTATTTACTTTAAATTTTTGATGAGCCACAGATACTTTAAAACAGTATATCACAAAAATATTCTAGACTGAAGCATAGTCAACAATAACAAGCTAAACCATTCGCAGATACAGAATGCAATATGATTAAGGGGAACCTACTTTAATGAGCTAAAGAAAGTTGATTTTGTTTTAATAAAAGAGAAAAATTGACACTTTTGTGATTTGGTAATTATTTTATTAAATATGAGGATGTAAAAAAAAAATTAGACAATAATTATAATTATCAACCTGTATTTACTACCGGTCCTGAATTTATTTCCCTATGACCACAAGCATCAACTACTAAAAGTTTAAAACTAAAATCACAGACTCTTAATATTATTTTTACAGTCTTTACATATTAGTATTTCAACAAAAGCACCAAACACGGTAAAAAATTCAACAAATCTATATGTGTGTTGAAAACTATGAACATCACTACACTCAGTTTTTTTACAGTAGCATTTTGTTGCCTTTCCTCTTGCTCTGAATACTGGTTTCATTGAAAATGTCTGTTGATCTTTGCTTATCAAAGACATATTAATTGTCGCTATTAATGTTGAATCTTTCTAGATATTTTCGAAGATGCTAATTGATAGCCTTTTCCATAACTTTCAGTTGTTTTTCAAGGTCATCTTGCCTTTATTGGATATTGACTGAACTGCAGCGCATTTCTAACAGGAAGGAAATGTTCCCTTTCTATAGGATAGGTTGAAAAGTGAAAAACTGTTATTAGTTCACCCGCGCGTTTTTTGAAAACTATGGCCGGTATTCCATCAGCACTAGCTCTTTTTTGGAATCTAACTTAACATATGTTTTATGCTATCGAAAGACAATATCGGGCATCCTTGACTGCACTATGTAATTGTTGGTGGTTTTTTTCCTTGAACATCGACAGTAGAATGTGAAACAAAGAATTCAGCCAACAAGTCGGCTTTCTCAACAGGTGTTAAGACGCTAGTATTATTTCGCCCTGTCAGTGGGGGCTATAGTGGATTTAGTGAAATTTTGACTAATGGCCTTAGCAACTGACCAAAAGAAGCTGGAATTATTATCGCAGGCAAGAAGTTTATTTTTACTTCTTTCATCGTGTGCCTCTTTGGTTTTGGCAATACTTCCTTTGCATCTGCTCCGTGTATGAACAAAAATGTTATGATTCTTGAGATTAGGATTTTCACGCCATTGTCGGTAGGTAGAATGTTTAGAAGTAACAGCACTTCTTTGCATTTTTGGTTGAACCGAGGTTTGCCGTTGGAAG